>VZTB01012900.1:518755-622869 GCA_013397245.1 Thryothorus ludovicianus | reverse complement strand
CGGGATGCCCCGGGCGGGGCCGGAGCCGGAGCCGGGACTGGCCTCTCCCGGCGGCGGCGCCTCCCCTCTCGGCCCCGGGGAGCCGAGGGGGTACACGACGGTCCCGGTGACCCCGCTCCCCGCCGCCGTTCCCCGGTGCCGCTCCTCGGGCGGCGGGCAGCCAGCCGCGGCCGGGAGCTCCGCGCTCTCGCCNNNCTCCCGCGGGGTGCCGGGAATGCCCGGCTCGGGACGGGACGGGGCGCGGGGCCGGGGGGGCCCGGGGAGGCTGCGCCGCAGTGAGCGGGGCTGTGCCGCTCTCGCCCTAGGTAGGATGGACCTGCCCCCCTGCCTCTGCCCCCATGTCCAATAAGAAGAGACCCGGCTTGACACCTGCCTATATACAGAGGAGGAGAGCAACATCTTCAGCGCTGGGCTTTGGAGGGGGGGGGACCAACCCAAAACACAACACAGCATCAGGGCAGAGCGGGGGGCTCGGTGGTGTTATAAAACCCCCCCAAGACTATGACTTCCAGTAAAATTGAGATGCCAGGGGAGGTGAAGGCAGATCCTGCAGCTCTGATGGCATCTCTGCATCTGCTGCCTTCTCCCACTCTCAACCTTGAAATCAAATACACCAAGGTAAGTTATGTTCGTTTGTTCTGGAAGAGAAATGAATGGTTTTCTCTCCAAAGGTGGGATTTTGCTTAAAATCAGTTTCTGCCCTACCCAACCTGAGTATAGAGATTAAAAAAAAACAACTAACAAAAACAACTGCTAAAAGACTGCCTTGAATCTGTAATCAAAGAAAAAGATTTTTAGCCCTGTAATCATTTGAAAAACCACAGGATAATAGAAAGCAAATTAGATCTGCTGGGACTGGCTTTGCCACTTCTCTTTAAATATACTGTTTTCTACAGAGCTGCTGGGGTTTATTTTCAGTGCAAAAGCAGTAGTTTTCAGGTATGTTTTTGTTGCTTTTGATTTACTTCAGAGGACATTACTATACATACCTGTGTATCTCAATCAGAAAATAAAAACGTTTTCTTTCTTGAATTACCCTGTGTGCCCAAGGGACTCTTTTACATTTCCTGGAGGACTCTTAATACTACCAGGTTGTTACAGCACTGGAACAGGTCTTTACGAACTTCCGTGATTCTTGAACCCTTGAACAATATTGCAAGAGGGAATGTTTTTCCTACAAACCTTTAAGAGTGATTTTCATAAAGAGAGGGTTAAGAACAAACCCACTGGGTCAATGTACAAAAATCTACTGGGTTTCTGTGGTGTCTTATGAGACTAAATTGGTTTTGTTGATTAAAATAGGCTTTAAGAACAGTCATTTATTTGTAAATGCATTTTGCACTTTAAAATTCGTTTGTGTATTTTTAATCTTTGCATCTTCAGTATCTTTAAAGAATGTTTTCATTTCTGTTGGAGAGATTTCAGATCTATTGTATAAACAGATTACAATGTGTCAGACTTTGTTTCTAATTACCAAGTAACTTAATAGGAAAATAAGCACATCAGCACTGGAAAAAGGTGATAACATTTTTATCTACTGGAAATACAACTTCAGGAGCTTTAATGCTGATAGGAGACTCATTTTGGCCGATGTAGTATATTTTTTTTCCTCCATATCATCACTTTAAAAGCTTTTCATCTTTTCTCTTTTTTTTCAGTGGGTGCCAAAACTAATTTGTCTTCTAATTTGTTACAGCAATTCCTTGTTCTAGAAGAATGTTTCAAAGGAAAGTCAACTATTTTAAATTTCATTACATTTTAATGCAAACTGCAGTATGCAAATCTAAAAATGCATGTGGTTTCTTGCTCATAATTTCCTTTTAAATAGTTAAGTAAGGAAGGAATGCAGTTATTGGATGCTGTGTAGTGCTACACCTCGGGAGCAATCATTCTGTGCAAAGAGTATTTGGCATGAATTTTGTTCATTGCTGGTTTCAGTGTGAGCTGTGCTTCAGGAGGGTTTGGTGGGAAATACTTGAGAGTAGTATCACAGCCAGTTTACATCGTAAAAGTACTTGCATTTCTCTGTTCTAAAATTGAATTGTTTCTAAAAAT
This sequence comes from Thryothorus ludovicianus, assembly GCA_013397245.1. Classification (NCBI taxonomy): domain Eukaryota; kingdom Metazoa; phylum Chordata; class Aves; order Passeriformes; family Certhiidae; genus Thryothorus; species Thryothorus ludovicianus. The sequence continues at coordinate 620,814 of VZTB01012900.1, read as the reverse complement.
CTTGGAAAAATGCAGCAGTCATCAGCAATCATAGCTTTCTTTCTGTGAGAATGTACAGTGGCCTTTAATAAATCAATACATAATTCCATCATCTCAGATCGACAATGTTACACATTTTATACTAGTAGAACAATTAAAATAAAGTTATTTCATTTCAATATTAAGCCAAAAACAATGGCAACATGTTTCTTCTAAGCTTGGGTTTGAGATATCAGGTAACTCCTGGTTGCTTTTTAGAAAATTTTGGTTTAGGACAGGTATCAAATGTTTCACTTGGCATATCCTCTGTCTCTGTTTTTCTGTCTGTCTCGCTCTTTCCTCCTTTTTCTCTTTCTCTGCAGGAAATTCAAGTGATTTATAGATAATTGGAGTCTTCAGCTTGGAGTTTTGTCTTGGGCAGGACTTTTATCCAGGATCCACTTTCCCACCTATTAAAAAGAAAAACAATCAAAAATGAAATAATGGATTGTAACTTGAGTCTTTCTTTTGGAGGAGTGGTCACTTCATGTCCTAAATGACAAACAACTTCCATAAACAATAAATAACATTAGACTAAAGTACTTTGGCAAGGAAAAGAAAGAAAACAACAACCCCAGACCTTGTAAAATCAGACATCTGCAGGCATTCCTAGCAGTCTCTCTCCTGCTTCTTAGCTGGGAATTTTAAATACACAACCAAGATACAGAATTCTTGAACTCTTTATTACAGATGTCTATGAATGTAAAAACTTGAATCTTTGGAAGTCAATTCTTTATGAAAAATAGAAGCATCTATGAACATTTAAACTTAGTGAAAAAAATCTAAATATATTTTGCCAATTAAATTCTATTTCTGTAATTCTAAAGTTGGTAAATAGACAGGCTCTTTAGGGTAGAACATGTTAAAATTCCAGGATTCCCTAAGTGAATTTTGTTAAAGATTTGTAATATGTATCAGGAAAAAGAAAATTATTCATTAATCTTTTAATAACTGCATTACCCTTGGGATTGCTCCTTCCAGCTACATAGATGAAACAAATATCACCTGTGTAATTCTCATTTATTTGATTAATTAGCAGAATTATTGAAACTTGTGAAATATTACTCTCATAAGTTTATTGAAATAAGCAGAAGACTGTATGTGAATCCTTCCGATGCATGCACCTGACAGAGCATCCAGAGGCAATGTAGGTTTGGAGAGGTCAGAAAAAATATGATTTAGTGATGAGAATTACCCGATGCCATGGTTTTATGTAAGATGTGCAGCAGTAGCTATTGGGACTTCAGCACTGGAAGTCAGCCTATGCTGCTTTATAAAAACAGTCACTAGAAATATTTCTCCCAGTTTTTTAATACCTTGGCATGGTCTGTGAAAAATAAAGTGTTGTAGATGTGTGTAATAAGAACTGGTGAGCAGGATGTGAACCAGACATGCAGGTGAGTGTTCAAGCACACAGGGTTAAGTTTTGTGTGGCTGGCAAGTGCTAGAAGTGCTACATTCAGGATTATCTCTCTTTTCACTGTGATGACTCCTTAACTCTTTACTTTTTGACATTAGCGTTTGGGGAGGGATTGCATCTGCAGAATAGGGCGTCTTGGAGTATTGAATGGAATGAGGCTGTGCTCCATATGTAAGGGGGCATGTAGGTAGGAAGGGGATCCAGCCCTCCCCCTGGGAATAAGTCACGCTTCTACAAAAGTCAACTTTGTGTCAGAAACTCTCCCAGAACGGGCTGTTCCAGAAATATCAGATGTGTGAGAGAAGCAGTAGCTTGATGTCTGTTAAGGACATGTCATTAGCATGTTTAGTACAGAGAGCACAGCCCAGAGAACCTGACAGCTTCTGAGGGTGGTCAGAGGGTTCGCACTGTTACGCTGATGCCTCTCTCTTAAGCTTTTATGAAACTCCATATTTATTTTCCCTCCCGAGACTGTCTCCCAAGTATCTGACTGTAGATATGGAATCAGGCCAGTGGATTGAGCCCTTTGCAGTGTTTCCCTCCTGCTGTCTCCATTCGAGGAGCTGAAGGTGTTTCTGCAGGATGTGGCTGTCCTTCCTTTGTTACGGCATAATCACATCTGCTTTACAAGATATTTTCTTTGTGTTTTAATAAGTCATGTTGACACTTTTAAGGACAACCTGGTATAGAATGAGGACTGCAGGGCTCTGTCCTGTCACAGCTCTGTCACTGTGTCAGGTAGCAGAGTGAATAAAGTATCAGTTTGCATCAGCTTTGGCACACTAATCCAGATGGATGTTTTAAGTTTTGTTTCTTGCTTGCCAACTGATTTAAGTCTGAGCAAGAGCTGAGCAACTTTAGCATAAGGAAAAGCTGAAGAATTGTGGTTTTGGGAGCTTTTTAGAAAGAGATGCCCTAAAGGGATGAAGTTACAGTGCAGTGGCAATGAGGAGGTACATGAAACATTTCTCTATTAACAGCCTATGATTTATCTGACAACCGTATCTTCTTTGTCCTGTGTAAGAGGATTTGCCTCTACCCTTACACCACAGGCTAAAACCTGTCCAGTTTCTACACACAGGCCAGGTAAACTGCCCAGCACTGCAACAGAAAGCTGTACACGGGAGTTTGTACGAAGTGTAGGCAAACTGCTTCCAGGTAGACAAAAGCTAACAAATACATCTCAAATTATCATATGATAAGCATGTCAGTTTGAAGTCTTTTATTGCTATTTCAGTATATTCATTCCCATTGTGCTTTCTTGGCATTAACCTTTCCATTAAAATTTCTAGCACATGTTTTCCAGATAAAATTCTAGACTGATATTACAATAGGAGGCAGGAAATCTATTCTATTTAGATTACTATGCAGAATCTTTGTTGTTTTTTCAACAGAAGACAAGCTTTGGCAAAACTCAGGTAAGTGAGGAATACATTCACTTTCCCATCTGTCTTTTTCTGAATGAGCTACTTTAATGCCTTTTGAACTCAGATCCACTGAGTGATGCCTGAAAAAAAGAGCTTGGCTTTTGGGTCACCTAGGTGAGCACAGTTCTTTTACAAAAAATGGGGCACAGAAAATTAGAGATGTTTGCATGAAGAGTAGACAAGTAGAACAGCTTCTTTACCCCTTTGTGGAACAGTTCAGCATCTGATGCTGACACTAGGGATGCTGCGCTGTATCATCACATATGATGTTTCAGTGTATATACTGAATGCAGATTTACTGTTGTTTGAATCTGCAGTTTGAATTCTTTTCCAGAGTATTTATACTCTGTGTTTAGTATTATAATCCATCAACTCAGCTAGTGATCGGAAAATATTTATGCACTTCCTTCCAATTAGTAGCCTGAATATATGGGATTATTCTTTCCTCCCAATCTGAATGGTCTTCTGCACAATCCCAGTTTTACCCAAGAAACAGGTGTAGCCTTGCGTGTATCCAGTCCCTGCCTTTGCTTATTCCAGTACAGTCACAACAGCCATGAGCCTTAAAAACTCAGAAAGCAGGGGGTTGAACTGGCCCCAACTAGAGAACCACGGCAGACTGCTGTGTTACTGAGGGGTAACTATGGCAGCAGGGGCCTCTTACTGTGCTGAATCTGCAGGGAGAGGCTGGATCTTTAGGGAAAATGCACCCTGGCTTAATGCATCAAGCTGTACAATAATATATTGCTGTCTCTGTCCAATTGGTAGGGTCAGATGATGCACTGAAAGACTTTCTCATTGCTTTTCTCATTGCAAAAAATGTTTAACACTTCAAGTATTCAAATGCAAAAGATCCATGTATTTATTTGCATACCAAAACCAGAAGGCCAGTAATAATCAGAGTACTTGCCTGAGCTGAAAGGCAGACAGATTCATACTCGTGCTCTGAAGCAAAAAGAGTGGAAACTTGAATATGGATCTATAATTTCTGATGGGGAATAAGTCCAAATTTTGTCAACTTTGGTTGTCTTTGGGAAGAATTCAATGTTATCTGCTGTTGGTAATTCACTTCTAAGTATTTATGAGTCTTATACATCAGCTTGATAGCCCAGTAAGCAGAAAATTAATGAAGGAAAACTAGGATTCATATCCTTGCTTAAAGAATAATCATGATGTTGGACAGAGCAAGGAATATCACACATGCTCTCACTCTTACTCTTTCATTCGGAGCAAAAAAAAAATCCTTTATTAATTCCCTGTTTCATTTTGTCCTTCAGAAACATTTCCCACAGAGGTTGACCAGTTCTGGTGCATTTCTGTATTACATTTCTATCTTGTAGATCTGCATTTTCTGATAAATCTCACTGTCCAGAAAGTCTTGATGCAGCTTATCCGTCTCCCTGTCCATGCAAAATTTTCCCTGGCAGATCCTAATGGGCTCTGCCAGTTTGAAGTCATTCACTGCCATAAACTGCCTCAGAGTACCACACCATGGAACCAGTGGATCCAGCTGCCCTCCTTTCTTTACAATGCACATGAACAGTTCCCTCATTGGGCACAGATCAGCATCCAGAAATTGTCTGAGCCCTTTCTTCCAAGAAGCTTGGCTTTGTATTTCCCATCTTTGGCAAATTTCATCTCCTTTGAGTTGCCCAAGTGTCATTTAATGTAATATTTTCTACAATACTCTGATTAGCCTGAACGTTTTTATCTACAAACTCTGTACCTTACTATTAATGATCTGAAAAGGCAGGTGAGCCAAGATATCAATTGCCAGTCACAGTAATGAAGGGGCACCTTGCTATTAACCTCTTTCCAGGGAGAATTATCCGTTTATTTCCAGTCTTTTTATCTTATCTCTTAACCACTTTTTAATCCATGGCAGGACTTTATCTTTCACCATATGGTTACTAACTTTCCTTAATAGCCTCTTGCTAAGGACTTTATCATCAAAAGCCTTTTTAAGGCCTAAATAAATTGTATCTACTGATTTATCTCGGCTCCTCATTTGACTAACTATCTTCCAAGAAATCTCACACATTTACAAAGATAAATGATGAAAGATGAGTTCAGTCCGTATCATAAATTCTTTGTCAGATCTTGCATAAAGTCATAGTTCTTTTTTTACAGTTTTGCAGTTATCTTTTGTAAGGCTGGGCTGTAACATTTCTCTATTTATTTTTTGAAAGTTCTTTAATTTTCCCCAATTCTAAAAAAAATCCAACAGCTTTTTATCTGTTTGGGGTTTTTTTAGAACTCATTCAACAAGTAACCAGTATGTCAAATCTGGTTTAGCTGGAAGAATTGACAGACAAAAAGTGCGATTAAACAAAGACAAGATCATAAGGATGCTATGTAAATGTAATATAAGCACAAATGTGTAGAGGTTTAAGAAATCTTCAGGAAGCTGTAGCTCTATGCAGTTCTCTAATGAGGAATCCTCAAACAGGGGACAATACATCCCTACTTAAAGCACGGTAAGTGCATGAATAACTGTGTGAAGATTTACTACCAAGTATTATGCAGAGAACGATGAAGTCTAAACACTGATTGCCATCCAAGGGCTCAATCCTTCATTACTATTGTGTTTAGCAAATGAATTCCTGTTCAAACTGCATATTCCTATCCGGTTTTCTCCAAAACACAAGTTCCCTATTTCAGAATTTGTCCGAAACCATCTTTCTATTCATCAGTCTTTTCTGTAAATAGTGATCTACCCTTGTGACATGAATGCAACACATTGGTGCTAAGTCACACAGAGAACCAAGGTTTAGGAGCACTTCATTACTGAAAGTGTGATATGTGAAGCCACATCAAAGTGTTGCTGCAATCACTTTGCTGCAGTGGTCTCCCAAATGACAAAAAAAAAACCTAACCCTTGATTACTCGGAGTCAGTGCCTTTCATAGAGAGCCTAGTGAGCTATATTGATGACTTGAAACATAATGCATTCCAGCTTTGTTGGACTGAAGTGGGAAAATACTGCAGAGAACCATCACATTCTGTGAGCCAAGTGAAAATGTTTAAGGTCAGCTCAATCTCAATTGGCCTCAGCTGGAGGCTAAAACATGGGGACCACACTGACCACTAGAGTATATAGACCTTAATCTGTGAGGGATTCGTAGGTAGTGAAGACTTTGACTTGAACTCAAAATCTAAGGGGATGCTGTGGGACTGCTGTGAGGGGCCTACAGCAGTTGGTATGGTTACAGAAAGGATAGGTTTACGAATTTCCATGTGGATTTATAGTATGCCCTAATTTAAAATAAGTGAGTTAAAAAAAAATCCATTTGGAAAGTCACAAAAATACCGGAAGTGTTACATGGTAAAACAGGCTGCAGCCTCTTTGCTGAACTTGGACAGGGGATGCCAGGGGACACTGTCCTCTTACCATGCTCAGGTCCTGTGACAATGATTACTCTAAGTCCCTTGGGTTTTACTCAGAAACTATCAGAAAGTGCCTTTCCAGACAGAAATTCGAAACACATGTATTTACACAGGTAAAGTCTTATCTCTAAAGTGAGACTGATTTCTTTCCAGAGCAGAGCTATTTACCATTTTGGGTAAATATAGGTATTTTTAGACTATCTTATAAAGGCTGATCTTATTCTCTTGTGAATAGGTCAGCATGCCTTAAATTTGACCACAAGCAACTAGAGCTGGTTATAATGTCAGGTGTACATTTAATCTGAAATAGATCTCTCCAATTAGAAGATCCTTCCAGGTCTGTGCTGTGGCATTGTTTTCTCATGCTTCAGTGGGAAAAACACCACTTAATGCATCATCATCCTCCTCCTCATCACATCCACCATCCCCCTGATACCCTCTCAGTTTCTTTCATGCAATTCCTGATGCCTTTTGAAAACTGGAAGAACTGATGCAGTATATTTCAGGATGCATTAGCATTCAGGATTTCTTTTTATTTCAGGAACTTTATTTCAACTCCTTGCAGCACAATTAGGAGTGAAGCACCGGGCCTGTCCTGGACATGGTCCTTTAACAATTTTTGGTATACTGCTGGTGCTAGATTTTTAGTAAAGATTATTCTCCAGAATAAGTATCTTACCTGTCATTTTCTAGTCTTCCAACTAGTGGCTCTGCTTTTCTAATTTTTGAACAGAAATATCATCTACTTTGTGATAGCCAAATAAGGATCTCCCCAAAATGAGCAGCTACCTCTGGAAGTATCTTCAGTCTCCCTTCCATAGCCAGGTTGCTTTCAGAATCCAGTGACTCTCCCACAGCCTGTAACTGCTTATTTATTTAATTTAGGCTTCTCTTGGCTGTTTTATTTGTGTTACCTTCCCAGTAATTTTCTTCAGAATATTTAGTATGTTTAGTAGCAATTTTTATTTTTTGTGTTTTTCAGCCTGCTTTTCCTCTCATATCTTCCTTCTTTGCCACCCCATTTATTTTCTTGCTTGTGCTTCCCATTTTTAGCCTTGGGAATGAAAAACTTGTTTGACTCTTTCACATTCTTAAGCCTTCATGCTGATTCTATGGATTTTCATTTCCGAGCTTCAAGCAGGGAGTTTCTAAGTTACTTCCTCTTTAAAAAAAAATCTGCTTCTTGAAGTTTAGTATCCCAGAGAGTATGGCTTCTTCATGTCTTTCTCTCCTGCAATGAAGCTGGAATTATTTACATGGTAACCATTTCTCAGGGGTTCAGACACAATTTTTAGTCCTTGACGGGACTATGTCAAATGTTGTTTACATTAGGATACAGAAAACTCTGTTCTCTACCCACTATTTCAGTGCAGCTTTCACTGAACTAATACAGAGTTATTTTGGCACCAGCCTTACTGCCTTCATACACTTTTTCCTCTTCGTTACCACTTCAATGTCACTCCAGTTGCTCTTATTTAGAAGTCAGTACCTCACTCCTGCTATTATCCTTCACAATCTACACTGCTTCTAGATCCGTGGGTCTGCGTTTTGTGTTATTTCTCTCCTCCAAGCAGTGCCCACGCAAAGCGTTGCACACAGAGCTGCTCCCCCCTCAGCAGCCCGACTTGTCCTCCCTACACAGCTTACATGTAAAAAGTGTGGTATGCCTCTGATAATTCTCATCCTCTTATGCTCAAAAAACGCTGTTTTTTTCCTCTCCGTGATACAGTCCAGATCACCCATTTTCACACTCAGCTTTCTTAGGCTGGTTTATAGGCACTTGTGCTTTTATTTCCCAACTATAAGATGACCTAGATGAAAATTGTGATCTAGTTAGTTGAAAAACCCTGTAAAGTCTTTCCAGCTCAATCGCAAAAGCACTTTCCGTGACACCGCACCTCACTTTTATTTACCACTCTGCTAGTGTAAAATGTCCTTAAAATAGAATTTAATTTTAAACTGGGTTTAATACTTCTTTATATTGTCAAATTGATTTGAGAAGGCATTTATGTAACTGACAGGTAGATACATATATTTCTTTTTTTTTTTAAGGAACCACTTCATTTTGTTGTCTGAAACATATTTGGAGTATACTTTAAACATCGTTTGCACCCAGACATAAAAGCACTGTCCTGATTCCACTGGATATTTTCAAAGCTTGCCATAACATACGCATTTTACATTTGCTTATGTTTCTTTTCAGCTGTAACAGAAATAGTTTATTCTTGAGTTGTTCAAAACTAGCAAGAAATTACCACCTACCTTCCAAATCAAGGGACTTTTTATTTTTTCCAGTTGCTTCAGTTGTGACACACTGTTGCAGTAGTCCTGTGCTAGAATGGCCTGCATGGACCTTGAGAAACAAGCACAATTGTTTTTCAGGACATCTGGCTAAGCCTTTACCCTCTTTTTCATCAGTGCCTGACATTTTGTTGGTCTTCCTCTTTTTGTCCTTATTACACTTTCTTTACCACAGCTGCTTAATGGCCTCTTCTCTTTTGTGATGTTTATTGGATGCTTTTTTCCTGAGAGGTGAAAATCAAGCTCTGCTTTTTTCCCTATTCATTTGAAATAGTGATACTAACACTAAATGTGCTATAGTGATGCTGATGATGGCCTAGGAGTCTTGGTGGTCCAACCCTTTGATAGCGATTTTTAAATCCATTTGTTACATTGCTAAAGATGTTTTTAGCTGGCATCACTCAACTGCAAGTGTTAATATTCTGTTCTATCGTATCTTCCAGAAGACATTAATTGATTCAGACTCACTGTAAAACTGTGACAAGGTTCCTTCACAGATGGGGGAGTTTAAATTTGTGGGAGTGTAACCATGACTAACTCAGACAGTAGGTCAGTGTCAGAGGCAGGATCTCTTGCTAAACCAGCCAGACTACCAGAAGATCAAGCCTCTATTTTTGTACATGGTATTCTGGGAAATGGCAATACAGATGAATTTTGAAGCCAGTGTTTACCTGTGGATGCATGTCTGCGTTTCTGTATGTTATTAATTGCCCAATTCTCTGTGTGCTCACTATACATGCACACATGGTACAGATGAAAAGACTCCTTTCTTTGTGCTCTTTGCTCTCTTTCTTGTGTCACTTCATCAGGAGCTGTCTCTGTTGTTGTTCCTCTGAGTGTTGTCAGGAAGGCAGTGCCCTCCTTGCTGCAAGGTCTGCATAATGAATTCAGATGGAGCTGGAGCTGGTGATGTTGTTCCCCTCTGTATTTCTCTTTAGGAGAAGGAATATTCCATCAGTGCAAAGCTGTGGCAGTACTGGAACTCTAGTTCTGGTATTGCTTCTATTCACATCTCAAAGGTTTTGTTTTAGAAAGGCACTCCAGCATGGAAGGAGAAGGAAGGCCCTCCTATTTAGATGCCAAGCAGGACCCCAGTGCAGAACATGCCCACTGACTGGTGCAGCACAGCTCTTCCTCCCATCAGCCAAGACAATTGTTTTTAATGTCTGCATTCTGCATGCAACACAAATGTGTTCATGCTCTGCTCTCTGTCTCAGTTAATTTCTTTCCTTGAGGGAACAACAGGACAAATCCTTTGATAACTTGTTTCCTCCTTAGAAGCCTTTACCTGCTTTCCCAGAGTGGTTCCCTGTGACTGGGAACCTTTGTAGTCAGCTGTTCCAGCTGTTAGCCTAAATGGTCTTTAGGGGCACTAAAAGCAGTGAACCAGGAATAGCAATGTCGGACTTCAGCCAGGTCCTATGGGAATTTAATTATTACTCACTGGATTGGATTGGCAACACACCTTATACCAGGTACCTGCCAAAGGCTGCCTGCAATGAACCTTCACAAGCAGCTGCCATTGGTGTGCTCCTTGCAGAGGTGGGGCACTGGGTTTGCTGTAATTAATACTGGGCTCCATACCTTTACTTACAATAGTACTTGCAATGTCTGGGTGAAAAATTTCTCAGCTTAAGGTCTTGATAGTGATTTTAGCCATTTAGTGATCATGTGTCATTGTGTTGACTACAAGCATAAATCCTGCCTTGTAGACAGCAGGGAAACTAATGAGGTTTGCCCATATTCTGGCATCATTATAAGGGATTCCAGCAGAGAAAAATTGAGTTTGATTAAAAAAGGGAAAAGAAATATGAATTTTAAAGGAAATGGGGAGAGTGGATCTCAGGACTGCATATAGGAGTATTCAAGTTTTTTAAAGAAGGCTTTTTATTGACAAGATATAGTGTGCCTTGCTCACTTAAGGAAAGCTCGGTATAACCAGGTTTTGGTTTTGCCCTTAGCCACTTTTTTTAATACTGTCTGTTTGGCAAAAGTTTAGGGTCATGTTTTTCATTTACATACTCAAAGTCATTAGTCTGTTTCTATTTAAAGTTAAATAGAAGAGCTCATTTTTCATGCAGACCTTCATCTCTATGCAGAATAGCTTGCTGGTCATATACAAAAATGTTAAATTCTATCAAACATTGCCATTATTTTCTTATATCCTCAGGTGTTCTGTTTGATTGAGACTGTAATCAGCTCTTGCAAGAACACTCCACGTCCAATTTTAGCCCTAGCACCACAGTGTACTTTGAGGTGTAAATCTGTCAGGTGTCCAAGCACAGCAGGATACTTTGACAGTTTAAACCCAGTTCTCCCCAATCAGCTTTATGAATAATAAAAAGCAGAATGGCCTATTCGAGTTTTGTACACGTGAAGGCAATCACTTAATCAACAGAAGGAATTGGAGGAGAAATCAGAACTGAACTCTGAGGAAAGGGAGTCTAACAGTTCCTTCTCTCCAGAAAAATATGCAAAAGTAAAAAAATTAGTATTTTCCAAGACTTTTTATTGAAAAGAATTTCCAGCCTGAAAGATTTCATTGCAGCATTGAATGAGAGGTGTTGGGTTCCTTTGCATCTTCTTGAAGAGCAAAAAGAATTTATAAATCAGACTTCTGGGAATTGTTATCTCACAGCTTCTTCTAACAAACACAACAATTTGTTTTAAAGGCTTTCACCAAAGATGTCATAAGTGGTAATCCCTATGTTGTAAGTGGGTACTTAATGTGATTTAACTTAATGCTGATGATGCAAAGCTATTCTCCCCCAAAGCCCATTAAGAACATCCAATTTTCTGGTAGACTAACACTCCTGCTTACCATCGTAGAGATAAGTGACTGTTTAACCAGGACAATAAGGAATGCTTTCAAACCAAGGCTGCAAAACTGAGTGGCCACAAAACTGTTCTTTGTGAAAGTTCAGACTTTGAATGTAAATGGCAGAAGCTGAGTTTTTTCTTTTTAGGAGTAGTTTGAATTTCTGTACGTACAGATATGTACATACAGGCACTTTGCATCATCTTAATGGGTGTACTGGTGAATATCATTATTTGTGATATCAGTAGGCATGGTCTCGTAAGAAAAAGGCCAGTGCAAGCCATTTGTGTAAATTAAGTAAAGAAACTGATAAATAATGAGTTTTATTTCATGTCCCTCTAAAGTGCAGATAATTCTAACAGCTTATCCAATACAATGCTTCTCACACTGCATGTTTTTTGTGGATTCTCTACATGCAGAACGGCACAAAGTGCAACATCTCTGGCATCATTAACAAAACTTGCTAACAGTAATATTTGAAAAGCTTCAGGATGCAAAGTAGAAGCAAAGGCAAACTTTTCAGGAGCTTAAGGCTGCTCACTTGGGTCTAATATAGACTTAGCACTTTGCAGGTCAGTGGCTCTGCTATTTGTCTCTGACCTAACAGATCTGGAGTTCTTCACATCAAAACCAAGTCTTGCTGAGCTGAGATCAAACGTGTTAAGGTAAGAATCTTGCCAGTGATTTATCGTGCCAGGGAGGGTGATCAGGCCATAAGGGGCCACTGCAAATGAAGCTGACATTCCAGCAATTTCTCATGTGTAGTTATAAGGTAATTTTTTCAGGCAGAGCTTTTAAGTCAAAATAAATTTGCTCATTGTATTTTTCTGTGTTGTCTATAATGTCTGCAATCCTAGGAGGAATATTTATTGATGCAGCACAGTTAATTTCTAAGTAAGAACTTGTTCCTGGTGATGAACATTTAAAATGGCAGTTACCTACAAGGGAGATTAAATTCTTCCAAATGGCAGAACATGTTTCCCATGTACAGATAAATGGTTCACACTGTTTTCACACATAAGGAGCACACAAGACTTGCAATGCACAAACAATGCAAAACACAGGAGAACTACACAGAGTAATATGAGTCTTGTTTGGACAAACCCCTCCTCATTCCTACCATTTCAAATGAGTGCTTGTGGAAGGGTTTCCAGGATCAAGTTCTTAATAGCCACAACTTCATTAAAGCCCAGTGACAGCCCTATAATTGATTATGTAAACAAATACTCTTCCTCTCCATTCTCGCTTTAGTGGATTTTTTAAAAATCTTTCATTATTTCACTTTTTAAGGTGCAATAAGTGACATCAAAGATCATTCTCCATAAAAAGCACTGTGATCCTTACCCAACTCTTCCAGTGATGGCTTGTCTTTTTAATTAGTGAAAATGGAAAGCATAGTTAATTTTTTAGTCATCCTGGTTTCACAAGCAATGTCTTCTGATGCAGTTAAAAAGAGTAAATATTCTTCTCCAGCAATTAAAGAGTCTTGCTGATGAAAGGATAAGTAAAGCTTGGGAGCTTAGTTTCTTAGGAATACATGAAATATTACCTGAGCTGTGTTATTGCTCCTGTATTGTTCTACTAACAGCAGAAAAATTCTTCATTAACTGAAAAAGTAAAAATTACTTCGAGGAAAGCTTTTATGTGCTGCAACAAAAGTTTCTTCCCGCGGGTTTAATAAGGCAGCCAAAAGGAGTAAAATGTTTGTAGTTGGTATAGTTCAACAGACAATACAATCTGAAGTTTCTTCTCTTTAGATTAATTTTCTTGAACAACTAGGCACAAAATAATCCCTTTAATGAGACTGAATTGAAATAACGGATGCTGTATCAGCATGTGGCACAGTGAGAAACTAAAATAGAAAAGGGTATCATCACAGTTTGGCAGCTTGAGTTTTGTGCAGGAAATACTTGGGGGGGAGGAAAGTAAGCATGCTACTGCATGTTGTTAAGACTTATTTAATCTTCTTAACTAATTACTCACACTTCCTAATTCAAAATCATACAAACAAAAATGTTTAGATAAGCCGGGAGTTTTTTCAAATGGGTACCCCCTACAGCTTAGAAAACAAACATGACAGGTTTCCCCTGTCTGATGTGCTGCCATTTGCAGAAGAACAGACCCAACTCCCAGAAAGACAGAAGACTAATTAAGACAGGAAGACAGGCAGGTCAAACATTTGGTGTGAGGGATGTGGGACATAGGGGAGAAAAAATCATGTTGCATTCCACTTTCACAGCAGACTGACAGGAGGCTTCAAGCCCTTTCTCTGATTCCATTTGCTGCTCAGAGATCCTGGATTCCTCCAGTTTCTCCTCCCATCACACTCCTTTTCTAGCATACCATTCCCTAAACCTCTTCTGTCTGTGAGCTGGCTCAGTGGGGCACTTGCCCTATCTTCCTTTAAGCACCTGAACAGCAACCAGGTGAGCAGAAATGGCAGCAGACCCTGCAGACAGGTCCTGCTTTACCCTCTCCTCCCACCTCTCTGGGACTGAAAAGAGACCCAGCTCCATCATGGCAATCCTCCTCCACCTCATGTTGGCCACACTGAAGCCTGACTTAATTTACACAGGCTGAAATGTCACTGAACCTTGATGTGTTCACCTCTTTCAAACACTTGGCTTCTGATCCAAAGTCCATTGGTATGAAGCACTGCCTTTAATTTTGATAGAGTTGACTCAGTCCTTGCTACTTGGGATTTACACCCAGAGAATACAAACACCCTGGTCTTCACCCAGACATCTACCCTTGGCACAGGACTGGGCTTGCACAAACAAAATTGTACCAGAGCTGGCTGCACTGCTGCACCCACGGTGAAACCAGAGCAGCCCCACTCACTTCTTGGGCATTTTATTTCCAATTCCACATTTTTCATCCTCCTGCTGTACTATGTTTGCAAAGGTTTAAAATTCTCTAGCCCTCTCAGTACACTCACAAGTTTGCATTCTAGATTTCTTGAGTGCAATTTCAAGCTTGAATTTATGAAGGAAAGTCCCATTTATGGTACACCATGTCCAAAAGCTATAACATTATCTATCAGGCTCTGAGGTCCAAATGAGAGTTTAAAAATATGAAGCACCCCACAGCACACAGAGCTCTTTTTACTTTTTTTTTCTTTTTTTTTTTCTTTTTTTTTTCTTTCTCTTTTCTTTCTTTTTTTATTTTTACAGTGTGGGGGGTGTGAGTAAGGAGAGAAAAGGACAACCCAGCAGCCAAAGAGGAAAAAGAAAAATCAACATGTTCTGGTTTTGTTTGGCCTTTCAGACCTCACAGGCTCTAGAGCATGTGTCAAGTTTCCAGTGAAACAGCTTTGTTTCCCAGTACAAACATCCCTCTGGAGGCTGCTGCCACTGATTCCTTTTCCTCAACTGGGGCCTGAAATCAGCTGGAATTTTTTTTTTGTTCTACTCTGGACCTCTTGGACCTCTTGTAGCAAAAAAGCAGCTATGCCCATGGGAGCATGCTTGCCCAAATTAAATTTGGTGCAGTTTTTCCTGTACAGTTCACTGTTACTCTCCTCCAATTGCAGTTCCTCCACAGCTGAAAAGCATCTCACTAAAGAACCCATATCTGGGTAACTTCTGAGGATGATTCTGCTCTGGGGTAATGAACAACATGAGACCCACCTGTGCTGCCTTGGCTTGTGCAGAGGTATCCCCTGAAAGCAGCACAGCCACTGGCACTGCCCAGAGAGGTCCATTCAGGGCTCAGCAGCAGAATTCAGCACTGAGTGCTTGGGGAGATTGGCTTTGCAGCCCATTACTGACCTTTTGTGAGCTGCCAGCAAGAAGCTGTGAATCTTGCTGGTCACCTGAACAATCCTCTTAAAAATAAAATTAAATTACACTGCTGATCCATCACCAGTCATTTAGCTAGTGGACTGCTGGCATTGGCTTTTGCTTTCCTAGTGCCTTCTTATAAACCAGGTTTTCACTGATTCCATAGCCAGCTGTTAGTTTCCAGTCACTCCCAGGAGTGCCTCACAACACACTCTAGAATGTGAGAGATTTGCTGTATCAAGACAGCCATAAAAGTGAAGGAAAACAAGGCCTGTGAAAATAAACAAGCTGCACCTCTGATTGGCAATCCCACCTAGTTCATTCCCTTACAATCATACTAATCATTAGGACTCTTGAAATGTTTCCCAAGGAGAGGAAATGAAGTTGCTGAGATGGGAAAGGATATGAAATTTCCTGACCAGACTGAGGCACAGGTGCCCAGTATCTGGGATGTTATGCAGTATTTACCAAGGGAAATTCTGCTGCTGGATTTTTTGCATGCCTCTAAAATTGTTGTCTGTTCCCCCTCAAAAAAGAAGCACCATTATGTACTTCCTAATGCCTCCAGCTCTGAGAAGATGCTGAGGGCCAAGCAGCTGTGATTCTCTTAAAAAGTACTTTGGCATCTGATGCCCCCTCCCCCATCCCAGCAGATTTAGTGTCAAAAGCTCTCTAAGGAGAAAGCCACATATGAAAAAAAGATCTTTGATGGAATGAAACTATAACCAGCTACTAAATCAATTGAGTTAGGAAATTCCCATTCCTTCCTCCATTCATCCAGAACCAAATCTCCTGTGGGAAGCCATTATTATTTGGATGTTAAAATCCTCTTCCTGTACCAAAAAACATTTCTGGAGCTGCAACAGCACAAAAACCTTGTTTATTAAATCCATGGGAAAATAATTCCACCTCTAAAGAGCTGAATGCTGGGCCACTGTCTGTGCATTGCCTGAAGTTCTTAGTTAAACAGCTGGGGAGCCTGAAGAAAATGTCTCATGACATCATCACTAAGCAATATCGAATTAAGAATGTAGATCATCATTTCACTCACACATCATTTGAGAACATTTTCAAGAAAGGAAATGAAAAGTTACATTGTTGCCACCTGTGTTGATTACTCTTATAAATTAAGAGAGCCCAAAATCTTTTTTTTTTCCTCGATATGTTTTAAGGAAAGTCAATACAAAAAAGAGAGATAGTGAGCATGCAGGAATCCCCAGTGAATGTAAAAATCAGTTCCATTTCCTAAACCCAGGGCTAGCCCCTGGCTCAACAGCAGAGGGAATTTGAAGTGCCATGAAACTAAAGCTCCTTTAACTAAGAGCTGCAAAGGAGAATTACTTATGTGCTTTATTTTAATTATATTTATACATACACTTATAAAGATAGTTGTTTAGTACTTCCTTGCTGGTAAATAGTGATGAAAACACAAAATATGTTTTCTCCCTGGTCTAAATTTTGCTGTTGCTGCACTGCAGAAGAGAGTGTCCAGCCTAGGTTTGTACAAATCCCTTCCTCTGAATACTTATCACTCTAATTACCTGCATGGTTTAAAATGAACTTTAAGTTGCTAATGATTACTAAGCCAGCTGGGATGGATGGCTACTGAAACAAGAGATTGTAGTTGTTTATTTGCAAAGCTAAATTTGCTTTGTGTTATGCTAAAAACATTTACTCTTGGCTTGATTTTAAAACTGATGGGCATCCAAAATGCTATTGAACTCACAGTGTAATGCTTGTGAAATGTAGGTCTTGTGCAAAATGCAATGTATGATTTTCTTCCAACTACATGTCAGCAGTTTCAAAGTAACTTGGAATTTTTACATGGTAACTTTGGGGTTTACTTTTCCTTTGTACACTTTTAGGTATGATGAGGTATCTCCAAGGCTCTGAACAGTCACTTGACCGGTAGTATAAATCAGATTGCCTTTCTTGATCAGCCCTGTGGAACTCTGTCAACAGAGGCCATATGTAATTAGCCACAGGCAGGATTTGAACCTAGTGAAGACATGGTGGGACCATTATCTTGTGAAGTTCTAGCAAAAGATCTGTGGGAATATGTGTGTATGAGGAAGAGGTTATTGTCATTACCAGGACAAATGTGACTGTTCTCTTTAGGAAAATCCATGCCTTCTCCATCTTTCATTTGGAAAGGAACAGAAATTACCCAGAGACCTGTGTGATGCGATCTCATGAGAATGATGACACTCGTGTCATCACTGGCATCATGTTCACAGGGGCAACTGTGAGCTTCCAGCCAGGTCTGTCACACTGCACTGTTGGGAACAGCCCCTCCCACCCCCCAGCTTCACAGACCCTCCAGCACCCGCACCCTGAGCTGCCCTGCTCTGCTGGATCCTTTGGCATCACTGGCAACAAACGTATTTGGTTTCCTGCTTTGCCCACTGCACACCCACCACAGCCACACTCCTCACTTACGGGAGGCCTTGGCTGCTTTGCTGTTGGGTTTGTTCTTGGCTAAATCACTGCACTGACAGGGACACCTCAGCACAGCAGCAAAGTTGGCCTTTTATCTTCTTGCTCTGACATTACTGCCATTACTGCCTCTACTGAGAGTAAATGGCAAACAAAATGTTTGTGTATTCCAAGATTTTTCAAGTGCTCCCTTCTTCCCTTTGCCTTTTGGCACAATGCTATTGATAACACCCAACAAAGATTATTTAACTACCACAATACCACATAGCAGATGCATGACATACTATAGAGTTTTTTTTCTCTCTACTGCATATCACAAAAGGTAACACTAGGACTCAAACAAAAACAAATTACCTCAGTAACTCCTGGAAAACTCAAGTGGTTAATCAGTTACCTTTTATTTACATATATATGCTTAATGCTGAATTAAGTTGTAAAAAACAAAGGCTGATTTATAGCCCCAGTCAGCCTTAATTAACATTGATTCCAGGGGAATAGTAAATGTGAATAGCCTTCACAATTGAGGTTGAACAATGAACTCACTGGGTGTTGTCCAATTTGTAGCATGATTTACATGGAAGCAAGCCCTTCTTTTTCTAAGGTTACCCCTTTTTTATCTGGTGTTTAGGATGGGTTATATATAATCCATAGATAGGAACATTTGCTGTCAAATATTCTCCCTGATTTAGAGTTAGCCTTTACCATGGTCACTATAAATAAGGGAGAAAAAAACCCAATTTGAGGCTTTGCAGGGATTCCTTTTTCTTGCAATGTGTCATCGCTTCTCCATTTCATGGCATTTTTACGAAGTGGCCATAATGAAAGTCAGATTAAATGTACAGGATATATACATTTAATCAACAGCCATTGGAGTCAGTAGTGCTGGAAGAGTTATAAAAGCCCCTGTGAATGCAAATTTATTGCAAAAGAATCTGCGTCTCGGTGGTAGGAATATCTGCTGAATGGTACTACCTGACACAGAACACCTAAAACTTTCAAAAGTGAATTATTTAAGTGTAAGGCTTTGCTTGTAAAGCCGCCAGCTGCTGGATTTCAAGACTTGAAACTGTTCCAAAACATGGGACTAGGTACTTTATTTGTGCACTAGAGTAAATACTCTGATTTTACTGCCAATTTAAATGTGCTCAGTTTACAATAATGAGCTTGTATAGGCAATACCTTGTTTATAGAAAGTGGAACAGGAAGAAACTAACATTAACCATTAACAGTAGCAATTTCTCCTGCTTTCAGCTCTAACTTTATGCCAAAAAGATCCTTCCCATGTCCTATCTGAAATATTTACTATTACTGTTCTTTTTCTAAGTCAGTGGGATAAACAGAGCATTCAATAAAATCATACAGCTTTTCTTTCCAGTCAGCTGGAATTGCAGCACTCTTTTGTAATTCCAAGGCGCTATTTCTCATTCCTATGGTGAAATGTATTTCAAGAACAAATGTATGTCCTGTGTACTAGCAAACCTGATGATAGGTGTTAATCCCAGCAGAATGGAGTTAACATTTTTTAATCTATTTTAAAAAGAACAGACCACTTCTCTAAAGGAAGTGTACTGAATTGTGGCTGCCACGATTTCTCAGGTTCTTGTAGTCAACCAAACTGCTTTATTCTTTCAATGCAGCTCACACGAGAAGCCCATGTGTTTATGTACATTCTGTCACCTTAAACAAACATACTTACATCTTCTCTGGCCATCTGCTCCTGAAGCTGGAAGCTTTTCTCCCTTCCCCTCCCTCCTCAGCACCCCCCAACACACTCACTGGGTGCAGAGTTAACTCTGAGGAAACTCAATCGAAAACATGAAGTAAATCCCTTCTTCCACACAGGTCACACTTCTCCATTTTTCTGTGCTTCACTTACAGTCTGAGAATGACAATGATATACCAGAGGATTTTGGCTTAGGGTGTTGGTCACTAGATTCTTTCACTGTCTCATTTTGGGTTAGCTCCAGAATGTCCTAACAGGGACAAACTTGGGTTTGCTGAACAGTGTCATCAATGAGCAGGAAGACACCATCACAGTCTGATGAGCTCACGGTCCAAGGACACAAAGTGATTCAGGATGAACAGGGCATGCAAGGAAAGCAATGGTAGTGGTGTGGTAGGTCCTGAGTTCAGCAACCCCTGAAAACCTCAACAGAAGGGGCAAGGGGGAATAAAGAAAGGACAGACTCTGGAATGGATGGAGTGGAATACAGCAAATGGACTAAAGTTTGAGGCATAGGGAAGATGAGGAAACACAACAGAAACACATCCATAGTAGCAAAAGCAGACAGAATTGTGGTTTCTGGGTACAGTTCTATTGGCAGGGTCTTTTTGAGGCAGGCACAGGTTCCTCCCACACATGGCCACAGTGAGCTGGACACTGCAGAGCGAGCTCTGGAGCAGGAGCTGTGACACTGCAGTTACTGTGGCACCGAGGCTGAGCTAATGCGCCCTGCTGACAGGAACACAGCTACAGGACTTCCATTTGGCTTGGAGAATAGGTTTGAGCAAGCTCATGCCTGGTACCTGAAAACTCTATAGATGTATTCTTGCCTTCATGTGTATAAAGATGGGCCAGTTTCTCTCACCTGTGTATCTCTGATTGGAACTGAGACTCCTCAGGCTTTCAAAGGGTCCTTGTCCTTATAAACACAGCCCTGTATGCAAAAAAACCAAAACAAAACAGGTTGTGAACATTCCTTCTCTCTGTGTGTGAACTCTTGCTTTCAGTGGAGTCGGGAATAAAATTCCTGTGTATTTCAATGAGGCCAGGGCATCCTCTTACACATTTAAAGTTGTGTTTAATGGAATCCAATAAAAGTACATTGATATCTGGACTCCAAGGACCTCAAATGGTGCCTGGATTTTTTGAACACTTTCATTCTTAGAAAGATTTAAAAGACAGAGTCTGAAACCTGGAAAACTTTTCACTCAGTCATTTTCATGTAGTGACTTCTTTAATACTTGCTAATAAATAATTGCATCCTGTTCTTAAAAGTCATTCAGCAGAAAATAACTGACATGCAGCTACTAGTAAAAATCTACTTTAAATAAACTCATTTGTCATTACCTTTCTCAAGACAGCTGTTGTCAGCACCATTACCATTTAAATTTGTTTTGCCCCTGACAATTAAAATATCAACGCTGAGAGAATGTAACAATTTCCATTGTTCCTAGCAGATAAGCAAGTTAGTCTTGTGCTTCAAACCGTCACTGTAGCCATAATTAACTGACTGTGTATTGAAGAACTGTGATGTTTGAGATTATTCAGCCTTGACTGGGATGTATCAGTGACTAAATGTTTACTTACTGAACTGAGTGATTACTCCAAATCCTTGTCTTGTCTCCAGCAGTTTCAAGGCTTTTTCTCTGATACAGCTATTTCTTTTTTTAGTTTATTTGTTACAGTTTTTGAACTAAATCTGAACATCAACCAATGTTTAGACTTTGATGTTGCTTCTTTAATAACACTGCTATAGAATACAGAAAGACATCAGGAGCTGACCTCAGCCTGAACTCTTGAAAACTGAATACTCACACAAAACTAAGTTTCAGTTCTTTCGTATTAGAATCTGCAGCTCTTCTCATGGGTGTGTTCTTCTATACGTTACTGTTTGTTCGTGCAAGAGACCTGATGACTTTTCTTCCTTTTCTAGATTTTCATCAACAATGAGTGGCAGAATTCTGAAAGTGGAAGAATATTCCCAGTATATAATCCAGCAACAGGAGAACAAATCTGTGACATTCAAGAAGCCGACAAAGTAATGTATCTCATGAATGGCTATATGTTTACTGTATAAATTAAACGTAAAACAGATAACAGAAATGTATAAATAGATCAAAGCAACTAGTCCACAATAGCACTGTTGGACAGTACTTTTATTAATCATAGTTCCAAAAGCTATCATATGACTAAGGTTGTATAACAGCAAATTCCATAAGCCTGCTTGTGTTATTTACCTGTGTCTTCAATTTTCTTCTTCCCTCTTCCCAGGTTGATACGGACAAGGCAGTGAGGGCAGCTCGGCTGGCTTTTTCCCTCGGTTCTGTTTGGAGGAGAATGGATGCCTCAGAAAGAGGCCATCTTTTGGACAAGTTAGCAGACTTGGTGGAAAGGGACAGAGCAATTCTTGCTGTAAGTGACACATAAAAATCAGTAGTCACATCAGTTGTCAGTTTTACATTCTGAGAGCCAATTCGTTCATGGATGGGTTGATATGAATTGTATGTGAAAATCACACTCAGCTTCTTGGCTGAGATGGCTCTGTCCACTTACAGGGTGATGCAAAACCCACAAAAGCCAACAAGAGGCTTCCAGTGGGCTCAGATCAGCTTTAAATTGGACGTCCCACAAAAGCAGGGGTGTGCACACGGGCATGCCTGCCATGCACGCCTGTGACTCCTCTAGGATAAGAAATGGCAGGGTGGGATGTGCAGATGGGAAGGGAAGGGCAGCGAGGTGCTCAGGGACACTCAGCTGGGGACATGAATTCCGCGTGCGGCTCCGTTTCACCCTGGGATGAAGCCATCGGAGCGGTGGCATTGTTAATGTTGTTTTCCGCATGTCAAGTGCTTTGAACTAAGCCTGTGAACATCTTAATTCCAGCTTTGTCAACACTTAAATCATCTTACTGCCGGCGGATACTGTAAAATCGCCATGGGGAGAAGGAAGTGCACAGCAAATCAAGTTTACTCTGCCTGTCATTTAATTTTTATTTCTGGAGCCAAGTTCTTTACTGAGTTGCACTGCAGGCAGTTCCATTAATTGCTCTTGGTGATATAAGTCAGTGCAGAATTAGGCCTCCATTCTTCTCTATAGAAACTCATTTGATGGTTGATGTGTTACACACGGGCGTCCTTTGCCCATTCTTAATGATTTCTATTAGACAGCTATTGAGAATGAGTTAAGCTACTCAACATCTTAGGATATTTTATTGGATCTTTTTTGCTAAATGATCTTAGGAACCCCTAAGAGGATAGCTCATAAGATACTTTTAAAAATAGGAATATTAACTAAAAAATAAAGACATTAGCTTGTTAATTTATGAGCTTCCCTAGAGGAAAGTTTGTTTATTTGATGGCAATAAATAAACTGGCTGTACAGTATAGATATCCCAGACCTCAGCAGGAGTCTTGGCAACCATATAGAGAAATTTTTATATTCACATCAATTATATAAAGAGGGATGTGTCCATTCTTCTCTTTATGGATTCAGATCATTAATACAGGGTTACAAGGAGCCCCTTCTCAGCTGTTATCATTAACATAACAGAACCCAGTTTGACAGGCATTTTTATCTTGGCTCCTGATTAAAGCAATTCAGCATTTATAGATCTGGACCAAACACAGTGGCTATTAGGTTCAAAGTACACAAAGGCACATGTATACGCATGTGGATACACACATAAACCCACGAGACAGACAGACAGACAGACAAACACATGAACACACACACACACATGTTCTTAAAATCATAACCATTCTAGAATACTCCAGAAGAAAACAGTTGGGGTTTTTCAAGAAAAATACTTTTTGCTCACATTTGCAAAAAGATGTAACAAGAGGGATCAAATAAATGGGTTTGAACCTTCTGGGTTAAAATTACAGCAAGGTGCAACTGATTGGCCTTCATTAAAATCTTTGTTGTGGTTCAAGAGCTGTTAAGATGGAGAATACTTAGGTACAATGGTCCAAAAATGTTACTATACTTACATCTCAACTTTTTCTTGTCCTGCAGACTATGGAATCACTGAACAGTGGCAAACCGTTCTTGCAAGCTTTCTATGTAGATCTCCAGGGAGTCATAAAAACCCTGAGGTATTATGCTGGTTGGGCAGACAAAATCCATGGAATGACCATCCCTGTAGGTAAGAGGAATTAAAGCACAGCTATGCACCTAAACCTTCTCATGGCCAGACTAAAACTTTGTAGCTCACAGCCTCATGGAAGGCAGAGGAGAAGCCTGGGTTGCTTCCACAGTGTGTAGTGTGTTGCTGAAGCAGATGTTGGAAAGTCAGCAGGGGCAGGACTGGGTGCCCTGCTCGTGTTCTGCCCCGCATGCACACGTGAGGAGGGCTTGGTTTCTTTTGCACGTGTCCATCTGAGGAGATAGATCAATACCTACATTCAAATATTGATGCACGTATAAAAATGGATGAGGTATAAGCCTGAAAAATACCTTGGAACGCATGAAAATAGTGTTGGGTTTAAGAAAAAGTATCATTATGTATAGATCTTGTTTGTATATGTCTTCTTACTGCTTATGCAAATAATTTTACCTTGGACTAACACTGAATCTAACTTAATTTATACTTTGAGAGTGTTCCTGAGGTTACTATAGAGAACCACATATATATGAGATATATTTTGTTATAGATGCTTCTTCAAATTATTCAGTGGGATGACTTTTATATTGTATATATGAGATACACCTTCATGCATGCTAGGAAATTATGATGTTCTTATTCTTTTGCTAAAGAGATATGAAAAAATCCTTACCATTATTTTTATTTAACAAATCTCTTCCTCCTGCCCCTCCCTCCCAGCTGTTTAAGAAATACAGGCTGCATTGTCTGATACAAACATATTCATTTGGAGTCTGGACTAGATGTACCAAGTGCTATAATTACACAACATGGCAAAATAGCAGAAAATTATTTTATGTAGGTGCAGTCATTAAGATAAGTGTACTCTCACCTGCATAAAATAAATCCCTGGAAAAACATTAAGGAAAATGAACATTCGTTATGTGGATTCTCTTTGGCTTCATGGTGCACATGTTCAGAGCACATGCACGTTTATTCCTCTATACCCAGTAAGGCCAGGAGGGCACACTCAGGGGAGGGGTAAATGCCCATTGCTGTTGCCCAGCTATTTCCCTGGTGTTTCACTGTGTGACACAGTATCTGCAGTGCACTCACTCACCTCTCTACAGCAAAGCAACAAACTACCCAAGTGAGGCAAACAGATAAATTGAAAATGTGCCTCCAAAATTTTCAGAAGGGGAAACATGCTGTAACTCTTCTTGCGGTGTTACTCATCTTGATGTTTCACCTTACTAAAATTGCAGCATGCAATGATTGGTGTTTATCTTCACTATCTTATTTTCACCAAAGAAATGACAATAATAATATTTCAGGTGTAGACATTCCTGCAAGGAATCAAAGTTTTCCACAGTCATTTAGGCTGAGATTCATAAATCCCAGTTTTGCTGCTTGCACTTCACATTTAATCATACAAAAGTGCAGACCACATCATAAATTCATGCATTCAGCAAATTTCCTGTTCCCTAATCTCTTTCTCCCTGGTCAGCGAATGCCTCCTTCTCACTCTTTAGCCACACAGGTACACAGAAATTAGGTCAGCCACCAAAAGGCACCATCAGATTAAGGAGAAAAAATATTCTCTGCTTATTCTTGGTTTCAAATACTTTATAGGATAAAACCTGATTTTTTTTCAGTAATGTGGACTATGCTGGGTGATAGGAAGGCACATTTTCAGCATGTCTTCCTCAGTGCAAACTTTGTGCTAACACAGTTTTCAGTAGTGTAGAATCATAACTCCATTCACAGATCTTCAGGGGATCAATTAGTTCTTCTTAGTTTAACACTTCTCTTTATTCCTCTACTTTCACACCATAAATTTGTCATTCTTGTGAAGCTATTTTAAGGCAAAGCCAGTGTTAAACAGTAGTGCTCTTTACCTTCACTTACCATCAGCTCACCAAAGATAAACAAGACAACAAAACCAAAAAAAACCCTCTATTAAATCTTGTTTTTCTATTCGGTGTACTAAAAAATCTGAAACCTCCCAATCTTTTGTTGTTGCTGTTTTTGTTGAAGTTTTCTTTTCCTGTAAAATAAAAACAGGCAATTGATAGACAAGTAGAAGAAGCGTGTTTTATAGTCACATTCCTTTTGGTCCCAGAGCTACAAAACCTTCAGATTGCCCTTTGCTTGCTCCCATGCGTAAAGCCTTGATGATTTAAATTAAAACAGAATGAGGCTAGACCAGAAACTGTTAAACTAATAAACTGAATGCAAGCAGAAATCTATCTTTAAAGCAATATATGCTATGATATAGTTTAAAGAACCAATTCAGCTCTCCTCACCCATTTGTTTGCTGTGTCCTGCTGCATGAGGCATGGGACTGTATTATGGTTGTTACGCAAATAAAATACCCATGCTGGAGACTCCTGAAGGAAATCTGAGCAAACACATCTGTGGAAGATATTGCTGTCCCAAAGTGAGATCCCTGGATAAACGGGACTTGCTTTCTGATTAAAAAATGAAAGTCTTTGGGCCAGGTGCTAAGCAGCTGCAAATTTATCTTGCTCTATTAATATCAGTAAGGACTGAAGAATGTCAGTTTACTTCAGCTGAGTATATTAAAAAAACCCTTCTAACATAAAATTTTAGATTGGATGTGGGATCAGTGTCAGGTCCCTCTCAGGCAATGTTCATCTGGCAGCCAGCTAGTAAAGGATAAGAGTAACAATCATCAGCCACAGCATCTTAGAATAAGGGTCATTACCATGACTTAAAACTCTCATCTCAAACATTTAAAAAGTCTCCTGTATAATTTCCAAGTGCAAGGGACCTTTCTATGCTCACTGTTTAGAATAAGGGAATTCAGCTCATTTAATTCTTGAGCTATTTTGTCATGGTAAGAGCTTGTTTCACATTATGGACAGGGTGGCTGTTAGATTCACCTTTGCCATGTCCAGAGACATCTAAGGCTTCAGAGTAACTCCAAGTCACACATGTTCCCAAAGATATTGTTAGAAAGCAACCTCAAAAATCCCATCTTGACAGCAAATCTGTAGCTGATGAACTTTGGAAGTAGGTGTCAAAAAGGGCAGCTGTCTAGAGTCTAGTGGGAGACAGCAGGGAGAGCAGCTCTGCATGGGAGGCACCGCTCTGCGGAAAGAACGTTCTGCCTACGCTGGGCAGAATTAACCACCATTTGTCTGCCTTGGCAAGAGGTCCAGGTTATCTATAACTCTCTGTGATGAAGCACGCAGACATGTGGCAGTGATTATGCAGTGACAATCTAAAGTCAGACAGTGCTAATGTAACTGTGTTACTGTTGCCACCATCCTTCTGGCTGAGAACCCACCTCTCACAGTACTACCGAGTACAAGCTGGTATTTTTAGCTGACTCCTCTGTGTTCTTCTTGAGCACTTAGACAGTTTTGCTTGTATGTACTTCTCTGTATTTTGACTTCTGTTTCTCTTCTGTCGGATCTGATGAATCTTCCTATGGTCTGTGAACCACTGCTAGCATCTGTGAAAGATAACATGGAAAACCAAACTGATCGTCTCAGTCTGTGACACAAATATTCTCATCTCCACTGGGGAGTTGTCAAACATCTGGAGACAAAAAACGTTAAAACAATGTTTTGTCAATGCAGTGCAAACCAACTGATAAATTATTTTCTCCTTCCTCTTCCTGAATCTCTTTTCTCTCCTTCCCTCCCTCCTTTATTTTCTCTCTTCTGTCCCTTGTCTTGGTTGCAGACTATTGTTACCTTTCTCATAATTATTCTGTATCTGGCCCCCAGCTGACATATTAGATAATCTAGCTCATGCTTCCACTGAGCAAATCCTGTAAAGTAGATGGACAGAAATAAGCAGATCTGTCAATAAATTATTTCTAATCAAATTCAAGTTGAAGTCTTTTCTTAAACCCAAGAAACTTTAAGGATTAACCTGTTTATTGTTACCAGCTATATCTTAGAGGATATTGCAGCAGGTTCCCAAAACACACTCTCCATTGTGAAGTCAGGCCCTTTCCCAATATTGCACAAGGGTGGCTGCAGCTCTGGACTGAACAGGGGAGAGGCTGGGGTGGCCACTTCCCAGCCCAGCCTGGGAGGGAAAGCACATACCCCGAGTCAGAGAGAACAATGGGAGCAAAAGCCCTGTAATCTCTCCTCCTCCTCCTCTTACTCCTTTCCGCTGTCTAACCTTTTCTTATCCTGGTAAATCATCTCCTGCCATTAAGCCTAGGTAACCTCATCATTCTCACATACTTAGCTGAAATTATTTTCCCAAGTTAAGAGATTTGAGTTTTTCTAGATGACCAAGCACTACAGGCCAAGGGGCACATTCAGCTCATGCCTTTAGCATAGCTTTTCCCTCAGCTGTAGCCTCACTGAAAAACATCTGACCTAAATTCAGAGATAGTTTGGGTCTGGGCTAGTTTATACAGCTACGAGACTCAGTTGAGGTACAAAGGTGCAGTAAATCTACTTTGCACAGATGCAAGCCGAGCACACTAACAAAGCTACTGGTTAGACAGTACCCTAACTGAGCCTTTAACCAGTCCCCACACAGCAGGCCCCTTTCTGCTTTTTGTTAACTGGGAAGAAACCTGCATGTGTAACCTCAGCATGTGCTCCCAGACCACAGGAAGTAAATGATGCTCAGTGACACAAGTCACAAACTTTCCCTCTTCATTCCACATCTAGAGATTGTGATACATCATTCCATCACTTCACATTGCCTGTGTCCTCAGTGGCAGATAAGTCAGCTGATTGTTACTCTATTACCCCGCACTAGGTTGTAGATACAAATTTATATTTTTGTTCCACTCGTGCCGTCCATGAAATCGGCTTTGTGACTCTTCACTTCTCTCACCCTTAAGTCAGCTGAGGCCAATAAGTGCTTCAATGCTACCACAATTTTATGTGCAGTACAGCTCTTTGCCAAGGAACAAAGCAGGTTACTTTCTGATGGGAAGATTGCTTCCTTTGTTCTACAGAAAGAACAATTAGATTGCTCCTGAACCTAGGTTTCCCATGCTGGCTCACAAAAAAACACTTCCATGACTTCTTTATTTCTTTTACTGCCATCAAAGGCTGATCCTTAGAGTTTTTTCCCCTCCTTCTATTTTAATTTTTTTTTTGTTCTGCCAAGTCAAACTGCACTTGAGAGTAAGCATGCTCATCTGTTTCAGATGGAGATTATTTTACGTTTACAAGACATGAACCCATCGGAGTGTGTGGACAGATCATCCCTGTGAGTATCTCTACTAGTGCTTTCTATTTATTTTCATTTGAACCAGCTCTCTTTAAAGACACATAAAACATGGTCTTCAGCTATGTGTGTTTTCCATTACGAAAAAAGCTGAGCTCATATTGTTGACATATCTTTAACAGCCTCCCTGCAAATGCTTATTTGAACATGCTAATAGGGTTTAGGCTCTGTTATTAGGAGTTAAGTTCTCAAGTCATAGAATTCACATGATTAAAACAAGCAAAGCAAAACACAGTGTTAATATGCTGTCAGTGGTTATGGATGTTCACACAACTTATGGAAAATTGATGCTTTGCTGTGGTAGTCTCTTTATTTATTTAGTTTTTACTGTGATTTAACAGGCTCCTCAGTTCCTGGGAGAATGTGATGTATTTTAATTCCATTCTTTCCTGCTATTTCTTTTAAAAGGCTGGAGGAGAAAAGGAAACTCCAGGAGACATATCATTACAATTAACATTGTGTAGCTAATAGAAGACATGGAATGTTTGTTTTATTTGTTGTGAGAGAGAAACACATCATTTCATCAAACCAAATACTCCCCCTACGCCCCAGCAGACACCCTCATAATAAAATCTTGCTGAACACTGCATGGGAATTGCACTGAGAGGGTAACTTTTTCAGAAGAGCCAACTTTGGCAGAAATTTCAATGGGAGGCTCACATATAGCTATTAAAATATTGCATGGAAGCTTTTTTGCTTGACAAAACACTGGGGGACTAATCAGGCTATTCTCTGAAATTTTTGTTGATGTTGATTTTTTATTTTGCTCACATTTCCACAAATCCACTAAACAGAAACACAGAGCAATTCCATTACAAGAGGAACAGCCAGAAAAGATTACTTTAACAACATAAAGCCCTTTCCCCCTATTTATATGTGTTGTTATTTCACATCTTTATTAAGGGGTGGCTTTTGTGTTTGGCACTCAGCAGAAACCCAGAGAAACATGCAATGACTCAGAGAGTCTGTGGCTACAGCTGTCCTGCAGACACCTACACACTCTCCTAACCTGGTCCTTATGAATGAAAGATTCCTCAGCCAGGCACATGGATAAGCATTTACTAAATGCCAGCCCCAACATCTAACCCCAGCCTTGGTGGACATCTCTTATGCTGGTTTCGCTGAGCTTGACTGACAGACCTGCTAAGGAAACTTGGCCACAGGGGGAGGATCATGCCAAAAGCAGGATTTACTTAATTTAGATGTGTAAACCTTTGTTCAGGGTACCCAGTCATCTACCATACATGTTCGTTCTTCCCTCAGTTTTGTCCTCCAAAGCCTGAAGATGGCTGTCATATCCATCTGTTCTAACACCACTGCTGATCTGTTCTGTATTTCCTCCACGCTACCAGTCCCAGAGGACAGCCCAGGCCGCTGCATGTGCTTGGCCATTGCCTGAGCAAATACATTATTCAAAAATAAAATTAAACAGCAAGTCTAACACTGAACTCCTCATCCTCTCACATCCCAGCTTCCATCAAAACATGTGCTCTTTGGCAGTGCTGTAGCATAAACAGGGATATATCGTGCCCTATAAAACTGCTGCAAGCTCTCTTGCAATGCCATTAGAAGTGCAGGCTGTTAGCACACTGTTGGCCCGACAGCTCCCCTCCCAGGTTTATGTACTGGAGATGGAATTAAAACATCACTTTGTCTCCGGAGTTTATAAACAACAGAGGGAGTAAAAAATTGGGTGTTCAGTGAAGGAAAGACAGTTGTGTATTTTTTCAAGCTAGCCAGGGGCTAGAGAGATGTCTGAGAGTGGCAGCTGATATGCATCAGGCAGCAACAGGTTCTGGCCAGTGGCTGACTCTGTGACTGATATTTTCTATTCTCCTTCTAAAGAGACTGTTGTATGCATTTGTAAGAGTGATTGTGCAAACACAGTTATTTTATTACTCTGACATTTTCACTAAAATCATCAGGACTGTCCACTTAACCTGCTAGAAACAGGCCTTGGTGCAAAAGGCTCATTACTTTTATCTTTATCCGAACGAATATAATTCACTACATCATCTGCTGCAGTTCAGTGAAGTTATAATGAATGACAATACAAAATTTTATAGCAGCAAAGAGTTTCTACACTTTTTTATTTTACTATCCTTTTAACATTTTCCGTATAGATTTCTCAGCAAGAAATCTTCAAGAAAATTAAATGCTTTGATTGAACATTGACATTTATGGTCTTTTTACTGTAATTCCATCAATTAAGGATTATATTATTTTGAGTGTAAATTTTATATCATAAGATGTATTCAAGGATATGAAATTTACATCCAAAACTGCTTCAACATGAACAAGCAGTTCTTTCCAGATGTATCAGAAGCAAGTCCTATTTTCATGGAGGAAATAAAAGTGCCAATAGCAAAACAGTAAATGAAATAAAAAAATGTGACTTAAAAAACTAACAGATAACAGAATTTTTCTTTAATGGAGATTGCAGGTGGGGGTTGTATTTCTTTGAACAGGAGAGAAAGAACTAAGATGTCACTGTTGTCGCTTTCTTAATGGCAGTAATTTTAAAAGAAACCCTTACTTTGTGCTGGGAAAGATTTATGTTGAGGATCAGCCTGAGAAATAAGTGAGGTATCAGCTTGACATTTTAAAAACAAAACACCACGGCAATATTTTTCCATCTATCAACTTATTTTTTCCTACAGTGGAACTTCCCCCTGCTGATGTTTGCATGGAAGATTGCTCCAGCTCTGTGCTGTGGCAATACAGTAGTTATTAAACCGGCAGAACAAACACCACTCAGTGCTCTCTACATGGGTGCCCTCATCAAGGAGGTAAGAATAACTGAGGGAAGTGATGTCTGTCTCTCCTTGTGGGGAGGGAACCACCAGCATGCCTGCTTTAACATGCTCTAACAGTTCTCATAAGTCTTACACTTACCTTCATTCATTCCTATTTTGACAGGCTGGCTTTCCACCAGGAGTTGTCAATATTTTGCCAGGATTTGGTCCAATTGTTGGTGCAGCCATAGCCTCTCATGTTGGCATTGATAAAATTGCTTTCACTGGATCCACTGAGGTAAGAGGATTCACACATTACTATAAAACATGAATAAATACTTGTGCTACATTTCTTACTGACACAGAGTAAAAGTGCTACATCTAAATAACAGTGCTCTGTGCTTCCCAGCTAAACTTATGTACCACAGGACTTCCCAAGCACAAACGGCTCCTTTCCTCCAGCCCCTGCTGTGCTCAGCACCTCAGCACAGGAGATATGCCTGGAAAAATATTACTGGGATTTCCTGTGGGCTTATGAGGATGTGAATCACATGCAAGTAGGCAGAACATCCCGTGTATATCATAGCACACATAAGTGCTGCTTTTAACATCCATAATTTGTGTATCCTGCTGTACTTGGGGAAAAGGGAGAGGAAGAGAGCAAATTGTGCAAATATACTTCAACTTTGATGCTGCATTCAAGTGTATTGAGGATGAGGAGGCCTAAAAAGGAAGGAATGCAGGGAGAAAAGGAGATAGTCCAAGGTGTCAGTTCCCAAAATGATGGAAAGAAGCTGGCCAGAGGATGAAGGGAGTCAGTTGTCTCCTGGATGCCAAAATCTCTTGCTATGAGTCTATGCTGCAGATGTTAGAGAGGAGGCTCACTCTGAAGATGAAGGCTGCAATCTACAGCGAGACTAACCCCCAAAACTCTCATCACGTCTTGCTCTCAAATATGTGCCAAGCTGGCTGTTATCAGGGCTGGGGTGGGGATGACAGAGGTACTCCAGACTGAAGTCACAGGAGAAGGGGCCTTATCTCATCGTCTGAAGGCAGACAGAAAGGAATCTCTGTGGGAGTTTCAGGGCTGGTTATATTTAGAGAGTGCTAAACCCATTCCTTTTCAATTCAAAATCTGACAAACTATTGTATGGAGGGAGCTAAACCGCAGGGATCCAGCCTGTCTTTGATACCTTTGACTCCCACTCGTGGCAGTGGAAGGCTTTATGCATCCCAGGGATACTGCTCTTCACAGTGAGGCAATTTGATTTTTGATTGGCATCAATAAATTCACCGACCATGCAGCCCTGCTAGATATGTGTGGGTATCTCCCTGGTGGGCCCAAGGATTGCAGAGACCTGCTCAATTATCTCAAATAAATTAATCTCGTGGAATTATTCTGTAATTGAGTTTGCAAGTCACACACAAACCTAAATCACCAGTAAAATGTAGCTGCAGTCATATGCCTGACTGGCACACATAGGTGTTTTGCAATTACTATATACCTGTACATGACTTTTTAAAATGACAACTTCTGATTCTAATATACATAGGTTACATTCTAAGTCAATAGCTACATCAGATTTCAGATTATTCTATGGAATTATTCTAGTCATTACATCTCCTGTATCCAATTAAGATTAGCATCCTGGAATACTGAAAATTTTAATATGAGCTGATTACCCCCCATAAATTAAGTTGAAACAATTGTTTTCATAAAGATATGTGGTCTCTGTTTAAGATAAATATTCTATTATACAGGATGTTGCACTGTTTGGAAGAGGAAAAATACAGATGGGTTAGGTTTCAAAGTTGTCTCTTGTAGCCAAAATAAATTTTTATTGTAGTTCCAGACAGCTTTAGTTTTAATAGGCGTTTAAACTCAAAAGCTGTGGGTTTTATACTAACTCAGTGCCTACCTTTAAAAGCCTTACTAATAGGAAGTGAAAAGCATTACAGAGATGAAAAAGCAATTCTCTAAGAACCTAAAGCAAGAACAGATGGATCGTTTTAATGCAGAGTTAGTGTAAACTATTCCATATTGTTTCTGATTTCCTGAAACACTGAATTTTTGTAACAGCAAGTCAACATTGTAACATTTTAAACACCATGTTCTGATATGAGCCGGACTACAGTCTCTGACTCCTCCAAAGCAGATTTCAATTTCTAGTGAAATAATATTGGAAATACTTTGTCTCTCTAGTTCTTGTCTGAAGCATGTCAACTGTGCACTCCAGTGATAGGGATTTCCAAGGCAGCTCATGATGGGCAAGTTAATGATAAAACCTATCAGTACAAACTCAAAGATCTTCAAATTGAGATTCTGAAGCATAGGTTTTTCTCAAAGTTTTCACCATGAGGTTCTTTCATATAAATTCTTTACCTTTGAAGTATACTTATAGCTAATGAAAACTCCCCATTTGCCTGTAAAAATCACAAAAATGGACTATTATCATCTTTTTCCTGAAGTATTCTTGAAGGGCACAAAACAGGCTGCTCTTCCCACAAAAAAAAAAAAAAAAAAATTGAATGCTAATGTGTTCCAATATTTATAGAATCCAGTCCATAGAAATGCAAGCCGAAAGGCCAAGTGCACAACCTTAACTCAAAAAAGCCTGACAGAGCCACACCACAGAGCCCTCCAGCCTCACACCTTATCTTACAACAGGACCAGCACCAGATGCTCACAGTAGAAGGGAGTATGTGTAGAGTGATCCTTTCCTTGCTGCAGCCTCACAGCTTGTGACAATCACTGACTTACACACTTCCTGAGCCTGAAGGTGCATGTGGGCACTTGTATTCCATGTGCCAATGGCCTTGTCACCTGTGCATTAATCCAGTACCCCTTGACACTCCTAATGACTGGGAGGCCTCAAGCCCATGCAATGACAACACAGAAATAACTTTCAGCTTCTGCTTCTGATTTCTAGCTTAGCGCTATCCTGTGTGCAGTCTCTTCTCTGGGTTTTAGATTCTCAGATGCTCTGATTTTATATTTTTTTTAATACTGCTATTTACTTTTCACACACACACACACACACACATAAATGTGTGAAAAAGCAAAAAGAGCTCTTTTTCTCTGGTGCCATTCCTGTTTGATTTCACTTCTCCCCATCTTTCCTGCTGCCCCTCCTTTTATGGGTTAGCTTGCAGACACTAAAAGAATAGTCTGCCAACTCTTTCATCCCTCAGCCTATCTGCTTCTTATGAAACTACCTCCCAAGGATCATCTTCCTCTCCCAATCCCCTTATACATGGATCTCAAAACTCTTCCTTCCACAGCTCACTTGGAAGGGGAAGGGTTCTGCAAACACCTGGCAGGCTATGGATTTCACTCTGACAACTGTCACACAAAGAAATAAAATCATACTGAGTATGAAAGCCACCCAAAATACTGTGCCTCCTTAGATTCCAATAGCTTTCTTGGCTTCTGTGCTTGCTTCAGCAGCCTGTTTGGTATGGGCATTTTAACCAAAATGTTTATTTTTACTGTGTTGGTTTTAGTGAACCAGGGATAATCCATGATCCTCCTTAATTACAGCAATCTCCTCTCAGGCTTCACTGACACGTTTTTTCCTCATCTTCCATGATCAGATGAAATTTAAACTGCCATAATCAAACTTTATTCCAGCCAATATGACCATGTTAACAGTTGCTCCTGTCCTTTTCCTATCTTTCCTTGAAAGTCCATAATCAACTTACATATCTCATTACATCTTACTGAATTTCTCCTTGATCCTTCTGATCCTGAGCTGCAGGGTGAAACTCCCACTCACTGGGAGCACGGGAGAGATACTGTAAAGCTCACCTGTGTGCCACTATCCCCCTTGTTTACTGTAAATGCCTTTTCCTTTTGCACTGCCCCTCTCTGCCTCAGCTTCTTCCACTCATACTTGTCTGAGTTCCTTGAAAAAATTATTAGCAACTATTTAATTAAAACTAGCAATTTACAATTTCTGACTTTAAGAACAGGTCCAAACTCAGGATGTCTGGCATTCTCATGCATCTGCTGTTAGGCTGCAGTGCTCAGAAGTACAGGAGATGTTCTACAAGTCTCCTGCCCAGTGAAATAACAGTGGGCTTTATATACTTCCAAGACAAATGCTGATGAGAGGACAATTCTTACATATACCACAAATGCAAAGAGTTTCTTCATATTACTTTCTTATTCTCTGAAAGAACTTGCTATGCAAAAAAGGTGAGAGGCCTTCAAATATCAGAGAAAAGCATCCATCAGAAGCAGGATTGCTCTTAGTTTGCCTTTATTTCCATTCAAATTTGTGAGCTCAGTTAAGGCTTTGCAATTACAGCCATTTTCCTGCTGTGAGCTGTCTGCCCAAATTGCTACCTGTGTGCTCCATCTGAACTGGAACTGGTGTGGGGATGATGTACCCATAAGTTCCTGGATAGTTGAGGGCAGTATATTCTGGGTTTAAAATTAGAGATGATTATGGAGAGTAAGAAGTTATAAATATTTTTAAATGCAGATTTAAAGCCCTGCCTGGGATAAAAGTTGTATTTTGATTGTTGCAAAAGTTTAATGAGATCTAATAACTTCTGTTTAAA
The DNA here is from genome assembly GCA_013397245.1 of Thryothorus ludovicianus. NCBI lineage: Eukaryota > Metazoa > Chordata > Aves > Passeriformes > Certhiidae > Thryothorus > Thryothorus ludovicianus. The sequence goes on along the minus strand of VZTB01012900.1, from coordinate 584,886 downwards.
ACCAAATGTGTAACCTCCAAATCAGACTGGCTTACAACTCCCTCCAGTTGTTAAATGCTCTCAAGATGAGAATTATAGATAGCACACAAAACATTTGAAGTTCTGGCCAACAAGAAATGTATCCTAAGTGGCTGGTTTCCACTTTGTTCAAACTACAACCCATTAAAATGCAGACAGATTTAAGATAGGATTCAGGTCTGTGTTCAGGCAATTCTGTAGAGTAACCCAAATAAATATCCAACAAATTGGTTTGGATGCCTGTGTAAACAAAAGGTCTATAAACAACTGCAATAAACCCCAGCAAAAGAGTCTGCATTTTGCTTGGCAGAATGTTTTCTTTATGCACTTAGATTAACAAACCATGATCTCATCATTAGTCAACAAGATACTAGAGAGACCATCAAAGCAAACTACGGGAGAGTTGAGATTGATTCATGCCAAACAAATGTTTGTAGCTAACAGCTGTATTACCACTGATTCTAATTTACTCAGCAGGATTCTCCTTTCATTTCCAAAGTGAGATGAATGTCCCAATGGATGATGTAGACAGAATGTCTTCCTACTGCACAGGCAATGAGTTGTGTGAGCTCTCCTGACCACACAATCTCTTGCTGGTTTTAGGCTTCATTAAGAATTGCAACCTGGCATTTTCTACTTTAGCAATAAGAACCATAAGGGTGATCTGACCTGTTCTGAGAAGTCTCTGAGCTTATGGTGCTACACACATGCCCTGTGTGAGGATTTAGGGAGGCTACATTAGCATTCATTCCTGCTCCTGCAGAATCTTTTGGATCTTATCTTGGATAGCTTGTGCCTCCTGAATGAGAAGAAGTTGTTTCCCTTTTCCTTCCTTTGTGTTTTTGGTAGCATTTAGGAAGCTGCTCCTGGGAAACTGTTGTGCTTCTTTGCCTATGAAAGATGCACATCGAAAGGAATCACCTTCTTCAACCCAATAGAAATAGGATGGTGGTGGATCAGTCCTATCAACATTAGCAGGAGTTTAGCCAAGACTTCCATGGGGCCAAGATTTAACCTATGGAACAAATGAGCCAGTTATAGCTCAGGATTCTCTCCAGTAATTTGTGTATGAGATTGTCTTTTCACTTGTGCTGAACTATTCAGCATGCTTTCTGCAGGGCTGCTCCTCACATTGGGCATTGCACAGTCAAATAAAGCTGCTCTTCTTTTAAAATTTGTATTTTAAATTTGCCTGTCCTTGAAGGAGACACACCCTGAATGTGCCAGGAGGCTCCAAAATGCTTGTCAGAAAGATTTTGCATGTAATCAGGAATTCATAAAAAATAAGGCAGACTGAGTGAGAAGCAGCATGGGTTTGAGGGTCTTGCCAAAACATGACATCCAGTGTCTCAATAGCTGGAGAGAGAAAACTGTACTTCCAGAAAATATTGAAAATTTCAGTCTGGTCACACCATCTCCCCAAAACTAATTCAATCTCTTGTAACTTAAACCACTTACTGTTCTTCAGATATTCTCTCAATATCACAAGAAAGGTATAGAGGGTATAATTTAAAACACCTAACTAACTGATGATGTGTATCTCCTCTGTATATCTCCTGTGCACTGCTTATGGAATCTTTTAATCCAAACATCTCCCTGTGCAGTTCTTCCCTTCAGTGTCTTGTCTGTGGCAGTGTCAAGAAAACGACCTGCTGTTCAGCTAGTCTGCAATTTCCCTATATTCAGGTGTTTCCTGATGATTTACTGCTTATCTGTGAGCAAAGGAAGGTTCAGAGCAAAGGAGACCCCAGACACTCCCAATGACAGAGCAGAAGAGGAAGTACCACAAACCTTGGCAGCTTGCTTTTGGCTCATGAGACTGAGTGCTCTAACAGTAACAGGCAAACCCACCTGTACCCTTTAGAAATACAGATTTCTGTCTGAAAACAGAAAATTAAGAGAACATGAAAGGCAACAAACACTTTTTCATTTCTGCACAAAGTATTTAAAATGTGACTGCTTAAATCTCCTCTTAAAAGAGACACTAAACTTCCATTTAGAGAAGGCATAAATAAACAACAATTAAATATTTTAGATCATGATACATTTTCACTGCCCAATGTCACGCCATTGACAGTCCAGAAACAGACCCTTCCAGGACTACCCTTCAAATAGCTTTGTTGCACAGGAGTGCCTCAAACTACTTTTTAAATTTTTGTTGCTATTGGTCTGCATAACAAATTGTTTTCTTTGAGATGGACCAAATTACATCTGCCTCACCCTCTAAGCAGTTTACAAGGTTATGGTACTTCACAAGCTATCCGGGGATACTCCTGATATCAATCTTGAAGCCTATTCAAAGCAGGGATGGGGAGTCAGGGCTTTCTCTGCCAACATTCCTGCTGAATAATCACACAGCTCCATTATCTGTGGGGGAGTCCTCTCTTCCAGCGTTCCCTCTCTGGGTTGTGCAGCCTATTGGGAGCTCGGGGCTGGAGCTGAGAGACACCGCGGGAAGCGTGTCCTGAAAGCCCGTGCAGATTGCAGCACTATCACTTATCCCTTTCATGCTGTCTTTCTCCATAAAGACAGGGTCACTCACAAAAGGCCGCCTTTGTCACTAAATAACCACGGAGCTGGTGCCTTCCCAAAGACTTTTCTCAACTTGTAAGTGCACAGGGCACAACGGGAGCACAGGGAACAAAAATGCCGAGCAGCATGAGCCCCACCATCCTGATGTCTACACTGATCTCTAACAGGAAAGTCACAGTGAAACCTTCTATTAAGTTTTTACTTAGAAACTTGACAACAAATTCCCTGTATTAAAGATACCTCAGACCACACTTTTCCAAATTAACACCACTGTCTCAAAGCCTTTGGACTTGAATATTTGCCATATACAATACACTTGGACTTACATACTTGTCAATCACTTGTTTGTGTTGAATCCTTTCAAGATTTTTACTTGCATGTACTGAAGTGTTTTGACATTAAAGAAGAATGAAAGGCAGAGAGATGAGAGGTGGACACATGGCTCTGGCTTTTTTGGTCTATCCTGCTCTTTGTGAATTTTTGAGGGGAAATAGCTGGTTCTTTGAGAGAGGGAGGTTCAAGGCAGTAAGGGTGTGAATGGCATTGGCGGGCACGGGCTATAAACACTGAACTCTGGTTTCCAGTGTACATTTACAGCACAGTTTGAGAGGCTGGAATTTCCAGATGACGTGCTCGATGTATGTGGTGGGGGTGGAAGGCAGAAAGGATCCTTTTTTTTCAGGTTCACTTCTGGCTGTCATTCAAACATAGCAATAAAATCAGCTCCAATTAAGGGAATATGCAAGGAATTTCATGATAATGTCAACACTCCATTCCATCAATACAGGGGTAAAGAAAAAAAGCTTCTTTTTAAAAAACCCGAAAACCTCAGTCACACTCAACTGTGGTATCACCAGATAAACAGTTAATCACAAAGGTACATGAAGTGGTTCACAATTCCTTCATTATCCTGTGGGGCTTTTCCTTTGTTTTTTTTTTCTTTGGGGGCCCTGGTTTCTGTTTCATTTGCTTTCTGATTACTCCAGTGCTGACTTAACTTTCTCTAGCAGACTGCCTTCAATTCTCTAAGAAGTTCAGATTCTCATCCATTAACCCCTTGCTGCAGGGAATGTCTCTCACATAACTTTAGAAATAGAAAACAGAGCAACCAGAGTACTACACAGAGAAAGAAAGCTCAGCTGTGGACTCACTCCCATCTCACTTCACCTCTAACTTTCTGTGTGATATTAAAACATGTCTCAGTTAAAGTAAAGCACTTACCAAGGTTCTTAGGCTTCTAAAGATTCAATAGGTACTTTTAATCCTGTGTTTAACCATGTAGGAGCCTAAATCTACCTGCGATTACATCCTTAGATGCAAAATGGTCACAGTTACACCACTACCATACAAAAGCTGATCTATTTTGGATTTGTTGATCCAGGGAGAGGAGAATTTCCAGGGAGCACAGCTGCCCCTCCAACTGTACTGATGTGGAAGCACATCAAATCTGTAGCTGTCAGATTGCTACTCCATTTAATCTACTCTCATGTTCACTGATGAGATCTGCAATTTGTGGCTGTTCCAGCTGGACTCCACAATCTACAAAGACATTTTGGAGGTGATTTTGACCTCCTCGACCCATACTGAGATTATCTGTGGTGCAGCTGAGGGTCAGGTCTGGGATGATGCTTTTGTAACTTCTTGCCTACTTGGTATTCTGCTCTGTGCTGTTAATCCTGCAGAGGAGGAGGATGATTTCATCAGAATTTGATGTATTATGTATTTGATTGTTGTGGACATGTCAATGGTTTGGATGGAAGTAATTGTAGTTACATCCATTTCAAATTTCTAATTCAGGCCTCTTAAAATGCCCCAAAAGAAAGCCCCAAGCCATTTTAGTGTTGCTGTATAGGGGTGAATGGTACACAAACGTAGTGCTGTGCTTTCTTCCCTCTCAATTTCTAGGAAAAAAAGGAAAGCTGTCCACTACTGATGAGAATATGTTTGGAACGAAGAACCTGCTGGATTATTTAAAGCTCTGCTCTACTGATAGCCAGCCCTGGCTGTTAAAATGAACTGTATGACTACATTCCCTGTAAAATGTCTCCATTTCCTTTCAGGTTGGGAAGCTGATCCAAGAAGCAGCTGGAAGGAGTAATTTGAAGAGAGTTACACTGGAGCTGGGTGGGAAAAGCCCAAACATTATTTTCGCAGATGCTGATTGTAAGTCAGCACTTCCATATTTTTGCTAAAAACATGATTGCATTATGTCTTTTTCCTTTTCTTTTTTTTAACTAATTTTAGGGCACATCTGCAATACAGCTGTATCTAATGGCACTTTTAAGTCTTACAGAAACAACCTAAGGTGTGCTATCTTTTATAAAATACAGTTTTTGAACCCACAGATTCATAGTCAACAAGACAGCAGAAAAAAGGCTACAACCAAGCATATAGATACGGTGTTTTTCACAGTCCCACACACATTTGCCATCCTATACCTTGCAGCAAGGTGATTTAGTGCTTTAAATCTGGAAATTCTGTGATTTTTTTGGTTCAAAGCAATTATAAAATGACTTTTATGTACACTTGACTTGCTAATCTAGTCAGTGCAGTATTCCTTTGTTAAGAAACTGTAAAGGGAGATTATTCTGTTTTTTAACTTTTCACAATTAAAGAATTGTGTTTTGAAACATCCTCACTGCCACTGTCAGCAGGGAGCTGAAAATTTTGGCAGATGCATGATGTTGTGCAGCTGAAATTTCTGGTACCTGAGAAGGTACAGGACAGCTGTTTAGGACAGGATACAAACACAAATTGGAAGTTTCTGCTTAAATGATCAGCAATGAAATTGTTACAATGTTGATATCTAAATTATCAGCAGCAGGTTTTGAAGTTAACACTCCGTTAAGATGAATGAGATGGTTCACACCTTGCTCTGAGCTCTTGTTTCAGGCTGGGTGCAGGCACACTGTACTCAATGCCCTTTCTGAGAACTTTGCAATTCCAAGAAATAGACACATAAGGATTAGGTCTTCTCATTTAAAAGGGGGAAGTGAATAGAATGCTTTTGAATAGCATGAATTACAAGAGATGGTTACACTCCTGTATACATTTTCAAAACTTATCAATATCTGAAAAACTATGGAAAGTTTGACAACTTGCAGCAGCTTTTCTACATAGAAATGCTTTACCAAGTCAAGGATTGACAGTCACAGTCATCCTGGTAAGCTAAAAAAGCTCTTGTCAGCTGGAGCCAGCTGATATTCCAGATATTCCAGCCTTCTACCCTAGTTACTCATCTCCACCTCCCACCAGATATCACCACACCTCAAATGTCCCTCACCTGTTAACTCAGACTTGAACACCTAAACATTTCTAGTAGTGACATGTGCCCGGGGCAGGTCTGTGTTATGACCTTCCATGGGGGAAGGACAACTGCTCTCTGCTCTTCTCACAATTACAACCTCCAGCACCTGGCCCAAGATTTAAACTTGAAAGCTCTGATTATTTAAAACCAGCAATTGGCTCACCGTTCCAAAGGAGCTGTTTGTTCTGCTTGAGGAACACTGTGTGCCAAAAGTTAGCAGAAAGCATGATAAAGCTGTTGAAGGTTTAGTGCATCAAAAAAAACAGAGAAGAATGGTTAGAGCCCCTCATGGTGAAAAACTGTTAACAATAGAGGAAGAAACATTAGTTAATCACAGCTATCCGCTAGTGCTTTCAATCTCCATGGAGCTGCCAGGGAAAATTTGAATGTGGTCCAGGGAACACCCCACATAATTTTTCTAAAAACGACACTTAGGGCATAAAAAGACATTTTGGTTAGACAGAGTTGTCTAGAATGTGCTGAAAATAAAGCACTGTTGCTTTGTTTAGTCCATAAAAGATTATACTTTAAGCAATGTTCCAAAGTGCTACAACTAGTAACAGAGGTATTACAGTGCTGTAGGGCATCACTGTTTAGGGATGAATTCATTATTCTTGTCTAGTCAGTTATTACACCCAAAGGAAGAATGTGGCCTTGAATGTCTAAATATGGCTGGATCCTCTCTCCTGCTTGGACAGAATGTGTTAGTTGTACCTCTAAGGAAGTTAGAGTAGAAATCAAAAGTTGATGGTTCTACAACAAACCTATAATTTTAAAGCCTTACCCAGTCATCTGCATGGGCCAAGAGGAAATTTCTGTGTTGCAGAAAAAGAATCTGGCTTTTTGGGAAGAGCAGGTCTTGCCATTATCAAAGTCAAATTTTCCCATGTATTTGGTTTGCTTAATTCTCACACATGAAGTATTAAATCCAGTGCCAACTTGGGATCACAGACAAATTTTCCTCTCCAATAGAGACCCAGTCAGATGCATTGTGTGGAGCACATCCTGCTTCTGAGGTTCCCTTAAGGGTTTTATTTGGTAAATTACATGCTGCTGGATATAAGATATTGGTGAAGTTGTTCTTGCATATCTTACTCCTATTGACTGCTAAAGCACCATCTTAACTTTTCCAGTTGGATGGGAATCATCCTCATTTCTGACCTGATATAACTATGGGATGTCTTGATTTAGTTTTACTTAACCAAATCCTACTACTAAAGTTCTGGGAATGTGGTACTGTGTAATACACTCAGCACTGGTGCAAAGGCAGATTTGCCCACGGTGTTCCAGTGCAACGTGTGTTCTCTTGGTTTTCAGTGGACTACGCCGTGGAACAAGCTCATCAAGGAGTCTTCTTCAATCAAGGGCAATGCTGCACTGCAGGCTCACGGATTTATGTGGAAGAATCAATCTACGAAGAGTTTGTTAGAAGAAGTGTAGAACGTGCAAAGAGGAGAGTTGTGGGGAGTCCTTTTGACCCAACTACAGAACAAGGGCCACAGGTAAAGGAGTAGGGCTTTGACCCTACAGCCCAGGAGGTGCCTGGAAGTCTGCTAAGGCAGAGGTCAGTCGGGGCACGCTCGCTCAAGGTCCAGGGTAGCTGACATGATACATGCTTTCAAGATGAAAATTCTAAAGGAGTAAATAAGCTGTGCAGTTCTGAGGTGTTCATTGTTTAAAAAATAAATAAAATCTCAGTTTAAATATCAATGTTTGCCTCCCAGTTTTAAGAGCAATATTTGGATCTTCAGCCTCCAATATACAGCTTTCAACTGTGAGAAGCCCTTAAAAGTCTTTGTGAGCACTTAACTGTCAAGATCTACAGCCATAACTGTGCTTGGAGATCCAGGAATTCTAAGCAGAAGATGGGCATAATCAGAAATAAGTCTTTAGAAAATGTTCCTGCCACTAATAACCAGCTGGGCTAATAACATTTTCAGGAAGTTTATCTGGGGCAAAAAATATTGATCTCCCTTTTTTGTGCTTGTAAATTAGATTGTTTAGCAAGAGTGTGGGTTAAGCCACAAACATAAGGTGACACATCTTAAGAGGTCTGAGCCCAAGGTTACAGTCAGCACTTGCTTGTATCTTTGGCATCTGCATGTCAAAGAGCAGTGAATGGAAGGAAGCAGGAACCAACTCAACTCTCTAAAAACACCTATTTGGACTCAGTGTCGAGTACATGGTCTGCACATCAAACAACTTTTTCTCTCTTTCAGATTGACAAAAAACAATACAACAAGATCCTGGAACTGATTCAAAGTGGCATCACTGAAGGAGCAAAACTTGAATGTGGGGGAAAGGGGCTGGGAAGGAAGGGGTTCTTCATTGAACCTACGGTGTTTTCCAATGTAACAGATGACATGCGGATTGCCAAGGAGGAGGTATTCACACGTGTGGGCAAGATCCTTTAAAATGCCATCAATATTACTTTTTTTCTTTTTTGCTTAATTCCATCCTAAGACAAAAGCTTCAGAGTAAAAGTTGACCATATTAAAAAAAAAAAAATATTTTCAGAACTCCTTATACATATAGCAAGTGACATCAGCTGGGTAAGGAAGCTTAAGTTTTATCACTGACTGTAAGGTCTCAGATATCAAAGAGGAGATATGGGTAGAATGGAAAAGATCCCCTGAGTCGCCTGCTCTGGGAAATTCATGCAGTTTTACAGACAGATATTATCACTATTTATCAGTAAATTTTGCTGTGAGAAATTTTAAAGACTATAATAGGAAAGAAGATAATTAAAGAGAATAAAACAAGAATAAAATGCCTCTGAGGGGGGTAGTTTATTAATTATTAATCTCTGTTGCAGATTTTTGGGCCTGTTCAAGAAATACTGAGATTTAAAACCATGGATGAAGTTATAGAGAGAGCCAACAATTCTGATTTTGGGCTGGTAGCTGCTGTCTTTACAAATGACATAAACAAGGCCCTGACAGTCTCTTCAGCAATGCAGGCTGGGACAGTCTGGTAAGCAGAAGTTATCCCACTCCCGCTCTCGAAGATAAAGAGTTTGACGCACTCTCATCATTTCAGTTCAGTTTTGCACCCTTTGTTAAGAGCATTTATGCAGCCCATCCTAGTGGTGGATCACTGGCCAAGCCATGGAACAGCAGTGGGGAGGTGCTGTGGCTGCTCTCTGCTGAAGCTGGAAAGCACCTTGCTTCCCAGGAGCAGGGCAGCCACTGCTGAGGGCTTTGCTGCAAACAAACAGGATAAACCTTTCTGGGGAGCACAAGAATCCTGGGAGGTTTTACTAAAGGCACAAAGGGTTATGTACTTTATACAACATTAAGGAACTGAGGGGACACCTCCTCTCCAGTCTTTAGGAATAGTGAATGCCAACTCTAGAGTCTAGTAGCTTGCAATTTAGTATGTCAAACCTGAGTAAACTAAAGATCTGCAAGAAATTAAGGAGGAAAAGGGCAAACTCAAATCTAACAGCTCTTTGTTATAAACTGGCACTGAGGTTTGGCAGCAGATTAACAGTTCATTACTGAAGATGTGTCCAAGGGTATGGTGCTCTCCTCTGACTCTCACAGGTCAAATTCAATTCTCTTTAGGAGTAAGAAGCAGATTGTTGCTTTTGTAGTATAAATACCTCATTTCTTTTCAACATGAAACAAGTTTGTTATTACTAAGAGGTATAGAGTGTCCTTAGCTTCACAAGATTCAGCCTCTCTCTGAGTTATCCAAAGATCTTTCTGGCAGTGCAGCTGGACTTAATGCCTCTTCCCGTTACAGGATAAATTGCTACAATGCCTTAAATGCCCAAAGTCCTTTTGGAGGATTCAAAATGTCTGGCAATGGGAGAGAGATGTAAGTATTACACTGCTGTTTTCTAAATTGTTTTCAACTCTGCAACTTAATAAACACTGGTGAATGGTTCCATGCAAATTAAGATCCAGAAATATTCCAACCTGAGAATCAGGGCATAATATAAGGTGACCTTTAATCACCATTGCCAGTTCTAAATGCAATTGATTTGCATGGTAAGATCACCTTATTTTATTTTTTCGGACATTGCAAACTAACTTACTGGAATTCTATTATCCTGAAAGGAAGTGAAGATTTCTGAGTATTTTTCTGAACTTGTAATCAGTGTTTTCTGCAAGGTTTTTTTAGCCATATTAAGCATCACGTTTTAGAAAGCCTCTCTCTTTGGTGCTGCTGAGTGATTGTTCACTGGTTTGGTGTATTTGTTTCAGAGTTGTTTTGCCACATATTGTGTCTTTCTTGGTAGTGTTTCCTTTCCTTTCTTCAGTTTTCACTCTATTTATTAATATAGGTGCATTTGAATTTTATAAAAGGGTTACCAGCTTGCAGATTTCTAAACAATGAAATCAGGCAAAGAGAAGGAAACAAACATGTTTACAACCCTTTGAAAAAATCCACTTGCCATTATAAAGCTTTCTGTTTTTCTTATTTAGCACTAAGTGCCAAATATTTTGAAATGGAGCTCCACACTCAAATATTGTCCCATGTACCTAATTTAAAGTCTTACCAGTTTCTCATTCTCGTAACAATCACAAGGAAGTTTAGCAATTGCATCAGCCCAGATTGATTACATACCAAGGATTCAATTAATTTCTGTGCAGGAGGTATGTGTACCAGATATGTCTCACCTAAGTTTTCAAAATAGCTTTTGGCTAATGGCAAACTCAGCAGTAAAACTAAAATAAGGTCAAACTCTTTAAAACTTTAAATATGTTGAAGTATACAACTTGATCTATAAAATAAGCTTTATGTAATCTGAAGTATTTTCCCTCGTTAGGGAGTACTTTGAATAACACATTCATACTATTCACATTCATGAGTTATGAGGTGATCTCACACTGGCATAAATATGTCAGGTCATCTAACTCTTATCATTGTGAAAATATTCTAAAACTACTAAGCTCGATAGAGCACATGAGTAATTTGACACCCAGGGGTGACCCCACTCACTCCAGGGAGGTTCAACTGTGCAAGCAAAATATTCACATATCAATGCTGCAGAGTTCTTGAAAGGGGGGAAACCCAGGCAGCACCCCAGCTCTCATGGAAAAATCTGTGGTAATTGCACTCTTGATTCCCACTACAGCTTTGAAAATATTCATCATAAACAATAAATGTTTGGAATGGCAATAATCTCCATCTCACAAAGATGCCTGAAAACCTACTTATGAGTAATTATTCTACTCCTTTCAGAACCTCTTTGATCAGATATCACCTTCTAATTCACCTCCTCCACCCTGCATTAATACCTGCATACTTTTTATTAAATGCTAGTTTCCTACATTCTTGTTTTTAAGGCATACATTTTTTAGCATAAATAATGTTGAGTTGAGCAGTTAAAGAAAAGATGGTGTCTATACATAAGTGTGTCATTGCTAAGGTGACACTATGTTACAGCCAGATCATAACTGGGTCACTGTGCTGCCTGTACCAGCACTGCATTATCTGGGACTTGTTTTGGTCCTGCATTTAAATTCACAGGTTTTCATCACACATGGGCAAAAAATCAACACAAAGTTGAGAACTGTTATATTCATTTTAGACTCTCACAAAATGTCACAGGGTGTGTGCATCCTGAAGAGAACCAGAACTCATGTACACAATACAGGTGATTTTTGATTGCAGTAAGACTACTTACAATATTCTTGTATCCTTGAAGAAGTCTAGAAGACATAGATTTGGGGTTTTTTTCCATTCACATTTATTTAAAGCTTCTTATTACTACCTGGGAGATGTAAAATTTAACTCCTGTAACTAAAAATAGTGATTCACCCCAGATAGCCACATGTAGCCATTGTATATTAGAGCTCCCCAAAATTCTGGCCTCTGTCCAAATGTCTTCAAGGGAAGGAAGTGCCATTCTACTTCAGAACTCTCCTTTAATGTCATAGGAATTGCTATGGTATGGATAGCTCTGAGATACAGCAATGCACACCTGCATTCTGAAAAACAAGTGCAAGCAGGAGAATGGCTTAGAGTTGTAATTCCCTTATCTTTTTTTCTCCTGGACTGAGGGAGGGAAGAAAACATGTAATATTTCTTCTTAAAAAGCATTTTGTTCCCCTTCCCTCACACCTACACAACCAAGGGATAGCAACATGCAGATATGACTCATGGGCTCCTTCCTTTTCGCAGACACCACCTTTATTCTCACTCTGATACCAAATTGCAATTCCAGAAGACCCAGAGTGGCCATGGAGTAGGATGGGTTTGCTCCCTGTATTAGGCTGTGGGGACAATTGTGCCCTTTAACTGAACACACATTGACCCTTCTGCTCTGAAGGTCTGGCTTAACCCATCTTCCTATTCATCAAGTGTAGCTTTTTAACTTTTGAAAAATAATTGCCTTAGAATTCATCACAATCGTCCATTTCTAAACTGTTGACCAGAAAATAAACATGTAAAGCCCTGAAGCCATGAGCTGAAGAAACAGACAATAAATGTCTCTAATTTTGTTTGGCAGACCAAGATGAGAGGCTTGCAAAAATGTGTCCAGTGGGTGTCGAGCTACACAGCAGCCCTGCTGAATCCAGCAACTTCCACACAGACACTCACTAGCATTAGTTACTGGGCTCCAGGCAGCTCCCGGTGACAGCTTCCACCGAGCCCTAAGGGAATGCTTCTGATAAGTAGTTAAAGTTTTTTGTCATCCTTTGGTGACAAATCCACCACTTTCTACTGAAAGTAGTAGTGATTTGGTCCAGATCAATGGGAACCTTTCACTTGTAAAAAAGTCTTCACTAATATTTGCTTGCAGGTACTTAGACTCTGGTAAATCTTAAAACTGAATCATCAGTCTGCTGTATCCCTTAAATACCGACCACTGTATCATACATAAGGCTCACCACACCAACAGGCACATCAGCTTTCAAAACTGCAGATGAAGTGATACGGGCTGGTAAATACTGATATTTCTGCTCAAATGAATTAACTTTCCAAGGAAGGTTACAGGAGTTTCACCACAATATTATATTTTGTGTAAAATCCACAGAAGTAAATACAAAATGGATTATGCAACACTGGGGGCGTGCAGAGGGGTTTAATTGCCTTAAACAGTGGCCTCTCACTCCATTCTGAAACACTTGTTAGAAGGAGGTTCTGAGGAATTCCTCTGAAATATTCTTTATGGTTCAGTTGGCATTAAGTCCTGCACAGGAGAATCCAGAGGGAAGACAGTTCCAAATAGTGAACATGCTAACATCATATCCATGCCAGCATGCTCTACATTTTAATATAAGTAATAGAGCAATGCCATCTGTGTCTTAGGGGTGAGGACAAAAATTCAACCAAGAAACAAATATCTATAAGAGCTCCTGCAAAAAAATCCTCATTGTTAATTCGAAGAAGATATTCTACTTCCAGGCTTGGATTGTACCTGTTTTGAGGTGGGGACAGTGTTTGCTTTATACACACAGCACCTGGAAGACATAACTTCACTAATGACATAAAGAGACTTCTCCATTACTCAGAATAGGCACATGAAAATGGAATATCTGTACTTCAGAGAAGACAAGTGCAAGTCCCACAAAGCCATGCAACATCCACTCTAAACCTCAGCAGAGGGGCCAAAGAGATGAGCCAGGCCGCAGCTAAAACAAAATGTTAACAGCATTCAGAAACACCCAACTTTTAAGCAAAATCTATCCAAAGCAGAATGTGTCCCCCTCAGAGCCACATGTCAGATGACTGGGAGCTGGTAGGTGCCTGGTCTCTTGCAGTACCAAGGTTCTTATGTAAGGTCCTGTGCCAGGACAAAATGAGGAATTCTACAGGGAATCGTAGAAGGGAATCTGAGCAAGCTGAGCCTCTTCCACGTGATGTGCAAATGTTAATTTCTAGTGCTGGATGTTTTGTTAGGGAGAAAAGATAGGTTAGGAGTCAAGTTCATCTTTATCCATGGGTGTGAGTAGTTCATCTTTCATTGTGTTTAGTGTGGACCTTCCCTTCCTTGAGTGCAATATAAACAGTAATTTCACCGGCCAGTGGGGTAGGTCTTGGTGTTTGGACAATTTCAAGGTCTAGAAAGTACAGAAGACATCAATTCACTCCCAAAAGTTTCATCAAAAGACAGTGAATACTTCTGGGTTTAATGTTTTGTAACTCCTTATCTGATTCTGAAGCCATCCACTGTTCTGACCTAAACTGAACTGCAATTTTGGTTTATATCTTAGCTTTCTCAAGAAATTACTTTGCAATTTTTGCTTGATAAACAATACCTGATATAAGCTGATGCTGCAATTTGTTCTTTAGGGGTGAATGTGGATTGAGAGAATATTCTGAAGTTAAAACTGTGACAATAAAGATCCCTCAGAAGAACTCCTAAAATGACAAAGGACCGTGTTGTGCAGAAGAGCACATGATGCCACCTTCTCTATTCCTTATGGAGACCAGCACTCAGGAATAAAAAGTGTTACACAATATATATTTAAGAAATTAAGTTGCAACATATATACTGGGCACATAACTGCGTAGGTAATGCAAACCAACTCTGCATGTTTTCATAAAACTCTCCTGAGAATCGTTACATCTTTATAAAACAAATCATAATGAGATAAAATTGCCACTGGGCATCATTTAATAATGGTTCCAGCTATAAAACTGTTAAATGCAAATGCATGCACACACACATTTATCTCTTCCTTAAATAAACAAAATAAGTCTTACTGCTTTCAGGTTGCCTTCTCAAACAGACCTGCCTTGTACTGATATTGTAGTTTCAATCAGGGCTCTACAAGCCAGATTACACCCAAAACACTAGCAATGAACAACACAACCAAGTGTCATTGATGTTCTTAAAAAGTAAAAGGCTCTGAACGGTAAGGCCCCAAACCTGGTATAGTGGCAACTTTCCAATTAGCACGCCCACAGAAAGAGGTCAGACTGGGGAGGGAATCAATCTGCTGCATGGCCAATGAAAGCCAAGTACTTATCAGTGAGATTTGGCTTTCACAGCAATTTGGATTTCAAAGTTTATTTTCATCATTACTTTATGTCTTGCTATAAGCAAAAAGTCCTCCTTCAGTTACAGGAACTTGAAGGGATTTACCTGCCTGCCAAAAGAGCAAGGCCAGACAGGGTGGGTGGGTGTTAACGAGAACAGGAACAGATTCCAAGGCTTCACAGAATATTTTAGCTTTCACTGCTTGTCTAGTTTTGTTGTTGATGTTGTTACTGTTGTTGCTTTCACCTTTTTTCTTTTTTTAAACAAGTATATGCACACACAGGCTCCATTTATTTGTCTGCTATTAAACTGCCTGTGATTACACTGGGAATCATTAAGTACTTGTTACAGCTTTTACTAAATGATGTCTTGCCATCCTCACCATGCTTGTGCACCTCAGGTGATGTTACTGGCTGGTACCGAGCTTTCAATTATTTGGGTTTTTCGATCCAGGACAAAAAATATGAGCAAGTTCTTTCAGAATTGAGGTGTTTACAGCCTGTCACATTATTACCTGCTGCCTACAGAATCTCCTCAAATCTATCACTGAAAAACTAAACACTATGTCTTTCTTTTTTCAGCTGCAGAGCTCATCAATTCCCCAGATTTTTTTTAAAGAGGTTTCATTTTATGTTTTAACTTAGAATTAAGAAAATCTATTTTAGAACTATAGTAAATCATCCACACAGTGTAGCTACATGATCTGGGGTGTAAGGACAGAATTACAGCTTCAGGTGTAAGTTTTCCTGGCTGCAGAGTCTATGCTATGAACTGTTGAAAACTCCAGCCCTGATCAGAAACTAACTTCTGCATGTCAACTTCCTTTAGTCTCTGAGGAATTCCTCTTAGATTTGAAGCTGTATGTGTCCTTCAACATTCTGCTGGATCAGGACAAGAGTCTCCAGCACTTTGTAGTATAGTGGCCCTCAATATTTTGTAACTCATGTCAAACTGTTTATGTGTTTTTGAGCAATATGTCTACATGTCGTTATTCAGAACTGATAGTACATTCACAGACATGGAGATAAATCCAAGTATTCCTGAGCTGTTAAATTCAAATGCCATATACTTCTACTGTAGAGTATGTCAGAGTGAAGAAAAGCAAAATACAGCAAGTAAGAGATTAGTTATCTTTTAAACTGCAATATAAAACATGGAAAAGGAGATTTTACTTCTTTTCTCCTATTTACTTAAAAAAAGAAACTTCCTGTGCTTACAGCATTTACACCATGTACTCTTTTGTATTCTTTTTGTGTATTTTGTATGTCTGTGCTTTATTCCCAATACATTCAGGTAAATAATATAGAGTTGCCATTTTTTTCAACCCTGTCACTGCAATTCCATTTGATGTACATGGATTTGTGAAATCCTTTTTTAGATGTACCATCTGCATGGATCCAACAAAACATATTTCCAGTCCCTGCAGCTTTTTGTTACAGTTTTTAATCATGTATATAGTTATATGTTATTAAAAAAGTAAAAGGATATTTTCTATGAAGTTTTTTCCATTAAAAAGGTTTAGAGAAAGACTTTAGACTGTGAGACTCCTTTATTGTTGACAGAGCTATAAAAATATTAAAAAAAATATTTTCTTAGCAAAAGATCTGCTCTCACAGTAGCTTTATTTTCATTTGCAAAAGTGAATGAAGTAAAAGGCCAATTACATTTTCTGGAATATTATTGCAGCTGTATGAAAACACTTGTGAATTGCAGATCTAGGTCATAGTCAAAGTTCATCCTCACCCTTATGGTCATAAAATTTAGCTATTGGGGCAGGTCTGAAGTCATCAAAACCAGTGGGGCACCCTTGCAAACTGCTGCATCACAGCTTGATTTTTGGATAATGTTTTAAAAAATCATGATGCCTTTTCTTTCTCTAGTAGATGTTTCATAGAGATTATTAAATTAACACGCAGACCTTTTATGGAGAGATAGTCTACTTAACTGTGATTTCAAAATGCTAAAATGGGACAAGGACAGACTGAATTCACATGGCCAGGTACTTTACAACTCTCCCTCAAGCAGTGCCTTTATTCCAGGTTACTTTCATTGCCAGGAGCTGCATTCCTTTTTGAAATGGTGCCTATTTAGGTAAAGTAACTACTCAGTTAATACGGCCAAGTTACTTCATTGTATGGCAAGCAATGGTCATACCTCAATGTCAGGGAATAATCAACACTTGAGAGGCAATCACAATGAAGTAACTTGACTGGAATAGATGGGATTAAAGAGAATGAAACTCAATAATAGGAAGGAAATTGCATTCTTAGGAAGGAGCACTGTTCCTGAAAGTCTGGAATATCAGGTATATATTAAGCAGAGAATCATTTCTATTTAGTGGCATGGACAACTCTGGCATGGGAATCCAGGTGGACAATTAGCACTTTCCATATTCCCCATATCTCTGACCCACTTGCTACCTGTCTCAGCACTCCAAGCAGTCACACAGGCACAACCAAGGGAGACCTTTCCTGAAAGCAAAACTAAGGAAGGAAAGCTGCTCTGGAACCTACTGAAAACAAGGAGAGTCTTCTAGTGAAATGAGCAAAGTCTAGTCCATAGTAAACAAGCACTCTGTGGAGCTCCAGCCAGTGAAAGTGAATGTATCAATAAAAGTGTACAGGTGTAGTAGAGGGAGAGTTTGGAACTAATTGTGCATTTCTTCTAGAAAAGGATGTTAAGAAATGCAAAAAGTTTCAATTCTGTGGCCTTCAGACAAAGCAGTGGATATCGATACTATTTGGATAGCATTCACACATTTATTGGTCCCCTGATACAGAGAATGCTCTTTCTCTTTCTCCCCACAGAGGCCAGGAGGAAAAATTTTACCTTGCATATGCAGTAGCACCATGTGTCACAGTACCCTGTTATTCCTCAATTCTGTCCTGGAAAAAGAGAACCATAATAACACTGAATTCAGGGCACCAGCTGAGCTAGAGAGGAATGACTCTGCATGTTACACGTAGAGCTCTGGAGAGCTACATTTACCACCTTACATTTGCATCCATCCGTCTCCATTTACTGCATGCCAAGTCCATCAACACAGGAAGTTATTTTTCTCATAACAACTTCATACCACAATGACTGATATTCACAGTGCTATATCTATCAGGAAGCAGGAAAAGCCTCTGTGGCTATTCGATGCCATCAGCATTCCCAACCCATTCAAACGGATTTCTCTCAGCACATTAGACTACAGCTGCATAAAATGCATCTTCCTCCCTTGTCCTCATTAAACACAGAGTCTATAATTCTTTCTGTATCTTCACTGTATCCTCTGTGTCCACTGACAGTGCACAGGTACCAGGGAACTGTGTGTGGCTCAGTGAGGAAGCTCAGGAACTCCTGAAGTAAGTGCAGGACTTGCACATGAAGTTGGACCATTTATAAGGATAGGTTAGTCTAAAGTGAGAATAGTGGCATAATCTCACATGACAGAAGTGTGGTTAGAATATGCTACTACTACAGCTTGAGGCTTGGGGTCCCACTTCCCTCTTCCACCCAGCACAGTGTAGAGTGCTGGGATGCTGGTTTCAATAAGCACTTCCCTAATTTTTCTCAGAGGACCAGAACTGACATGCTGGAATTCAAGGTTAACACAAGTAACAGATGATTACAGATGGCTGCAGCACAAGTTCAGGCATTTCAGTGGAGCAGGTTAAGTTTTCTGTGTAGCCAGAGCTGCTGCACTGGGTAGTGCTCAGCACCAAGTGCATCGTTATCTGTGCCTTAGGCCCAGAGGCTGCACACACACACAGGACTGAGAATCTGTCCCAAATACAGTGAGGAGAGGCACAAGGCTGATTTCCCTCTTGGCACAACTGGGGTAAGTCATCACAACTGCTGCATAATGGCCCTACCTAAGTCACTTAGCTTACTGTTAGAGAGGGAGGAAAAACACATCTGCATGCCCCTGGTTCCTAAGAAAGGTTGATTCTGAAACAATTCTGCCAGCTGAGTTTACATCCTGAACCCTCACTAAAAGCCAGCTTCATCTAGAGCTCAGTTGCATCATAAAGACCACAACTTTTTTTTTCTGATATCATGAATTTGAATCCACTCAAGCCAGTACTGAAGAGAGACTGCACCTACATCCACTGCTTCTTTATGGTGAGTGTTTGCACTGTTGCTTTTCATAGGTTTTTAGGATGAGCTTCATCAAATAATAAAGGCTGGCTTGTACTGTGCACAGTACGTGTATTTTTGGCTGTGCCTGCAGTGCCAGGAAGCACTCCAGGGAACACTTTTTTCACCTAATTTCATGAGAAATTTATAAACACATTATGGAGGGCCTTTGCCATCATCCATAATACCCTGAAGTCACTGATGCCCAGGAAGGCCGGGACATCTGCTGGGACAATCTGCCTTAAGGATCAACTGAGTCTACACCACTGATATGTTCCCCAGTGCATTACTGTAACCATTCCTTGTATTGTCATTTAATCCTAGTATCTAACATCAAATCCTGCAATTCCAGGATGCCTTCAAGGTGTTTTTAACTGCCTGGAGTCTCTTGATGAGACACACTACATAAACCTGGATTGTGCAACCACCAC
Organism: Thryothorus ludovicianus; assembly: GCA_013397245.1. Taxonomy (NCBI): domain Eukaryota; kingdom Metazoa; phylum Chordata; class Aves; order Passeriformes; family Certhiidae; genus Thryothorus; species Thryothorus ludovicianus. The sequence goes on along the minus strand of VZTB01012900.1, from coordinate 565,532 downwards.
AGCAACAGACTGTAAGAAAAGCTCCAGCTGCAGAGGTTGCCAAGGAGGCTGTGCACACAGCAGGCTGGAGTAACCCAAAAGGGTGCTTGTGAAATGTTTGTGCTGCTGGCAGGCAGCACATTGCCAGGACAGATCACACATCATGCATTTGCACATCAAATGAAGCTGCACTGGTCTGAGAGCATGGGAAAGGCCTGTGTTGAACGGCATGTGTCCTACTTCCTAAACATGTATATTTTACACTTTACACTTGGTTATTGGCCAGATTGAAAGTACCGCAAGTTCCCCAAAGCTTGTCGCTTTGCCTTTGAAGTGGAACTGTTTGGATAATGTTTCCTTTGGCAATTTATCTATGTAACAAAGCAGGAACTTAACTGCCTTGGCCTCTCAAGGATCCACCACTAGCTTTTGTCGAAGTCTTCATACTCTTGTGTGTATGCACTTTCACAGAATTTGATCATTTTTGTGACCTTGCTTAGCCCCTCTCCTTCTCCCTTATGGTTCTGCAAGGTGAGGCTGGTGCTCATATGAACTCAGTTCTGGGGGTTTTCCCTTCTCTATGTATCCCTGTCTGAATTCCCATCTCCTAGAGTAGCATAATTAGCAAAATATTTGTGTGCATCTCACTCATGCTACCAAAAAAAAAAAAAGAAAATATGTTTCTACTCCTTGCCCTTGCAAAAGGGCTCCAGCTCATAGTCCACCACTTTTCTCTCTCCATACTCTCACCACACCACAAGATGGGACAAAGAGCAGGATCTACTGAGAAGTTTCTGCTGTTTTCTGCTTTCTGTTGGTCCAAAACCTCTCCCGCAGTCTTTGGCACTTAACATCTAATCTCAAAGCATGGTCAGTGCCTGGCAAGAGAGGCCTCTTTTAGTTTTCGATTTTAAGCATCACAAACACTCAGTAGTGTTTCTGGGAAGGAAGCTGGATGGAAAGGCACTCTTTGCTCCCACCAAGAAACTGCAGATAAAGCATTTGGGCTAAAGCACCCCCCACTAGGGGATGCCTAGTGGTATCTGACACTACTAGGTCAGAGCTCACAGCTTGTTCATTCACCAGAGAAGATAGTGGCTCTTGCTCAGAGCTGGCTGGTGAGATGCCCTATCCCAGGTTGTACAGCTATGGGGACTAAGTAGACAGACTCTATTCAAATCAAGTATTCCAAGGAGTCCAGAAAAGTAACCAAATACTCTTCAAGCTTATTCCTCCAGCATCACATGCATACACATTCTATTTTAAATACAACCTGGCTGTGAAATCAAGGAGAAAAGCATATTGTTGCCAAAGAAATGGGCTTTGACAGAGCTACCAGTGTGTTGTTCCTGCGTAGCCTGGAGCTCCTGAGCAGTACCAGGAAAGCTCCCACACCACGATGCTGCATTGTCCCAGGGCTGCCTTACCACAGGGGTGTCTGGTGTGAGGGAGGAGGCTGCTGAGAGCACCACACCCCTTCTATTGGCAGGAAACTAAACTAAATCAAGACCCTCTCTTGAAAATCTCTCCCATGTTTCTCCACAGTGCACACAGCACACCTTAAGCCACAGGAAGCATTGCTACACTGCTCCTGGGAACTGCTAAATTGACCAGGTCTCTGAACACATCAATATATACAGAACCACCTACTCTCATAATAAGACTGCAGCAAAACCCAGAGCAATTCCTACTCTAACTTTGCTGCAGCCCAGCCTCTCCAGCAGTCTTCCTCTTGCAGTATCTGCCTCCCAAGGACAAACACATTTCTGGGGAAAAACGCCCAGGAAATGGCACTGGTAAAGTAGACTCTTACAGGGTTTTCCTTAGGGAACATCTGACACTCCACAAGTCCCAGGAGATTCCCTTTAGTGAACCTTTCTGATGACACTGTTTCAGATCACTCTAGTGGGAAATGATAGTAGGCTCCAGCTACCCAATGCCTTTCAAAAAGACACAGAAAGATGCACATATCTCCAGCATCTATAGCAACTTCATAGTCAAGTCTCTGAGATAAACGTTTTAAGTTAATTTCATATTCCATTATAGAGACATAAAAACAACTGTGACAAAATTCACTGGAGAAACTGTTTCTCAGTGTTCAAAATTACCTTGTAGCTCTTTCCTATGAAAATACCAGGCCTGTTTTCTTCCCAGTAGTGAACTGCATGTGTACCATAGAAGGGCTGGTGACTTTTTATGCTCTGCTAAAAGACAGAATTGCTGGTTGCTTTCTACTGTAAAAACACATAGAGCATCCTGAGCTCTTTCTCAGGGTTTTGGCAAAGAGGGTCTTTTAACTAACTGTGTTCTTAGGTAGAACAGTAACAAATGACTTGATGATTTGTTTTTACAATGTCCTCTCTGGGAAGAGTAATTACCAGCTAGCCTTCTAGCATGCAGCTTCAAACATGAAAAGAGTGGGGCCCCATTCCTTTTCAGGAAAAATTCATACTACAGACTGCAGAATCTCTCTGGGTGAGGGCATTTTGGTGAAAGTTTCTAAAAGCTCTAGGATTATGGGCTGGCCAAGAGATTTCATGATGTTTTTAGAATTTTGCTGATAGAATGAAAAATTTTAGAATGAAAAATTGAGTGGAAAAAATCCCACACTTTCCTCAGTTTTACTATTTGTCTCTTTGGAGTAGTAATACAGTCACCAAACCAAAGTCACTGGAAATGCTGTTTTGCTGACAAAGCATAGAAGAATAAAGGTAAATTTCATGCTTTAGTTGTGGAAGTTGTGTTCAGCAGCAAGAGCCATGTTGCCCAGAGCACTGAGTTGAGCCACCAGCAGATTCTGCCTGAGAATAGAAATCAAACTGATGGGCTTCTTCCAATTTGCTTTTGTTTCACACAAAGTTTCAGGACCCGCAACTTTTCTTCTTTATTATTCTTCCTATTGGACTCCTCCCTTCTTAATTCCTCTTCCTCTTGGAGTAAATGGTGCCTTTCTAAAGGTTTGGGCTGAGGGAAAGCCCTGAATGTGTAGTCCCTGCTGGTATTTTCCAGCTGTGCAATTAAACACTGGGAAGGCCAGGCAGTAGCTTTTCATTAGACTGTGTTTCTGAGTGATTCAGACCGCAGAACCAAGGTAGCAAACATCTCTGAGTTTTCTGCCTCGGGCAGAGCAGCCAGTGTTTGCTAAGTCATCAGTCACATCTGCACAAGCTCACCTTAACCATCCTCTCCATTCCAACACACCTTACCCCAGTGATAGTTATCAAGCTTTACAGCAAATAATTTTGTAACCTACTTTAACTAGGCAACTAAGCAGCAGCAAATATAGAGTATGTTCAGAACTCATTGTTCAAACATCTTTTGTAACCTTTAAGATAAAAGTAAACTTGCTAGGTTTTTATATCTTTTCCTGCTTTGAATGTTATTAAAGCTCTTGAAGACATGCTTGATTACTTTAGCTTGAGTTGCAAACCATTGCAACCACAGGCCAATTGAGATCTGAGCAACTGTAGATGCTGCAAAAACAGACAGAAAAATTTATAAAGAGGAAAAAATTTACAGATGAGAATGGGGAGTGGGAGGCTTAAATGGATTTTCACTTCCTCTTTTCCCCACAGTTCTTAGCACACCTTGTACAGCCTCATGCCCCACACCCAGTCACTTGATAACATCTCCTGCTCCTCCTCTATAACTGTCCCATAAGTGGTATTATTTTAGAAATTTAAACTAAAAGGTTCTTCTGCATATAAGACGTTTAGTTACATAAACCTCATACAATATTCAGAATTTTCAGGATCCATAAAAAATCCAAACCCATGCATTTGCTTCAGCTGCTTATTTATGTCAGGGATTTTCAAGAAGTTCAGACCTGGAAAGAAACTTGTCCTCTCTTCATGAGACTGTAGATATCATCACTTCCTATGGAATACATTTACAACACGATGGGCTTTGGATGATCTACAAACCAAAGTTACAAGAACTGTGGGAGTTCCAGTTACAAGGTAAGCAACCATTTTGAAACTGTTCTAATAAAATCAAGTTATTTCAGCTGCAATGGCCTGCAGGGACAACAATATTTGCTTTCTTTTGCAACATCTTTGTCAATTCTCCTTCATGGCACAAAAAAAAAGGAAAAGTTTTTAATTAATCACCTGACTATTTGTATGTACTCAATCAAAACCACAGCCTCAGTGTCCTCTACAAACATCCTAGATTTGGTATAGGCCTTGAAGGTTTTAGAAGTAAAATAAAAATCTATGAAGAAAATAATTATTATCATTTTACAGACAAGAGGTGATTGAGAAAAAAAATGGAGTAACTCATGCCAAGATTACAGAGGACAATCTGCTGCAAAGGCTAGGACTAAACATGGATCTCCTGGCTCCCAGAACAGTGACCAGCTTGGTACTGGCTTGTTATTTATATTATTGCAAAGGAAAAATTAATACATGCAAACACATACACACATGGTGAGACTCTTGCAGAGGAATTCAGTTTGTCTAAAGATCTGTAAAAGCAGAATTTACATTTCTGACAAACCGAGCTAAGGAAAGCCTTTGAAATTCTTTGGAACTAGTGATCTTTCAAGGCCTTATGTAGTGGGGTCTGATTTTCCTTGTGACATAGCCACACTCACTTCTACATATTTAGACTCAGAGCAGGACCTCTCAGCTAATAAACAGTACCATCAGCTTTCACCACAGCTTGACCATACACAAATGAGCTTTTCAGCACTTGTATCAGTCTCCTGCAGTTCTGGTGTGCTGTTTCCTGTTTCTCCACAGCCAAACGGCAAGCTCCATCTTGGCTACACCTTTGATTTATATTTGTTTTCTATTTTTTTATTTTTACACACACACACAAACACACACACACATGTATTCAGGCTGCAGGCTTTTTGTTCAGATGCATACAATTCAATCTCCTGAATTCCCTTTCTCTCCCCATTCCTATAATTGCTCCTCACACCAGGTGAGTTTGCAGAAGACCTAAGGACTGTTCATCCCTGATAAGTTCACTGGGAACTGACTGTGTTCAGCACCTATAAAAACCTAGGATATACAGGTGTTTGGGTATTTGTGAGGCATTAACTCAAGGAAGCAATTCGGGATCAGTTAGGGCTGGTTGTACTTATCACCAATTAATTGCAACCTGACTAAAAATCTTTGAAAAGCTGAGTCTAGAGATGGAATCCTACCCGAAATTCCTAACTGAGGTCCAGCCAGCACAGGCAGTGGCTTTCAGGAGACAGCTCTACCATGATGTGACCCTGTTGGTTGGATCCTTTAAGACAGCAGTGGGAGGTCAGACACACAGAGCAGGTGTCTGCACCTCCAGCACAGATATATCAATTTAGAGCAAGATTCATCTTGTCCAGGTCCCTAATTTGGGAATCTTATTTTAATCTTGACTTGATCAATTCAAATCATATTCAATGCTGTATGCTTTAAACTCACAGCTATTGAAGACTGATGGCAAAGCTACATAACTATGTATGCAATGTGCTGGGTCACCCTCAGGGAATACTGATTAGAGCCTCTTACTAACTGTTGTTAAATCCTGAGGACTGAAAATAATCAAGGTGCCAATAAACAACTCCAGTGTAACACAGGTACATTATGCCTTGAGAAAAAAAAAATTAAAGTGCATGCTTTTAAGTAAAAAAAACCCTAAAATTTTAGAGAAACATATACAGAGAAAAAGCACATAAACAGAAACTAGAAGAAGTTCATTCTGAGTTCTTGATCATCACCATCTAAATGTCAATGATTTTGTAAACTTATCAGATAAGTCATGTTGATAAGATTTTTCTTAAACTCTTGCCACTTAATTATTTTGGTTCCTTATGCACCTAAGCATTTACATTGTGTTATTTATGCAGGCCTCTACATTATTTTCCTCTGCTCTTTTATTACTAGTCTCAGTACTCTTTCTTGCTGTCTAATACTGAACAAACAGCATAGAGTCACAGTAGCTCCTTGCTCTAAGCTCCTGGTATTTTCTTTTTACAGTGCAATTACAGTGCAATACCTTCCTAGAAGGTACCAAGTACTACAAACAATTCAGCTGCCTTCACAACTACAATAATACTCTCAAGCCAGTGCAAACAAGTGATGCAATGCAAGCTGTGTTCTTCCCAAGGGTGGAGAGCACTCCCAACCAGATTCTCAACTTGTTTCTTCCCAAGGAGAATAACTTGCAAGGTCACTTTTGAACCCTTACTTCCCATGGGGTGGCCACAGTCCACCCAGCAGAGCTCAGGGAAAAGAAAATTAACCTTTAAATTATCCTTGCTCATATACAGTGTATATGAACTAGCAAACAGCAATACCTAACAGTAATTAATTGCAGCTTCATTTGCAAGCATTGAAAGAGTCTCCTAAATAACCTGAAAGAGTCCATGACTATTAACAAATTACTGTGACTTTATTAGGAAGCTCAAATGAGATGGAAACATCTAAGCCTTGTATAAATTCCAAATGCACAAGCCTTAATTATATTTTTAATGTTTCTATAACAGTTGCTGGTGATTTCCATACAAATCTATCATTCAGAAAATGTTTTAACTAAAAGAAAAACAACACAATCTAAATAGACTGCATTTTCATGCTGTTTGCTGTTTAAAGCATTTTGGAAATGGATAACACTAAAATATATTATTTAGTATAACAAAGGAATTGATGGGGTTATTACTATAATAATTTTTAAATTATTAATCAGGCTTCTTTATATAACCATTGACTTAAAATCTACATTTGTTACTCCAATGAACATAAATAGCATTTTCATTATTATTTTATTCTTTAAACAGCCAAAATATGAATCTCTGAATTGGCTCTACTGGCATTTGGACTTCTGGCAGTTTTTCAAATATATAACTAGACATGAGCAGAAAAACATATAAAAGAAGACATAAAACCAGATGCATTAAGAAATACTTGGACTTCTGCAAAATATTAAACATCTCTCAGCTCTCACCAAGGCTGAATACCAGAGTACACTTGTTGTTCTGTTCATTCCCCTGTTCATTCCCATTCAGAATGTTTTTCATAGTTCAGTGCACCAGACAATTTTTTCTTGTCATGACAGTCTCAATTCAGCTGACTCTGGTTAGAAATCTCTTCTTGTGGCTGCCCAGCCCATTCTCCACACTAAAGAATAGGGTGATAAGTAACTGGACTTCCTAAAGGCCAGACCAATATTTTTTCAATCTTTTCAGACATTACTACCCCATAACATAGAACAGAGCATTTCAATATCAGCCCTTTACAATTCAATCAATATTCTTACCTAACAAGCTGAAGAACCTCAAAGTAATTATCATCTTTTGCCTTAAATGTGTACACATATATCTAAGAAACAAAAAAAATCTAAACCAGAACCCATCACTGCACATGGGAGTGGACATGAGAACACACACACAGCAGATGCTTGTTACTCTGTACTACCAGGAGGTTCTCAGACTGTGCAGGGAGACTCATACCACCTACCAAACACTGCTGCTGTGAGATTTTCTGGCTGCTTTCAAACAGATAAACAGCTTCTGGAGTGTTACAAAGGGCCAAGCTTAGGCCAGTTTGGACTGGACTGAAATTGTGCATCTACAACACATAATAAATAAAAATTTTCTCGTGCAGGGTAATATGACCTGCTTAAAATGTAATCATCATGCCCATAGCATTCCATAGCATCCAAAAGAATAATGAAACAAAGGTCTGACCTTCCAGTAGGTAACATCTGTTGTCCCAGTGATGTGTTCCTCAACAAATATGTGCATAACACTAAAGATAACATGTGACATCGGTAAAGAAAAACAAAGCAAAACAAAACAAACATGGGAGGGAGAAAAGACAAGAAAAGACATCACATTTTTCTGAGCAGGGCAGAACAAATGTTTGACTGAGAAGCTTCAGGTCCAGCTGGGAGAAGGCCAAGACTAATTTAACCTTTGGTCAAATGGTTGGGAGTTAGCTAGTTTCCTTTTTCCTCTTACATCACTCCCAGAGATTTCGACAAAAATAATATGGCCCCGATTACATGACATTACAGCTCTCATAATGCACTGGGGAGGATAGTGTTGAAACCCCTTAGAGACAAATTAATCCCAGCAAAGCAACAGCTGTAAGATTGCTATAAAGGGGGAAAACAACTACAATGTTTGCATTATGTACCTACATGATTTTAATATAAATTATTAAGGGGATTAGATTATTGGACTTTTTAATAGTTCTAACAGCTTTGTATCATCATGAAAATATCAGCTGTCAGGTTGCACATAGTTGCCATTAAGGCATTTAACCACTCAGTATTCCCTTAAAAAGCTAAAGCAGACCCAGGTATAAGATGATTTCTTGTGCTTTCAGAAAATGTATGCAGTCAGAGAACACGTGTTCTACAGGGTTGTTTTGAACATGCTGGAACGATCACCACTGCTGTCACCGTGTGCCTCCCAGAGCCCCTGTGAGCGCTCAGGTGTCAGGCACCTGCTCAGCCTGCCCACCTCGGGACGCTGCTGCAGCCGTGGCACTTCCAAATCAAAATTCCCCAGCTGAAGCAAACACGACCCTCCTGTCCTGCTCTCCAGTTACTCTGTACAAATCTCCCCTTTTCTTGTACTCTTAAACGTGTTATCAAACACGTGCTGTTCTCACCTGCTACAAAACCACTCCGGTTGTAGCCCACACACTTATTTTGGAAAAAGACAAACTGACCTAAAGGCAGATTCCAGTTTAAGCTCCCTGTCTGTCGCCAACCCACAGAACCCTCGCGGGTTTCGGGGGCTGCCGGACAATCAGCCATCTGCACCCAGGCTGGCAGATCTCTGCCACAGCAGCCACCCCCGAGGCCACTTGTGCCCCAGGCCAACTCAGGGGCCTGGAGAGCTGCAAAGTCGTTGTTTCAGTAGGGCCGGACTGCAAAGGGTGTGCTGACCCCTCTCTATGTTCGTCCCCAGCCACACCTCCTGTCCCCACAGCACTGCGCCACACCTCAGGCACCGCGGGCACTCCGGGCAGGGATGGTGCTCCAGCACAGGCAGGACACAGGACACAGGACACAGGCAGGTTCACCTGGGCCAGGTGAGAAGCGCTGCAAAGCCAGGCTGGCTGGGACACTGCCGGGCACGGCCCCTCGTCCCCAGGCCCACGGGGGAGCGCGGTGGGCCGGCACTGCTGCTCACCCCTCTCGGCCCCTGTGCCCTCACCGTGGCACCACAAGCACGGAGTGACCCTGCCCTCCTCCACGGCCTGCTCTACAGCTCTGCCCAAGCGCTGAACGGCGCCTCTGTGGGAAAGTCTTCATCGAAACCCATCGCTTTTCTGAGCTAAAGCAGCCAAAACTACCTCCCTCGGTTTATAGCAGCCGGTGGAAAGCTGTGCAGTGAGCGAGAAGAGCAGAGACCTCTGCATGTGTTATGAGGAGAGAGGAAGATGATTTTTTCCAAACTGAGAAAATATGCTCATATGGAACAGTATTTTTAGGTGTTTTGTGTTGCTACTTAGAGAACAGGTTTTATCTTCCCTTACTTAGTTTGGATTGCACGTCTGCCTTCCAGTTTGGAGGAGTAAAGAGAGTTGGTCATGGTAACTGTGAAATATGACACTACATGCATTTTTAAGAACTGGTTTTATATATGGTAAGGTTAATTTCATCCAACTAAATTGTGGCTGCAGTTTGTTAGTGCTTTGTTTAATAAATTGCAGCTAATAATGTCATGAGTATAACAACTAGCTCCTAATATCACAAATACTGCTGTGAAACTTAGTGCATACTTGAATTTAATCTCATGAAAAGTGTAAAGCAGTTTCATGAAAATTTGCATCACTTTTGAATAAACATAATTTTTTGTTTAAAATTGGGAGGTTTTATCAGATGAGACAAGATAGGCTGTTACGTTTACCCATATACTTCATGAAAACATATGGATCTCATGGCAGATTTTAGGAATATACTACCAGACCTGTACCTCGATGAATGCTGCATCACTGTATTGTATGTCATCCACTGAGGTTTAAATATGTAAAAATCCACAGGGGCTTAAAAAAACATACAGTCTTATAGAAATTTTAACATAATAAAATAAAATGTGGAAACTTGAGAAGAAGTAATTAATAAAAGCAGTGAAAGCTTGCACACTGTGTTAAAAGCTCAACACTACCCCCAAACTTAAAAGCTGTGAAGGCATATGCCTGTGGTGTGCAGGCTGCACTTCAGGCTGGGGCTGGGCTGCTCCTCATCCCTGAGTGTTACAAAGGGGCCAGAGACAAGGGTTTTCCCTGATAGCTTGGGCAGGTTCCTAAACTCTGCAGCTGAGAGGCTGTTACTTGTTGCTTGTATAGTTCCCATTCACACTGTTCACAAAGTCACAGCATTGGTCTACTGTGAAGTCAGGAAGATGGAGGGGTTTCCAGGCCACAAACACTGGCAGGTGTGTAGAGAACATGCAGCTGCCTCGCTGAGAACTGGGCTCCAGCAATCAGATCTGCCCAGGGACCATTGCTGTGGCCCGACTGGCAGGGCCGTCCTGTATTTCCTGAGGGCAGAAAGGGCCTGTTGGGGTGACACGTTGTTTATAGAAGGTCTTACAGATAAGAAATTACCTGTATTCTTGTGGAGGGCAGAGCTGACACTTCTTAGGGGATGCAAAGTATGTCTCAAAGACAAGGGTCTCCGCTGCTATGCAAGGTATGCTTTGATGTTATTCCTCCGAATGATCTTTCAAAATCTACTGAATTGGAAAGGCATCTCTGCATAGGGCAGAAGAAACAATCAGGTCTGTTAAGTAACAAGGCCATAATACAGCACTTGAAATGTAATTGTTCTGGAAACATGCAAAAGATATACAAGTCTCCTGGGAAATAAACAAGGTCTTTCAAGGATCATTCCAAACCTGGAAATCAAGAATGTTCTTACTTCATGAATGTCTTATTAACTGTATACATTTTCATGTATTTTTTACAAAAAAATTACATTCTAAAGTGCATGGCCTGTGCCAGAAAAAAAAAAAAAAAAAAAAGGGAGGAGGGAGGGGGGAAAAAAATATAAATATGAGCAATGTATGCCTTGCAGAGTTATTTTTCAGTCCTACACTATATGAGAACTGTAATCTCAAACAGGGACTAAATGCAATAAGTAAATGAGAAAAGCCCATTTAAGTGTAGCCCATGGTGCAGTGATTGCAGCTTTTTTGACTGCAACTGACTCTGACCTTTCCACTGTGAAAGGCCTGATCCTGGCTGTCCTCCACCATCTAAACAGGTAAGTGCCATTTGATCAGCTTTGCAAGTAAAGAGGCTGGATGTCTAGGGAAAGGATAAAGAAACCTAGGATGGTATCAAGAAGACTACTAAAATAACCTGTGGCATAACAAACAGCCTACATGAATGTCAAATGCTATTAATAGTGCTCTGAAAATTCACTGTTTTCAAACAGGACACTAGAATGTGCAGCACTGCTCACCCATTAGCACACAAAAGTAATAACTTGAAGAAAACCAGGGATCAGTAATCCATGGCACTTATGGCCAAGAAAAGTCAGCACGTGGAAGAATACCTTGTAGGAGGCCTAGTGTGTGCCTGAGAGCTGAGGGTTACAAAAGCTGAAAAGAGGTGTCCATGAAAAGCAGCAGCTTCCAACTTCCACTGAGTTCTACCACACAAGGAGTACCACCCATCAGCCAGCCCATCTGAAAATCAACAGGAAATGGGAAGTGCTGCTTTGCCAGAAGGAAGTTGCTGCCATAAGCTCTGATCTACTTGCATCCTTCACCTCTAACTGTAGAACACTGAGTTTGGACACCAAAATAACAAACTGGCTACTCACAAAATGCTGTTCACCTCAGTACTATAACACATGGTTAAACCAGTTCCACAACCTAGTTGAGTAATTTTAGTAAAGTTGCTAGTCAAAAATATTGACACCATACATTTCTAGTAATTACATTATGAAAATCTTAGGGTTTTTTAGAGGATAATCTGGTAAGGGCAATCTAATCAACGTAGTATATTTAGAGAAGCAATGAGATTAGAGTTTGTGGCACTGTTATATTTCAGCCTTATTAATGAGTACTATGGAAAAAAAATTACTCATTACTATGAGTAATATGGAAAAAACCATCTTTTTCCAGGACTAACTAGTCACAACCTGTTGAGTGAAAGAAGGGGGAGATAGCTGAGGTTGCTCTCCTGAGTTGCTGCATTAAAAACCTTTCTATGATCCAGCTTTTAATAAGCCACTATAACACATTAAAAATAACAGTTTTAAAAACCTGTCTCACTGCATATAAATGCAGACACATGCATACATGCTTATTACTGAAAGATATATTTTTCCTTGACTTCTGAATAGGAGAGCCATGCTGGTAGGCAGACTTCTCAAATGTCTTCCATTTCATGGTACACTTTTATGGTGGGAAGTTATTGACATCAGAAAGGAAGAATAATGAAACTGAGGTCACAGAGTTATTTACACTGGCGAGTGGATCCCACAGCATTCCTGTATGATTCGATTGTTTTGATGACCCTCTTTTTGGGATTCTGTCACACATTACATCTGATATTTGGATCTTGGTAACTTGAAAGGGACACTGAGAGGTCTGTTTAGTTTCTGTTACCACCGAGTTAACACAAGGTTAAAAAGTCTGTCCCTGTTCAAGCCAATGGCACAATTCCCTATGACTTCAGGAAGTTTCCAAACTCCCTGTCCCAAAGTGCTAACAAGTCAAACAGAAGGAGCCATAGAGATACCAAGCTGAGCAAGGGACACCTAAAGAACACCCAGGGAACATCCAGAGAAATATGATTAAATTATTGAGGAGGGAAAGGAGAAAAAAATAGTCAGCAGTATGCAAGTGCCTTTAAAAGGCAAGTTTTACTTTAAATTTTGCTGTCAAAAGGGAAATATGGGAACTATTACCTTAAAGGCTTTTGTTTGGTGTTCGGAATTGACAAACCACTGCTGCATAAAGCAATAAAAGAAATAGAGCACAAAAAGCCATATTTAGATCATAAGCAGAAATCTCATAAAGAAAAGCAGAAATCTCCCTAGACCTGAGATGAGCCTTCCTTTTGTTTCCAGACCATTACTGTAAAGCTGTTAACCTTTACAGATACTGTACCATGGTCTGCCCAGCAGGAATTAAAAACCCAGGCCACAGTGATTGAAAAAAACAGAGTAGTGACACATTAGCAGCAAGGACGTGTATGTATGGCTGTGAATAACACAGCTCTGATCCTGGTGCAGAAGCCTAGGGCTTCATTACATTTAATTACTTCCGGCTTTAAATCAAGGCCTGCTTCGAAATGAGGGTGGCTGCTATTAAACTAAATTACTTTCCCCTCAAGCTTGTATGGAAAAGTACAGTACCAAAGGAAGACAGCTTCTATTGAAAGCAGTATGGTAACAGTACTGCTGCCAGTATGGAGATGGTTTGCAACTGGGAGCAGCTCATAAATGAAGCTTTATATGGTACCTGTCTTCGATGTTTTATAAGGAAGAAATGTTTGTATTTGGCTCAGTTCCTTTCTGCCTGGTTCTTTTTGCAGCTCCTAGTGCTGCTCTGAACTGCTACATGATGACTGTTTGTAATGCAGAAGTCACACACCAGCACGCTGATCCCTCTTCCTGCGGGCTTCCCCTGTCCAGGGTGGAATAGGGAGTGCCAGTGCAACACTCAGCAACAAGAGACTTCCCAGAAACAGAGTGCTCTGAGATGCAGGCAGGTTTGGATGACCGTGTGTTTGAGCATGTATTTCAAACATAAACACATTAAGTGATAGAAGAAACCTTCTCCCACAAAGGTCACAACACTTACATGTGGACCTACCCAGATGACAGGCCCAATTAATACTGGTTAAAAAACTAATACAAAGCAAAACACCAGCAACAGCCCTTGCAAATAATCTGCTGTGGATATACCAGATTCCTAGCAGACAAGCTGAAATTAAAATGAGGGATGGGTTACTCAAATAAACCAAATAGAAACTTAATGAGAATTTACCCAAATCTTCTGACAGATTTTTTTAATCCCTGTTGTGTTTTGGCTCTCACTCATATTCAGCATCTGCTCTCTATCCTTGATCACTATCCGAATATTTGTTCCATGCACTTAATTTCATTCTCTTTCATTTTACAGCCTGCCTGGTTCATTTGTTCATTCTTTGATTTGCCCTCACATTTTCTCAGCTTTTCATCTTTCTGCTTTTTTTTCCCCCCTGTCTCCTGGCTTTATTGTCTCTCTCTCTCTCTCTCTTTTTTTTTCCTTAGCCTATACAGCCCTAAATTTCTCTTCCCTATTTCCCTGTTGCCTTCCTGTCACCATTTGTTTTCTATCACCCTTTTCTGCTGGTTGATGTTGGAAATATTTCAGGAATCTGTAATTCTCAGTGCCATGAGAACCGTTATCTTTGCATTTTCACTGGTGAAAGCACTCTCAGCCTGGTGAAGACGATGAAGATGATGACGGAGCAGGCCTGGGACAGAGAGGCTTCAGATGGACTCTTCCCTGAGCCCACTTTGCCTCCAAAGTGGTACGCTCCAGTGTGGAATGTGCGAGAGGAAGCTGGGTCCGTGGGGAGTGCGCAGGCTGGGGGCAGGGAATGTGTATTGAGAAACCTCAAATTCCACACAACAGAAATGAGTACAGGAGAAACTGAAATACAAGAGAGAAGCAAGATGAGGGACCAGCTGGAGAAGGGTGGGGGGGAAGTACAGGAAAAAAAATACACCCACCACCACCACACCCTAGCCTTCAAGTTTTTCTTTCGTGCAGGTGCAGATGAGAAGTAGTACCAGCCCTTGCTAATATTCACTTGCTCTCAGTAGTAATACTAAGAAGGTCTTAGACTGCAATCTACCCATTATTTCTTTCCCTGAGCAGGGTGAGAGGTCATCTTTAAAATAACAACTGCAAACAAAAGGCAATTACATGGAATAAAAAATGATCAGTGACTGAAAAAACTAGTCAGTGAATAGAGTGTGGTGACTTGTCGTTGGAATATGACAATATGCCAACTCTAAGTCACCACAGAGAGAAAAATAAATAAACAGATAAGTGACTATTCTAATACCTAGAGATGTCTCAGGAAAGGACCATCAAAGGTTAACCAACCTGCTTTGTTATTGTTTCTGCTGCGCCTGCTATTGTTATTTGTATTCTGGTATCACCAAGAGGCCTCGACCAAGATCAAGGGAGTTGCGTTAGACACAAGATAAATATGCACAGGAAGAGAAAGTTCCTGTTATAAAAACCTAAAGCTTAATGGATGAGATGAGCAAGTTGAGGAAAAACAGAGATAATGAGAAGTGAAATGACTCAAACTGAGTCACAGCAGGTCAGTCTGAGAGCCTTATCCTATCTTTTAGGGCTTCAAGGAGCTGAATAGGAAGAAATTGGGAATATTGTATATACAGTTATGATTAATGTTTAGAAATGTAAGAATTCCACAGGCTCTTCCTTCCTTAGTGATGAAAGCCTCCTCTTTATGTGGAGATAAAAGTTTGTTTGTTTGCTGTTTGCTCAGTTGGTCTTTCACATGCCCACCATGAAAAACGTACTCACTACCATTTACAGATTGTGTGCATGGTGATGACATGAGGATATGTTCAGCTAATATAAAATATCTTTGTCTTGTCCAGCTCTCTTCCTTCTTCCCTTCAGTTTCAGTGTTGGCTTTAGTTAAGCTCTCGTAGTTTCAAGAGCTGCCAGAATTGTCATGCTATTACAGAGCAGGTGACCTCAATCAGTAGCTTATGGGCTTAAGAGCTCTTTGGATTCTGTGGTCATCTCTCCTTCAAGTTCACATTCTCCAAATACTACTGCAAAGAGTATTTCAGCTCCAGCTGAAATCCAAATATTAAAGCTAGTAGCTGGTAAAGGGAAGCCACATCCCCACAACACATTGTGCCAAATGGGAGCAGCACAGCATAATGCTCAAAACCAGGGTTTCAAAATCTTCAGAAGCATTTTGCTACAACCTGTTAATGTAAGATAGTGCAGAGATGTCCCTAAATGTCAATTGCAGACATGCCAGGATGGGGCTCTTGAAAGAAGTACTGCCTACCAGTCACCACCTTACATGTTTTTCAGAACTTCAGACTTTAAAAAAATGTAGAATAAACCCAGGACTAGTCCTGTAACAGCAGCTACTCCCAAGACTTCAGGATGGATGCAGAGTGGCTGTTAATGTTGCAAGACACTCATACGATAATGAACCATAAATTTTGTTCACACTGGGTCAATAGGACACATTGGTACCATGTTTGAGAAATGCTTGTGCACTGAACTCACAAGTGTTGAAAAGACTTTCAGCACGGGTCACTACTATCAAAGAAAAAGTCTCTTCTGAATAACAGAGAAGAGTAAGCAAGCTAATATCTGTAAGGATTCCTTTCCCTACTCAAAACACTTTTCCTTCTCAAGATCAGAGAGAAGAACCCCTGAACTGACCAGCTGCCTGTGCCAGTCTGTCTTTCAAGCACCATGCAAGCTCCAAGGAGAAGACCCATGACTACAGCAGAGAACACAGTAGTCCTTGTCCTCATGATTTCCCCTGAACTCCCATTAACTGGTTAGCCATGACTGGCAGCTACTGCAGCATTGATTTGACTCCTGTCTCCAAAGTGTAAACCAAAGTAGCACGTTTATCAAAAGCTGCTGAATGGTTTAAGATGGCCAACTGGAAATGAAACTATAAATTACAAAACTCTGACATGGGGAATGAGGAAAGTTTTACAAAATCCTGAGAGAAACAAGTGAGGGGAGGTATTTCCACTGAGTGTGTCTCTCTCAGAAAGACGTGTTCCTGAGGATCTATTTCAAAACTGTTTGGGTCCAGCATATAAAGATCCAAACCCAAGAATACTCAGCAGTGATCAGATGAGAAAACAATTAGGACAACACAGAATAGATTAAACCCTGTGGCCTATTGAAAGCCTATAGTGCCTTTATTCTCAGTAGTCCTCAGGCATGTCAGCATAAATCCCTTAAAGAGAATGCTCAAGTTCACTGTGCTTAATAAGGAGATTCTGTTCCAAATACTTTAACTTCATTTGTGATCATTAAGCACTGGTGGTCTCAGGACACAAAAGATAGAGTGGGAA
Source organism: Thryothorus ludovicianus (assembly GCA_013397245.1). Taxonomy (NCBI): domain Eukaryota; kingdom Metazoa; phylum Chordata; class Aves; order Passeriformes; family Certhiidae; genus Thryothorus; species Thryothorus ludovicianus. The sequence goes on along the minus strand of VZTB01012900.1, from coordinate 548,498 downwards.
AGTCAGAAAAGGACTCAGATACGAATCAAAATATGTCTGACTGTAAAAATACTTCATCATTATTTCCTAAGCTTTTGAAAATGTTGAAAATATCAGAACTGCTACCCCATATGGTGTTCAAAATATGGCACAGTTAAGCACATGTGGCAACACCAGACAAGTAAAAACTTACAGAAAATTATCTATGGTTTCTTATGGCTCACCAACTGAATAGGAGCCAGCTATGTCATGCTGTTGCAACAAAATGTAAACACAAGAGGACAGAAACAGAAGCACAAGCAGGAAGACAGAGTAAAGTTATAAGTTGAAGATGGTGAAGTTAAAATAATGAGGCTGACCAGGGATTCTGACAGCATGTTCACTGAAAGATTCAAGGAACTGGAGGTATGCAACCTCATGAAAACATTCCAGAAAGTGAAGGGGGGTAGGCAGGTTTGGAATAGTAACAATCTCTGAACATATAAAGGGCAATACAAAAAGGACTGGAAGAATTTGACCATAAATTTAAACTGTGGCGGTCAAAATTCAGATTAAGAATTAGGGAAATAATTTTTCATGTTAAATATTATACTGGATTAGATCACCAGAAAAGTTGTGGTGTCTTCATCACTGGACCCCTTTAAAAATAGTTAAACCCTTCTTTGGAATGACTGATGTAGATTGCATCACTTCTTGGGGCAAGGAGATAGACTGGATGTTTGCTCAGCATAATGGTTTTTCACATTTTTCATTGCAATTGGTCACTTAGAATAGAAGTCACTTCTCTGGACAGTGAAACATCACCAGACTTCTGGTAATGTTCATACTCAAATGCCCCAGTCGTCAGACATTCATGTTAGAGAATGGGTTTGGCAGAGTGAAAAAGGGAAGCTATCAACATGTCTTGAATGGTAATCTGGAGTCTAAAAACCAGAAAATGAATTCAGCTGTGAAGGACAGAATGCATTTGGGAGTGTCCTCAAATCGCTTCCCATATTGAGAAATCACAGCCGTAATTTTCTGTGCGACTGACAGAGTTTTCAAATACTGAGGCCACCTTCACATTACCTCAAGTACTCTCTCTTTTCATGCTGTCTGGTGCAGAATTATGCTTGATTTTTCCTGTGGACGAGAGAGGGGAAGGGCTCTCCCTACAAAGTTTATGAGCAAAAACAAAAAAAATTATCTTGATTACCTCTTGTGTTAGGTTCAAAACATTGTCTTCCTTGTTCAACATGTCAATCTGTTTGACTTTTGTAACAAAAATACAGTTAGACCTGTGCATATTGCATCTCAGAAAAGTTGGGAGATTTTGTTGCTTTTTTTTTTTTTTTTTTTTTAAAAACATCTGTTTGGAAGTGTTAAGGTTCTGCTGAAAAACCTCACACAGATGTGGGCAGCATGCCATATTCTGAACAACAATAGAATTTCCAAGCATCCTCCCACGACATGCTTAAATAAATTCCCAAAGAAGAATGAAATTAAAAGGTTTTTAACCCAAAATGTCTTCTGCTATGCTGCACATGGTGCCATATCTGTCCACTTGCAAGGAACACCAAGTCAGCTGCCATTTTCTGGCAATGCCATGTATTGCATTACTGTGTTTAGTCCCATTTACATGGTCCCGCTGCATGTTTTCCACTATCCTATGTCTACTGTACCCTAGCACATTAGTCAAAGGAGAAGAAAATGGGAGAGAAAGCACCACAGAACTCAGAGCAATTAAGGTTTTCTTATTTCTTCCCTTTTTGCCATTACTGTACCCTGTATGTGCTAAATATCTGCCAGGACTCTCCACCCAAACTTAGTGCTCTCAATTCACCCATGCTTTTCAACACTTCTCTTGGGATTCTCATCCCATTGTTTCTTTCAAATTTCGTTTTCTTTTCTCTTTTACTCTCTTGCTTTCTTTACTTTCCCCCTCTATTTTTCACAGTCCCTCTCACCCCTGCAGGAAAGAAAGAGGAAAAAAAAANAAGAAAGAGGAAAAAAAAAAAAGAAAGGAATGAAATGAACTGCATTTTAACAATCAGAATAACAGCGAAACAATGCTCTTGAGATCCCATCTGTTGCCAACACATCTCCCAAGACAGCAAATGATGGGCATTCCTTGCTAAATAAAGAGAATTTCCCACACCCATTAAAGATCTACACAGCAAAGACTGTTGCTTAAGTATTTACTTTTTATGGCATACAAGAAAACTACCTGGAATTGTAAATACCAATGACATATTGTTCACATCTCTACCAAACATGTGGTCAGTGGCCATATGGATAACTTCTGGGTGTGAAATGTCCTTTCTCTTTTTTACAGTGCTGCAATATCTTTGTGCCAGAAGCTTTTTTATAAGTTTAATTGCATAATTCTACCTCCGGTGTATGAAGTTAAATTCTATTTACAAACAAAACTCACATTCCTTCCTACCTCAAAAATCTACCAAAGTAAACTGACTCAGTTCCTACATCCTACCTAATAAAGATGGGGGGTTTTTGTTAGTTTTGGTTTTTTTGGGTTTTTTAAATTCAAACTTTCTCTGATTAGGATTTCACAAATCTTGATCCAACACAGAAAAAATTATGCACAACATTTATATAATCCATTTAATTCACAAGGAATAGCAATTATTCAATTATGATTGTCCCAGATTTTTAAAGTGGACTTATCAAAAACAACAACACTGGCACAACACTTCTCAAAGTTAGACAGTTTACTAAGGCCTTAAATGGAAGCATAGTAAAGCTACAGAAGAGCATGTTTAAAGTGTCATTTCTCATTAACTTGCTAATGAACTTCTTCATTAAAAAAGGAAAGTGACAGACTCTTTAAGAGATATTGTGTGAGTTCTTAAGAATTTTTCTTGGGAGCTGCCTTGACATCCCTACTGTTTCAGCTCTAGGACTGCACTCTAAAGAAATGCGATTTCCATATGGTTAAGCAAATGTTTCTCACCAGCATATCTCCAAACACAAGTTATTTTGTATCTCCTTTTTCATTAGAGTTGTATCCCAGATGGTGCTTCACAACAATAGGTGTTACTGTGAAAATACGGAGGCTTCAGAAATGTAAAACCACTAGAGAAAATCTGAGGCAAGGATGGGAAAAAAATGGTGCAAATTAGTATCACTTTATTTGCATCAGCGTTGAAAGACTTTTTAAAAATGGGTGGAAATCCACAATCCAGAAAAAATGAAGTAAGGAAAAGGCAAATATGGAAGAGTGTGAGAGTAGGTAACGAGTCTCTGTTAGTTGAAGAGATGAAAGGAGACAAAGATGAACCCAAGCAATTTTAAAATCAAGCAATGCTTTTTTTGAAGCAGCCTGTGAGTTGAGTGGGGAGCCATTTGAGTTGTTTGAGGACATGGATGGTTTGGTTATGGTCTCTTGCATATGAAAGAATGTAGACATTGTATAAGGTATGTAACAAGCTAGAACCTGGAGGGAGGAAAACATAGAATGCCACGAGGAAAAAAACTGCTTTAGGAAAGGTGGAGAGACAAAAGCAACCACAAAGGGGATTATGGCTAAAGCAAATCCAAAGCCTGACATACATGTTTGGTGCTTTAGAGCTATGATTGATGCGGTGAGGAGGAATTATTCAGTGTTCAAGCAGAAGGCTGAATTTCAAGGTAGGGGAAGTAATCAAAAGATCTGAGCAAAGAAGTGAGGCAGATGATATGGAGTGATGTTAAGGAAGTTGCCCCTCTTTTACAAGATATTTAGCTGAAGAAATTAGCAAAAAGATATTTAGTGAAGGCTCTGAACAGATTGCTGAACCTGATAAAAATTAAAACAATGACAATATATGATACAGTTCATAGGCAAGGATAGCATCTTTTATTATATATAAATAATGTAGACCTTATTGATGTAATTGAAAAATGAAGTCCTTCAAATAGAGTATTTCCTCTTCTCATTCCATATAAATGCCACACAAACTATGTTTTGCAATAACTAAATTTAAGATATCTGAGAAAACAGTGGAAAAGACAGAGGCCTAGACTACATAAAGGTACATACCTTAACAAAAAGCATTGCCATTACATAGAGAAGAGAAGGGAAGACAGCTGTCTGGATAATGTACATAAAACCTCGAAAGGAGGAGGACAGCTGAAACAGTTCAGAGGGGTGAATGTATTTGAAAGCAGAATATATGCACTGCCATTATCTTCCATACAACAAAATCCTTCGTTGAAAACTATGGATGATAAAAAGAAGATCTGTGCCAAACTATAATGTATTTCTCCAGCTAAGCACAAACATCTCTCAAAGCTCAAGGTTTGATCCTTATATCCAGAAAATGCTACTTCAAAAAATGTTCTCTCTCTGCACAGATACAACATCACAGATAAAATATTGCTGAATTGATCATCTGCTGTGATAAACCATTTTGGAAATACAGTCTTTCAGGAAGTAATATAAAACCTAGCTTCTGCCTACACATAATATGCTGGGTTTAGTAATCCATTACTCAGCAAGTGCACAAACTGCTTGTGTCTCCTCTATGTGTTAAAATAACCATAGCCAGAAGTAAAAAGTCTGAGTTTCATCATACAAGGAGGAAACAGGGAAAACGTGTCAGGAGGCAATGGTCACACCTGTTTAGCAATGCCTGACTGATAAAATGGTGTGAACACATTTGTAAACGACCTAAAATGCCTCAAGGATTACACATTGTGGTTACATTTATGCTTCCTTGTCTATTCTGGCAAAGTAACAGTCTCTCACATTTCTAAAATATTGCCATAAAGATGCAGGAAGCACATGCATCAGGTACAGCTTCGTATTCTTTCCCAGTTGGAATTGGTTAAATCACTTTTGTGTTTTCCCTTCTCCATTCCATGTCCCCTTTCACTTATTCATCTTGAGGTCTGTTTCCTTATCTGGCCATGGCTGTGGAACGGATTTATACCATGCTGCACATGCAAACACTCACTCTCATATTCAAATCAAGGACAGTGGCATTTTCCTACAGTTTGTTGGGTGGGAAGAGTAGGAATATATTCTATAAACAATTCTGAAGGATTATAAATAGTGCCTGCTCCTGTCTGTGTGACAGATCTCAAGTCAGCAAGAACCAGTTAGCCTTATGCTTTCTATCTCTTCTCTCTGAGAGATAAAGAAATACACAACTAATTTACTACTTGAAAAGAGGAAAGGATGTAAGGAGCACAATTCTCTCCCAGATGATGAGGGCTGAATTCACAATCTTTACTCTTTAGCATCATTAATAGTACCTCAATTATGTTTGATGATGATGAAGATATAATTAGTATAAAGATCCATTATGTTTTATTGATGTTAATTGTATGTTGATTATAAATGGGACAGGATGTATTTACATGAGCTTCGCTATTCGAGGAAGGTTGTGAAATCAGAGTCCAATCCTGCACCAAGAATAAAACCTGCACCTTCTATAATTGTAATAGTATCCAGATGTTCCTCTGTAACATGAATGCAGGTGGTGAAAGCAGTAAACTGGTATGGAGCAGATGTGCTCTTAGCACAGGTGGGACTTGCTCCCAGTGCTACAGTGAATTTTGCACTCACTGATGTAACAAAAGAAGAGTCCAGAAGATAGAAATGTAATGCAAAAAGTGAATTAAAAATGTAAAAAATAGTTTCCATTTTGGTGATGCACCTTGATTGTTGAGATTTTAGAAAATCCCACAAGCAGAGTAAACAGGATTTCTTCTAAAACTGAAACAACAAAAATCCAAAGTGGCCAACAATGGAGCATGTTTAGATAGAGCAACCCTGGAGGATGAAGTACTTCACACTTTGTGGGATGTACATTATGTGCACCACTTGCAGAGATTGCTTCTGCCTCATACCAGCACATAGATAATCACTATTACCATGTTTTGGCTACATATTATTCACCTGACATTTGAGAATTAGGCTCTTCTTTACTGTTCTGTTGTGGTAGATACAGGAAGACTTTGTCAGCAAGCTGGGCCAACCAGCCTCATTCCAATTAACTTTTCAGACTGCATCTAAATAAATCTAACAAGTCTTCCCTGTCATGTAGAACAGACTTTCTGAAATTTTACATAAAGGCTGAATGCTATTTGCACTTCTCTGTCATTATATAACACCTGCTCCCAAAATACATGCACCATTTAGGCCCTCTCTGTGCTAGGTGTCAAACCAATCTGTACCAGTCTAAACAAGCATAATCTGTGCCCCAAAAGTATGTACATTGAAAGACAGTCCACTGGATATGAAGAGATAAAATGCACTTGGAAACTGAGAACATAATATCACCTGGATAGGATTGCAATGGCCATGCTCTCTGTAGACATATAAGCAAGGGAAAATACTAGAGAGGGTTTAGAAGGGATGGAATGAGACTTTATTCTGGAGGTTTTGTTATGGTTTGTGCTTGCAAAGTGTAGAAGGCAGCACTGGAGTATATTCAACAGGTTATGCTATTAAGGATCTAGATACCAGAAACAGAATCCTCTGAATAAGAAAGGCTAGGCTGCAACAGACTGTGAAAATGAAATCTGAGATGGATGGATGTCTTGGATTACCTGAAGTATAGAAGCCCCACAGCAGCACTCTTGAGTGGATCTAACAGTGCAAGACTGTGGGAGACAGAGGGAGGAAACCACCACACAGTAAATTAGGACAGTATGCCAGTACGATGTCCTTGGCCTGCAAAACACTCAATAAACTGCAATTGCTCAGTCACCAATGCACAGATTTATGTTGGGTTAGTTTTCATTATCTCCATATCATTGTTTATGCTCCATGGTCAGGGACACCACCCAAAATAGGTGGTTTATAGACAAATAATAAAGAGCCTGGTTCCTATCCCAGGGAGTTTGCAGTCTAGACAAAAACATCTCTGCTATTCCTAATCATATCAAGCTGAATCTGGCCATTCACATTTGGAGCCCAGATGAGAATAAGATTTCTAAGGCATGCCCCATGACTACTTCCCCTCTGTGAGTTGAGTAATCAAGTTATAAACCATACCATGATGGGCTGGGCTATTAAACATTCTCTAGCTCATCTGAAGAGATTGCTATGGCAACAATTTCTATACCAGCTCTATTGTTGGTCCCATCTCTTCTACCTTCTTCTTTATTTAGTAACAGTCATTCTTTATCTTACAAGGTGGTTATCCTGATAGCAGCAGACATACATAGTGTAAGAATGCTGCTATATAAGGAAAATAACGTGGCTATGATATGTCTGGATCAAAGAGATAAAAATATAACATACCTAAATTGTGATAATAATTCTGTGTATGAACAAGAAGCTTTATGATGCTATGCTAAAAACATTAACAGTGAGACAGCAGAATACCTCCTTTAGCAACCTCCAAACTAGTGCTTTAGTGGGCAATCACAAGACAGCAAGTGTCCTTCCAGACTGCAGTGTAATAGTTCTGACATTGATAGGACCTAAGAGCTTGATGGCTGCAAGTGTCTGCCAGTGGCTGCAGTGCACTGTGACCATATCTAAGTGAGCTTTAAATTACTCAACAGGAATACCAATCACTGGTCAAAAGTTAGATGCTTTAAGACTTCCAGACTTGGGCCATACATTAATATTCACCCCATTCAGAGATGAAGGAAACCATCTGGGTTAGAAGCAGTTATTGTGGATCTACAGCACAGCAACACTGCACAATAAGGTCAGAAGGTCTAATGATCAATACTGCATGTATTTGAAACACCTTGTTGCACAAAATAGGTTGATTATAAAAGAGATATAACTCTCTTAAGAGTTTGGACCAAGTAATTCTGTAAAGGGGATGTATCCTGACATTACATCTTGTCCAAGGGACAAAAAGAAAAAATTGTTATATTTTGAAGTTTGAAAGATCACCATTTTTGCATTTTTCACTGCTCTCACCTCTACCGTGAGCACACTGCATATTAAATGGAATTAAAGTTCTTATGTATGTCTATAATAACTTACGGAGAGGGAAAAAATACCACAATCTAAAGGTGTTGGTCATTAATTCAATCTTTCCCTACGACCAGCAGAAATCAGCTCACTAGAAGGTCTATGCCAACATGTAAATTTGGAAGGGAAGTTTAAATCCATTATGGAAAAAAACTGACAGCTGTAAAGGCTTAGGTATTTTCTTCTCTTTCTTATTTTTGAGTTAAGAGAAAGGTCAGATTAAAAAAAGAGTTTGGAATCTCAGAAAAGTGAGACAATCCAAGAAAGAACAAACAACTAGGAAAAGGCAAAAACAGCTCAGCTTTGAGATCTATGTATGGATGGGTAGAAATGTGCAAAACTATTATGATGGAAGTGAAAAGAGGAAATTACTCTTACCTGTTCTAAGCATCAAGAAATTCACCCTACGAAAAGAATTAGTCCCTGAAAAACGACATATTCTGTCATTTTCATTTCTGTCATTGTAGGTAAGTTTAGTTTATATAGCGTGGGCATGATAAAGCCACCGAAGAAAAGGGATACTCCAGATGTGACTCTCCTCTGTGTAATAGAAGGAAGATTTGTGACAGGAGTGAACCAGCAACAGCGATGCACTGATTTACAAGAACCTAAACACAACTGATGCATCTTGAAAATGAAGGATGGCTGAACCTCAGATGCTTCTGTTAACTACAGGTGATTGCAATACTTGCAAATTCACAGAAATTCTAGCCCAGAAAATCAGTTTCCAGTAGCATGAGTATCTAGTTCCTCCCCGTGTGAAAGACTGCTGCTAATAATTCTGGTCATGCTTTGGTGTTCTAAGCTATAGGGTAGCCAAAGGCAGAATTATGTGAAAATCTAGGGATAGAAGTTGTCACTAGCTTAATAAAGGTAAAAATGGTTCCAACATGGGTTTGGTTTGACTTAAAATAATTGTTACAATGCAAAACATGAGACAGTCTGGTTCAAGATTGCTGAGAGTCAGACTTAGATGTTATAATTACATCATATATATGAAACAGCCTTTTATTGGAGTTTTGTTTCCATCATGGCCAGATGTGACCTCTGTTGCAAGGCAAGATATTTACAGGATTAATTAATTAATTACAGCATTTTTCATCCTTACTGCATTGACTTTGACTGCCAGTCTAAAATAAGCACTAAGAACATATCCACACTGATTCTGTTCTTCTTATCTAGATAGATAAATTTATCTAAAGAATATGAATCTTGCAGGAATTTCATGAGCTTGAGTATCACCCCATTTCACAATTGCATTCCAGAATTATTTCCATTATGCTTACATTTTACAGCCAAAGCTTAAGATGCTTCTATCAAGAATAGTGCCTTTGTGTCACTGCACCTGCTGTGAATTTGCTTTTATTTTGGGGGAATAGGGATGGTTTTTATGCTTAATCAGTTTCATGCCAACAATACAGATGAACTCTTGGGGAAATGTAGGGAAGACACTAAGAACAAGCCTGGTGAAAGTGGAGAATACCTAAAGGGATGCTGTTTGGATGCATGTGCTTCCTCTAATTGTTCCACCTCTGTCAAGTGTTGCCACCTATCCCTCTCCTTATCATTTATATTTCACATGGGCTTTTTTTCAGTTACAGCTGCAGTTCCTCCCTATAAAAGTTATATTAATGAAAGGGAAATGCCAAATCCCTGCTGTCTTCTGACTGACGTGCATTTTTCAGAATATAAACAGCTGGAGTTTTAAACTCTGTGTTCTTCATTATAAGTGGCTGGGAGATGAGGGAATGAGAGGGAAACCACATTTAAGTTACTGTTAAATTTTTATACGTAGAAGAACCTAGGGAAACAATTTAAATAGTCTTAATTGTGGCATGTAAAAGCTAATACCAATTCTGCCATGTGCATTTATTGCTGGGTAAAGGTCACAGTGTCAAATAGCACCACATTACCACATTACCCAATATTCTAAGTATGGCTGGCACACTAAACAACACTTGTCAGTATGTATTTAAGCAATTTATACCAGGGATATGGTACATGTTTGACCAAAAAAGAATTAGCATGAATTCTGAGGACTCCTTGTAGCAACTTTTGAAATAATAACTTTTTCTCACAAGTTACTTATATCAAATTGAAATGTAATTGAGAGTTATGTTTCTCTCAGGAGAACCCAGATATTGAAGAAGTAAACTCATGAATAATCAAATTCTTTCCTTACTGCAATATCCATGGGGTTTCAGTTAAAGGAAGTGAATGTTTTTGCATAGACTCCATTATGCTATTTGATGCTTGTGCCATTTGATGCAGCTATAATTTTCATAAAAGGAAGGATCATGACATTAACATGAATATCTGCTAGAAATGTAGAGAAATGTTAGTGGGCATGAAAGAGCAGGATTTCTATTCTGTCAGAAATGCTTGTCCCAGCCAATCTCACCTTTCTAAGAGACTGAACCTTCCCTTGTGGCCTTTTCCTGGTAGTGCCCCCAAGATGTTAGCTCACCTTCCCTTCTCTCATACTCTCTGTAGGGCATGAACTGCAGATTATCACCCTCTGCTATCAGCTGTCCTTGTGTGTGCAGTATCTTATCACTCCCCAAGCCTTCCAAAAAAAAGAAGGATGCACAGGATCAGCAGAAGTGGGGAAAAGGGGACCGAATCTACCTCCCACTTTTACCATCTCCCCATTTCCAGAACATGGAGCCGTGATCTCTTGGACAGAGACAGCAGAGACACAATGGGCTTCACTTTGTTGAGCATCACCAGTCCAGGGCCTCAGAGCACAGCACCTGGCTGGGCACAACACAATTATTGCAGAATCAGTGCTGAGTAACACTTTTATTTGGTTCTGCTTCTATCAGGAATCACTACATTACCCTGTGAGTCAGCCTTAGCCATTATTTCTGCACTAGAAGCCCAAAGACAATGACAATTTGCTGTTCAGACAAATGATTTACAGGAAAGTAGAAGTGGCATACAACACAAAGCTACCAAAGTGTCAAAATGTCTTCTAAGGTGTCAAGCTGAAATGTTGCATTTCTAGTGTATTTACATTGCCATGTTTTCAACCAGTATAATGAATTTTTTGCTTATCATGACAAAGAAGAGTATGTTACAATGTCCTTCCCAAATTAAAGTTTTAATTTGCTTTGAAAATAAAAATTTTGGTGTACTCCATTCAATAGTTTAATGCATTTCCCATTTCATATCACAATGTCAGGGGAAAAAAAATGTTTATTGAAGGGTCTTGCATGGGAGAAGGCTCTTTCCCATGTTCTCCAGTTCTGAGAGTACAATAAACTCTTCAAGAATGCTTTCCAAGCTCTTTCTTATTTCTTGGCTTCAGTATTTCCTACAACACATAATAATCCTTTTACTGTGACAGAACTGACACAACTTGATTTCTTCCTAATAAATGTCACTTCTCCTGTTATACAGTCTCAGCTTCGAATTTCTCCCTGGTGTTTACCACATGCTCCACCAGATACCGACTGCCCACTGTCAAAACTGCCAAGCCATTGCTACAAGCCAGAGATCTTCCAAGGCAGTTTCCTCAGAGCCAGAGGAGAAAAGAAGTTACAGCAAAAGAAATTACAGTACAACAAAATCTCACACCAAACACTACACAAATAATCTCCCATTTCACATGCATCTTCTATTAAAACACAAACCCTAGTATAGACCAACTGACTTCTACTCCACAACCCTACTTTTGGACAGGTCTCAAGCAGTTATTTTTCCTCCCTAGCTGATAACTGTGAAGAAAAGGTACTATTTTCTTTTTGATTTTAATTAGAAGTGGCTGACTTCATTGTTTTCCTACAAAGTTGAAGTATATAGAAGTGAGAGATGGCATATCTAATTCTGCTGTAATTAAAATTTTAGTCCATTTATTGCCCATCTGATATCTTACAGCACTAAGAACTAAATGGAGTGTTTTTTTCTGTTTTTTGCTTGTTTTGTAGTTAAACACTGATCTTTTCATCAAAATAGGCCATATAGAAATCTATTTTAAAGGTAAACCCCAATTCCAGATAGCACCTTAAATAAAACAGTTTACATGCCTGTTAAGGTGCTTCTACTCAACAAGCTCCTGTCTAGAACGGAGGCTAAAATTTATAGGCACAGCTGAAGTTCTAATACACTTATCCAAAGGACTCATTCATTACTGCTATGGAAAGAAAGTGCTTTGGAGTTTTATATGAAGAATTTCAGCATGCTTAGTAGAACCAGAAACAGTGCATCCCAGAAATTTCTGTAGAGAATACGTTTGCTGTAATGCAAGTGATAAAACTACTACCAACAGCCAAGTTTCCTTCCAACTTTTCATTTCTGAGTAATTTCTGCAATGAAGACAGAAGTGTAATAGACATGAAGGAATGTGGCAATCCATTTGTTTTATTTCTATGAAATTATTGCTGATTGCAGGTTTGGAGGATGTGTGGGTGAAGTTGGCTGATTTATTTCAGTTTGGTCAGGAATGCTTTTTTAAAACACCTTTAACCTTTTTCTTCCAAACAGTTAATTTGGGTCTCTACTTTTGCACTGAAGCTTTGATTGTTAGAGGAAATACTTCTGCATACTTTTGCTCTGCTGTAAGAGAGGCAATATATTTTGGGCCATACGCCAACAGATTTTAACCACAAACTTAGGGAAAGGAGACAGATTAGATTGTGGTGGTCTCATAATCATGGTTTCTCTGTACTCTTTTCTTGCTAAGAGCAAGTATTCATCAGTAAAGTGGTTCTATGTCATACAGATGGCATATCCATAGTAATAGGGCAAACCAAACCCACTCAAGCTGCATTCCTCTAGCCTCTGATAAGCATTCTGTAGTAATTTTATCACAGAACTTCTTTAAAGTGTCCAGCCAAATAATATACTTCAAGATCTTCAGTGAGTTCTCAACTATTTTTTAGTATGCAAGAATCTTATTCAATAAAGAAGGTATAAAAAAAAAAGACCTGGAGGTTTATGATGATGAAGAAAATCCCAATTTCTATTCAAACATTTACAGACACTGCTCCTTTTAAAAGCTGGTGGTCAAGCAAAAAAAAGAGAAAAATCTATTTGGTCACAGCATCTATCAGCATGCCTTTGCATGTTTGTCTCTAGTAGCAAAATTTCTAATTGGGCAATCCAGACAGATCAAATAGATGCTTCATCAGCTGTCTAGGGAGACTACTCAACCATTTAATAATTCTCCCTGATACTTTCCTGATACTACTTGTTAAAGTCTTCCCTTTCTTTTCTTCCTTTTTTGTGAAACAATCAGTGATTGTGCGCTTTTACACCATGAGTTCTTTTATTCCACCTTTACTCCTGAGCAGCTGCTGGTCCCAAAGCAAGATCAGTTAATGTGGTGACTCTCCCAGTTAGCATCTGCTCCAGATCTGAGTGTGTGTGAATGCCCTGGTCAAGAAAATGTAGTAACATGGTGGGTGTCTCGAGCTGTGCACCCCAGAGGTGGGAACTCCAGAGGTTTCAAAATATGCAACAGGCAAACCATATGCAGAATTTCTGTGATAGAGAAGCTGGGGAGGGACATTGCTCACCTATGTGGACACTACAACATAAAGATACTGCAAACCTTGACTGCTTCATATTCCATCTTTACTTGAAACACAAACATGCAAGTGAAAACACAGAGTCCTGTCACACTACTGCAGTCAAGTGCAAAGCAAGTTATTTTTTGGGCAATGCAATAGCCTACAGATGGAACATGAACCCACAAACCCACTGATGCATCATTACACAAAGGGAATTTTGGCATCCGCTGACTTCCTTTTTATACCCCAATGACTGAAATTTCTAATAAGGATTCTTCTTTTTACAGCAGGAGGGTTTAAAAATATTTCAGGTTTAAAGAGACTTGGGTTTGCAATTATTAATTGCTTAGAGGACCATAATGGAATGCACAGAAGCAGCAGCAGACCAAAGGCTTTAATATTGAAATGAAACCTGGGTTCATGTCTGTTTTCCAAATCCATGGTAGTGCAATGCTGAGCCTATGCTAAAAATCTCTCAGTTAAGCCTAAAACTGATTTGCAGAACATGAACTCATGCAAAATATTTTTTTTCTCAGATCTCATAATCTCATCAGTGCCTCTGCTGTGTAGAAGCCTTGCTGTAGAAGGACCAAGTCTTCACTAAGCTGCAGAAAGAACTTCTTTCTCCTGAGGAACAATATGAGCACCTACATGAGACAGTAACTTCAACTTTTGTTTAGGTGTACTCCATTCAATAGATGCAGGACTGACTGAGGAGGCAGCCTCTGGCAGGGGGAGGCAGGAGGGAAATGCAGAGCTAGCAAGACAAATCAGCTTCTCACCTTAAAAAACCCATCAGGTCACAATTGAAGTTTCTATGTGAAAAGTAGCCCTGTAAAGTTGCCATATGAAAAAGGATGGTTGTAGAGCTTTTCACTGCAAATTAAGTCGTTCTCTACCCAATTCATAATCACAAGGGGTACCACAGGAGTAGAAGAAAAGCCATGGCAGTTTCTTGTCCCAGGTATGAAGTTCTGACAGGCACTTCACTTCTCTTTCTCTAATAACTCCCAGTCACACACCCTCATTTGATGATACAAATGTACATAATACAGATGGGCATAGATATAACTCAAGTAGGAAGCAGTCTCAAACTGATGAACATAGTAATAAATAAGAGCATAGCCTCAAGAGCTACTACCATCACCAATGCATTTAGGTCAGCTTAAAGTATATGGAACTCAACTGAACACACTGGATCCCACAGGAAAAGGAAACCCCAGAGATCAACATTCCAACAGAATCAGACAAGCTGCTTCACATTTAAATATTCCCATCCTGCCCTTGTTTACCTATCATGAAAGTCACCCTTGCATAGATTCTCTTCAGGAGAAGACACCTGATGGAGGGACATCTCACCAAGGATTGAAGTGGTATTGTTGGTCAGCTTTAAAGAGGCAGAAGATAAATCTGAATAGCTACAGATTAGCAAGCCTTCCTTTATACTGAGCAAGGGATTTGACACTCTAACAGGCAAAAGAATAATATAGACAGATAAAAACTATAGAAGAGAGAACAAGATGACTCTTGTAAATAGAAATCAAACCAAGAACTTTTCACAAGGCACTAGAAAATCCTCCTCAGGACTCTTGGCTGTCATGTAAAAAGGCAAAGGATCCTTTCTTTCAAAAGGGAGAAAACAAAAACTACATATTAGATAGTCATTTTGCACCACAAGTTGCAGCAGAAGTTGATCCCAGCTGGGATCAGTAGCTTTCAACCTGTTTCCAAATGATGCAGAGAAGGGCAAGAATGTGCAGAATTCCATCTAAATAAAATGAAAAATAATCATGAAAAGTTGTAAAAACTATTTCTGAACTAACACTGAATGAAGAAAAAAATAATAGGAGAAATTCAGTATGGGTAAGGGCAAGGCAATGCAGAAAAATTAAACCCAACCTTAATTACACATGTTAATCAATAGCATCCATAATAGTTATTGCCTCTCAGTCACAGTTTTTCAAAACCTGTTAGTAACAAATCAACGCTCAATAAGAATTAAAAGAAATGACTGGTTATCAGGAACAAAAGTGAGAGTAAAAGAAGAATCAATCATACCTCAGAAAATATTACATGTGCAGTCTAAATGGGCAACTGAATTGAGAACAATTATTAATTACACAGATTAGGGTAAAAATGTGCATTAACTTATCCTTATTAATATAACAGAGTATGAGAGAGAAAGACATAATTGGTCTGCAATAATGGAAATTATTTGCAAAATAGCAGCTCTGACTGTTCTTCCACTTTCTCCTTTAAGGCACAACACAAACTTGTGTCAAACACAGTCCCTGCAAAGTTTAGAGTAACACTTTTACCCTAAATGAGAGCTACTGCATAAACTTCTAAGCTTATTAAGCTGCCCAGAACTAGAAGTATTATGAAAAAAAATAAATTGGTGGAACTACTGGATTCATTCTACTAAATTTAAAACTGTAAAATCCCTGTAATCATTTCAATGCAAAAATTAAGAACAATTTCTCTAGCCATTCTTGTCTGCTTATTTCACTGAACTATTTGAAAGTGTCAGTGGGGATGTGCTTTTCTGCAGTCATCACTATTTTGTATCTCCTACCCCTCAAGCAAAGATATTAATATATTTTCAGTTTCTTCTTCCTTCTATCCCTTCCACAGATTTCTCCCTTGACAAAGCTTTGCTGAGGACAAATGGTGCCTTTCCAGACCTCCTCAGAACATCAGTCTAAGTGAGTGTATTTTGCTATCAGTGTTTTGCATATTGATTAACTTGTTTTTAGATAAAAGCTGTGAAGGAGAAGATGCTTCTTTCCTCTGTTCCTCAGCAGGGATCTCAGCAGTTTCTCATCACCTCCAGACTACATGCTGAATAGAGGTGTGGGGCCAAGTTGTCTGCAAACACCAACAGCTGTGTTTGGTGTAGCCAGCAACCCGAGCACATGTCATCTCAGCACTGCCCTCCAGGTATGCTATTTACTTTAATGTGATAAACATCAGAAAAAAAGAAGCTTGTGGGAGAAGTTCTATACAACACAGTAGGAAATCTTAGTGTATTTGTTCACTGCTCTTCAGCTATTCTGTGAACTTGATAGTAGTAATATTCCACCCAGACTATCCACCAAAAGATATACCAAAGCTACAAGGAGAGATGAGGTTTGACTTGTCATTCTTTGGTATGTGTGTAGGTTTTCAAGAGCCCTTTTTAGAGAAATGCATAAATTTTACTCCTACCCTGTTCCAAAGGCTCTTCAGAAAGAAATGGGAAATTCAGGATACAGAATTATTCAAAATATCAGTCATGAATAGCATTTTCTAGTTTAATTTCTCATTTTGTGATAGACACAGACCTGCTTTCCAGTCTTCCCCACAGTTACAGTTCTGGTAACTGTTCTTCAGTATCAAGCACTTACAATATTTTTCAAGCATTTTTAACATAAAACCTAATAAAATTATTTGTGGAAAGACTCTACCCTGTTACTCACATAAATCTTTGGAACAGTTGTGCAGAGTCATTTATTATTAGCTATGTGTGGGGTCAGAGAGCACACAGGTATTCACATAGACACAGCTAGAGTTCAAGATCACTCTGGGTTCTTCTCCATCCTGTCCCAACCATGCCATGTCTGCCTTACAACAGCAGTGTGGGACTGCAGGCTGCAGAAACTTGCCAAGAGGAGCTCGCATCAAACCAGTCTGGCACATCAGCAGGGAAACCAGGAGAAGACAGCCAGCAGCTCAGTGTTAGCTGGGGGCCCAGAGCATTGCACAAACTTCCTCAGACTGGCTGGAATTTTCATTCCGTTCATGCTATTGGCTGTGACAGATTGTATCTTCCTGGGGGAAGACTGCAATGCCGGCGAAGATATTCAAAAGAATGAGTTACAGAAACTGCTGCTGATCCCTGCATTGTAAAAGCTCTCCTGCTGGCAGTAGAGCTACTATTGCTCACAGCTGGGAGTGAAGTGTTTCAGAACCCAGCTCTCCAGCCCTTCCCTGACACACTGAGATATGGCACTGCACATTCTAATTGCATTATAAGAAGCAATGCAAGAAAGCCAATTTTAGTTGCTTCCCCCAATTCAAAGTTGCTGTTCATAACAGGATGCAAAACCAGAAGCACAAGGAATTCTCTTCAAAGCTATGGTGTAGCTGAGCAGCACTTTTGGTGAAACTCAGGTTCTGTGGGAACAATGCCATGAACTACGGGATGCTGATTGATATGGCCTAACACTTTCATTTCTCCTCATGAAATAAGTTACTTTTTAAATGACATTAGAATAATGAAGAACACTTTCAATTGCAGCGTTGACAACTTCTCTTCAGCATCATGCTGCTTTTAAGTTAACATCTTGAGAAGAAATGCTGCCATAGTCATGTCTTTGGCAGGCACATGAGAGAACATCACCAGAGACCCAGAAGTTCACTAGCGAAACACATGGTTCAGACACTGACCATTTGCTTGCAAGCATATGTAACATTTGTTTGAATTCCCATGCTATTGAGATGATTAACAAATAGCTTATTCACCCTGAATTTTTTCCCATGTCCTAATAGCTCAGGTAATAAATAATCCTTTAAAAATGTTAGAAAAAATTCTCCCAAATGTAAAGAAATCTGTTGAATCCCAGTAATCACAGACTACTGATTTGCAAAGCATTATATCTAAACAGGACAAGTTGTATTGAGTACAGTTACTTAAAAGGTATAGGCCCAGCCATTTTGGAAACTAGCTCACCTTTTTCTTCAGCTTTTTACATCAGGTATCATAATGAAAATTTTTAAGAATTGACTCCATGTTGGCAGTCCTGAATGTAGTCAAGCGACATAGGAACAAAGAAAATGTCATTTAACCACACACACATTAGTAAAAGTTAGTAAAAAAATTAGTAAAACCAAACGTACTTGGTCTTCTTCTGGTTTCCTCACATCCATTTTATCCATGTTAACCATTGGAAAATACTAATGTACAATTTTTTCTCTTTGCCGTTTCATACTCATAAGTATTTTTGCAGTGTAAAAATGCAATCTACTAGAGATTCTTCCTCATTTTTTCATCAAAATACTAGCTCCATGATGTAACAGAAGAAATCTATTACCATTACAATTTTAACAAAAAAAGAAATCCATGGAAGCTGCAGCTGGCATCTGCAATCCAACCTGCTACAGGCAAAACAGCAGTGTTTACCTACCCTCTGTGTCAATATTGCCTGTACACCTGCACCTGCATGAATTCTACATATACTACGTGCTTTTTATGAAACTTTAGTTTTTCTTTTGCATTCTCTGTATGATCCAATCCAGATTCTGTCCCCAAAAATACCTCAATGCTATTAATGAGGCTGTATCAGAATATTTGTGCTACAAGCAGATTTTATAGCTATCAGTACTTGTGGAAAGTGTGTTGTTTTTGGATCTGCCAGCGACCTGCTAAACCACAATAACCTTTATTCAAAAATATCATGAGAGGGAAAAGGTCCTCAAATCAAATTGTTGTTTTCCTTTGTAATTTATGTGACTTGTAAGTGGAACATATGGATTATCTTCAGGCATTTCAAATATACTGAGAAGCAACATTAATAAAACTCCAGTAGGAGTTCATGTTTTGATCAAAACCTATCTTCAGGTCAAGTTTTCAACCACAATAACAAAACCAAATCAGATTCTTAGGAAATGTGCATTATACATTTTCCAAAAAGTAGGAACCTGCAAGATACTTTGAAATAATCTCTCAAGATCTGAGGCACAGAAAGCCATAATAATTTCTGGAAGGCCTGCTTGTGAGTTACCCCATCTGATGTGGAATGGTAGGAGAACACAGAATAACTTGACACTCATTCTAGTCCCGTGGAGCTTGAAAAAGTTTTAAAGGACATATAAAAAGACCAGTTAAACATGGATTAAAAAAAACCTTAAAAACACTTCAGGTGGATTTTGAAATTTTCAAAATTATTCTGGTGTCAGAGAAAAGAATTAATTAATTTTTAATAATATAAAATTTGTATTTAAAACTATTCTGAAATTTCACGGTTTTACTCCTATTACCTTTCTCTTCTCACTTTGGAAGAGAAAAGCAGGGAGGACAAAATGTAGAAAACGCTTATTCCTGCTGGTATTGTTCTAATGCAGAGAAAATATCAACATGGAATTCACTGAAGAAGAGAGTGAGAGAGGTGTGTATGCACACACCTGTCCTCACAGTTCTTCTTTCAATGTCCAGTTATCTGAGGATGGAAAATCTCCAGCCAAAACATTTGTACTTTATAATGGCTCTGCAAATACTTACCCCAGTGTATCTCTTTGTCTGTTGCCTGAATCATAACCTTGTACCTAACTAGTACAAATTGATGTTCTGCCTGGGTTTATTATATTTCAATAGCATGCAATTAGAGGATGGGTATGGCACTTTGTGAAGGCAGCAGCTTATGCAATTTACTTTCTGAAACATGAAACTATGTCGTACCCACATGCAATCTTAATATTGCTTGAGAAATTCTTATTCCCGAAGTAACTTATACTGATATCTCACTTCCTGTTAGAATTAGGAAGCAGATAAAGGCAATTGTGGCTCTATATAATTTATGATCCTGAGCATTGCTATGTCACTGCCAAAGCAATTGTATGTTGAGTAATACTTAAACATTACATTCCCTTCATAAAAGTGCTCCTCATAACACTTCAAGTGTTTGAATTGTCCCAGCAGCACTACTTGAACTCTCATGAGGTTCTTTGTCTAGAAGTAATTCTGCATTATATTTTTTTATGTGCTACGAGAAAAAAATTTCCTTAAGCTTATTTTTCTCATCAGTAATTTAGACCTTATCTTTCAAAATCTTCCTCAGATATATACAAAACAGAACAGATTCTGTCCAGAGAGACCCTTGTCAACAGGGAATACTTGTGAGTAAAAGATCTCAACTCTTTTGTTAAAATCACCCAACTGAACACAGGATAGCTCAAGCACCATCCATATTTCTTGTTTGGAAAAAAAAACAAAAAACCTGAGGACAAAGGCACCTCTTCCACAACAGTAACAGATTCTATCATTAGGCAGGTCTGGCTGTGAAGAAGACACTGCAGAACTCAGCTCATGCCTTGCTCTCTAAGCCATTTGTTTTGTTAACTACCTGTCAATGTTGCAAAGTGATAATCTGGCTGAGGTACATAGATTCACAGCTTTCTTGAATAAACACTGTACTTCCCCACCCTGAACTTCTAAAGACAGTATTCAAAAGAGAAAGGCAAGTTCATTTTCAAATGCTGAAACAGGCAGAAACTAACAACCCGTAGTTAAACAGAATAGGGTTTATTCCTTGCTTGTCAGTTTACTTGTCAATATATTTGAGCAACTGAAAACATGAACTGAGCTGTCAGTCCATAATACTGAATCTGAAACTCCACGTTAAAACAGACATTATGATTTGAAGTGGGCTGTGGTGTGTAACCCATTTCACCACCACGATGTATATTTTCCAAAGCATTCAAAAAGGAAAGGTATATCTACATACTAAAGACCTGTTATCACAATGGAGAACACGATTGATAAAGCCAATGTTTGGCTGAGCCTTTAACAGATATCCTCGTTTTATACACTACTGTAGCACATTAACTAAGTCAAAGAGCAAAGGCTTCCCCTCCTTACTAGGTCTTGAGAAAGCAACATCACAACTTCCTTGCATCTCCAGCCCTGAGCCCAGAGGTAATGATCATTGTATCAAACCTTGCAGCAGCCTAACAGCAGAGCCCTGGGAAACAGGATCATTTATAAATGCTCGCCTTTGTAAGCAGGCACAGTTTCTCTGATATGTTTGCCCAAGAACTAACACAAATTACTCCCAAAGTGCTTTTCTGAGGTGTATGTGCTATCTACAGGAATACTGCAGCCAGCAACAAATATCTTACAACCCCATCGAAGTAGATATTATTTCAAATGTTTCTGTTAACTGTGGTGAACAAGGCAACACTCCTGGAATGAAGTGATACCCTTTATCAGATGGAATGACACAGCTGGAAAGGACAGACAAGATTTCAAGAATGAAGGTCAATCTATTGATGCTGTATCTGACTGCCTCACTGGTATTTTTTCTCAGAGTGCTAGTGGAACTAAATGTCCTTTTTAGTGACAGAAAAGATGGCTCAAGAAGTTTTCTATTTTATCAAAAAGGAGTTTCAAAAGCAAATATTTGAAACAAGATTAAGTTTTAACTTCTTGGTAAAAGTGCGTGTCATTTAGGTTCCTTGTCTGTCAGATGCGCTGCAGTTCAGGTATTTCCCCATGTTTTCTATGTGATTTACCACTCTTTTCTCACTAATTTTTCTTTTCTCATTAATTTTTTTCCCCACATGTCTTCACTGACCTCTGTGGCAACTTGTTAGCATGAATAGTATTCCTCATGTAGCCCCTTAAGAAAGCAGAACTGTAGGCAATAACATTGCTTGCCGTTCCAGAAAGGCAAAGCAACTGTAGAAATGCAGTTTTGGGAATAAGAATGCTATTCTTTACTCAAATGGCCTTGAAAGACATTTTGTATCTGATCTTACAGACATGATGAACAGGATGAGAGTTCAAGGGTGCAAAAAGTCAACACAAGTGCTATTACTCCAGTGCCAAGAGACACAGAAGTCAGCAGTCTTGTTCTGGCTGCAGCTGATTCAAATGAAGAGGTTACTGGTACCAGCTGCTTCACAGCTTATCCAAGATCACCACACCACTGCTTGCTTCCTAATCTGCTCCAATTAAATGACTAGGTTAGATTAAACTCTAACAATATATGCATAATTGTTTTCTCTGACAGCCTATAGAGCACACAATTATTGTGGCAGGTCTCTAGAGAGTGGGAAAAGAAACAGAAGAGAGCCCCTGGGCAGTAACCTGCTCACCCTGCAAAGCTGCAGCCCAAAGACAATGTGTGACTTTATTGTATCTTCACATTATTGTTCCCTAGACAGATCTGAGCATTGTTTCCTTTATCCATAGAAACAATGGCATGCATAACTCTCCATGAAAAACTTATTTGCAGAAGTTGCTTGACAGTATTGTATTTATCTGACAGAGTTGGGGGTAGCAATTAAATTGTGGAAACAACAGGAAAGCACAATGGCTGCATGCAATGTACATAATGAAGAAAGTGGATAGGACAGATAAGGTCCAGTTGTAGTTGGTACCAAAGGACACCAGAGGGATTGTAATGGAAGTTCTCCAGAGAGAACTGAGCTGGCATGAGTCTGGCAACAGCCAGTAACTCCTTAAGAGAAGAATCTTGTGCAAGTCCACAAAGCTGATATGTCCTCAGGAAAGATGCACTGCTTGTAATCAGAGGGTTCATCACAATAAAGATTTGGTTGATGCCACCAACATCTGATTTCTGGGCTAGAGGGAATATGTCGAGAGAGAAGGAAGACTACTTGTAGAAAAAAAATGCCTCTTCTTCAAATAAATGTGGGAGTAAAGAAACTGCAAAGCCTAAACACATAAATAAAGCTGAGAAAGAATTCAGGGAGCAGTTTTCAGTGCAACAGTTCAAGTACTGAAGTACCCTGTAAGTGATATCATCCATCCACATGCCAAGGGATGACAGCATCTGGTCTAGAAAGGGGCAGTACTGTCATTCTGCCCAAGGAATTTGTTTCTGCAGTTATAACTAGGAGTTGAAAGAGACCCTAGATTAAGTTCCTCTGTATAGTCAATACTGTGAAGCAAAACTTTAAAGCACAAGAGACTATCTGCTGGGCAGTGCAGGACAGGTCTGCTGGAGAGGGCTCATACAGCACAAGAACCTTTATTGGACCATCCTGGCCAGCACTACCTGTAGCAGTCCAGAATAAAAGATGCTCTGGAGGAAAGCATTCTGCTCTAGTCTGTTTCCAACTGCTTAAAGAATCCATCATGAGGATTCTTTGAGCCCTATTATATATTTTTTTTTGCTGTCCTCATTAGTTATTTCCCTTGAAAAGTAACAAATACTTTTTCTCCCCTTTTAAATTAAGAATAAAATAAAACAGCATACGCAAGTTAGAAATAAATTCTGACTTATTCTGTGACTGTAACCATACAAACTCTCTGCGGGATATTTAGTTACACAATAGCCTCAATCAACAAAAAATAACTTAGAGGCATTACATCATCTGATCAGACCCAAAGGCAACAGCATTGTTACCCAACAGCTTCAGACAGCTGATTAACCACTTTTTGTAGGGTGTCAATTACACCACACCCTGCTTGCTCAGAACGATGCTGTTGACAGTACAACACAGAAAGAGAAAAGCAAACTGCCCCCCACATACACACCCCATGTACTCACACTAATGCTACTGCCAGAATGATGTTTGTCATGAACTCAGCTACAAGTACTTAGAAACCTTCAGTAAATAAATAAAATAAACAGGCACAGCCACATAATGTCATATCTGAGCTTGTACAAGATGGTATAGTGAAATTTTAAATTTCTTTGTTATATCATGTTTTCAAGGAAAGATAGGGTTTTAAAAGGAGTAATGAAGACCTTTAAGAGGGTGGTCATTCATCCTTGACAATGCCAGTCTGAGATTCAAAATCCCACTGTGAAAGAGGGTCTTTTCTTAAAAAAAACAAAACCAAAACTTATTTTATTCACTCTCCTTCTGCTCAATTCTTTCTGCTCATTTTTTACGATACATTTCATCATTATGTACATTATGGGTGCTAAGGAAAATAAAGTGATCTTTTCAGTTTGACATGGAATGGATAATACATACTTTCCTTAAAACTGCTCCTTTCCATGTGCCTGCTGGAAATTGTTTTCAATTGTTCGTAAATCCAAGTCATGTTTACACTGGAATACAGGAAAAGCTAAAGCAGAATGCTGGATTGTAAGCCATAGTGGCTTTTTTTTTGGCTTTTGCTGTGAAGTGATAAATGATTCTTGGTCCCCCATGGGTTAGAGGGCACCAAACTTCAAATAACTACAACATCCGATAACAAAGTTTTTCTCCATCATTTGCAATCAAAACACCAAGAACACAGCCCTCTGGACCTCTCATCCTTCATGTTCAATTGTAAATCCTGATTAAATAGCTTGCAGGTGTCAGGATTAGAGTATATTCATTGGGAGCCTAAACACAGCACCAGCTGGGTTCCTCATTTGCCAGTTGTAGTTGCTTCTTTGTTTTGAAACTGTTGACAGTACAACTAAAAATATTCCTTTGGGTAGAGACGGCGTTAAATAACAAGCAGGATGAGTAAGAGAACAGCTGTAGATATTTTTCTGTGTTTAACATACCTGCCTTGTTGATTTATAGTAAGCCCTCCATATAATGTACATTCTGTGTAATCCAAAACATTTAACCTTTCGAGCTGGGGCTGTGATAAAGCTATCAAACACAGGAAAGGCTCTTGACAAGTTCTGTATTACCAGCCTTTTACTCAAAGGAAAAGTGAAATATAGTTTCACCTCCCTTTTAGTATACAACAACAAACATTATTATGCTTTATCAGTTGCTACCAACTAAACTGTATGCCAGACATCCACATAAACATCAACGTGGAGATGGCAGAAGAAAATATGTAACATAGGCAAGTTCTCAAAATCTTCCTCTGGTGACAGTCCAGTTGGTTTGAACATGGCTTTCTTGAAGGGCAGCTCAGCTCTTCATTTAGAACCAAAGTGGGTGCTTCAAGAACAGTGAGGCCATTTTCACCATTAGTCCTTTGCACAAAAGCAAGCAGCATCTGCCAGCATTCAAGACCATCAGTTCAAATAAATCCTGTTTATTATGATTTTATAGTGCAGGAGTACTCCACCACCAATACTGTCGTTTTAAGATCTAACACTAGGGTTGCAGCTCATTTCTATCATTAAAGAATTTGTATTGTTTTTTCTATTTTGTCCAAAGCTGCATTCTCTTTGGAATTAAGTTCTGGCTACTTAAAAATCCCTGAAGTTTTCAAATACTTATTCACTTTGACTTCCTGTCCCAAACTCTTGAGTAAAACATTACTATGTTTTAATCCCAAAGGCCACTTCTTTTCAATGGGCAGTGAACCAAGTCATACAGCATAGATGTAAAGACAGACACATATGTGTATGAAACACATTATTACTTTCCCTATAAAAGAACAGAGGGAAAAATCTGAAAAATGTAATAGTCTTTTTATTACATGGCACTGAAGCAAAAAAAAATTTTGAGGGTTTCAGATAATCAGTCCAAGATAAGCTTAAACAAAATATTGACTACTTTACACATCTGCATTTATGGGGGGGGAGGATCGTGAGTAGACATGGGCCAAATGGTCCCAAAGCAATTTGCACAGTAGTGAGGCACTCACCTCACTCATGACTAATTGAACTCACTTTTCCCAACATCAGGTCTCAGGAGAAATTCAAAGCACACTATAGCATTTAATACAGAGATTTTAACAAGTTAGCTTGAAATGCTGCTAGAGTTTTAAAGGCAAGTTCTTCCCAGTAAATAATATAATGAGAAAACATCAGCACTTAAGAGGATGCCACAGGGTTAATGCCAGGTTTTAAAAGACCTCAGAATGGATTTTACCCAGTTCACATGTCAGGAGGCACAGCACGGAATCAATTTACAGCAGGAGCCAAAGATCACAAATTTTAGGGGAGCCTGGGGACTGATTCCCCCAATCGGTGCCGTGGGGTGCACAGATGAAAGAGCAAACTTGTTTTTTTTCTTTAATGGTGACAGCGTATTCTGAAATTACGCACAGCAGGCAGGAGAAACCTGCATAGATTTCAAAAGATACTGCAGGTTTGTGTGCTGAAGCACACATTTAAGGTCCTAGTTAATGTGCTAGCCTTTCACCTCTGGAGGCCTGAGCTCAGATTTATCTGAGGTAAAATGAAGGAGAATTTGGGACTTCTATCTTCTTAACCCTTGTTGGCCTTTCATCTGTACCACACAAGTACAAACCAGCTACCAAACTTTGGATCAAGCTCTACTTACTCTTATTACTCTTAAGTCAATCTCAAGCAATTCTCCTAAACACTAATAACAGTACAGTTCAGGGTTTCCACCAATTTAAACTGGAGTGAAAATTTCAGCCAAATTCTATTCCCATCTATATCAATGAAAACCTACACCTGTACCAGTATAAAGAATAAGAGAGAACAAGACATACCAAGACTGGAAAGCAGACTTTGTTTCAGCTCCAGAATATTTGCTCAGACCCTGCTTGAAAGGTGTTCTGTTCTCTATATTTGGCTTTTACCAATGTTATTCTAGATATTCCCTATTAAAAAGAAAACTCTCTACAGCTTTAATGCCTTCATTGTCTCAAGATTGGCAGAAAAAGCTATGAATGATTGTTTTTTAAAAATATCAAAATAGTTTTGCTTAAGTTGATTGGAGGGAAAGGGAAAAATCTGAATTTCCTCTGCAACCATTATGTTTTAAGTCCCTCTGAAGTTTATGCAATATATGTAGCATTAAGTCTAAAAATACCTCAACAATATTCTTTCCACCTTGGCTGTAGAAATATTTTGTAGGAAAACGTGATAACCACAATTTCCGTTACGCATCAGGGATGTTCCTTTTTTCCATGAAGGACATTAAAATAAATTCTGTTCATAATGAACTTATGAGGCCCTCAGCAGGTTGAGAGAACATTGTTAGAATCACTTTTCTAACCACCAAGCCAAAAAACTTGCTGTATATACTCCCTGGATTCCCCCTTCACTCTTTCCAAGTTCATTCAGTAATCAGGGTCTAAAGCAGCCCAGCACACACAGCTGTTTCAGTACTGCTGCCTAGCAAGCCTGACACCAACATTCAAGTCTGAAGCTTGGCAGTCGTTTGTGTTGCAGGTGTTGAACTGTGTTTTGTCTGTATTTAGGTGACAAAGTGGTTTCAGAAACGGGTTTAACATGACAATACCAAGAGCAATGAAAAGGGTCACTTCTGTAAGGTAAGTGTCATATATACATTATCAGAGCTCACAGAAAAAAAGTCAAAACAGAATAATTAGACAATGGAAAGGAGTCAGTAATGTACAATCACTTGTGCTAGCAGGAAAGGTATGATACAATCCCATATAAGTAAATATAAGGAAATATAACTGCAAAATATGACACATTACAATCTGACACAGTAGGCAAGCCTGTAATACAAAGAAATGTGCAGAAACAAATATACTAAAGGGCTGAACACAAAATGACAGATTACACCTTTGCCGGGAGAGGCAGTCATAAAGATTTATTTTGCTAAAATACTTTCTCACTCTGGCTCATTTTCATCTTTATAGAAAAATATAGACAAGTCTGTATTAGTTCCTCTGAGATCTTGAAGTTTTTTCTAAACAGAACAGGTGAGTGAAGCAAGGAAAACAGTGCAAAATTCCAGAGCTACAGCTTAGAAGGTGACAACCTGAGCCACACTGCTTGGCAAATTGTGTGGTCAGAACATGGGGAAAACAGGTCAAGGGATGATGACCAACCAAATACCTTGAATGTGATCACCAGTGATCAGATACAATATATACTCATTCATTCCCACAAAGCTCAAGTGATGTGTGTGAGGGGCTACTTCGTTAGCAAAGTGAAATAACCTGAAGCTTTTCTTCTATACAGTTACATGTATATATATAAAGAAATATATTTCCCTGAATGGCAATATCCTCATTTTGTTCTAATCCAATAACTGGGGATAGAAATGATGTGAAAATTATGAGGGAGTCCCAAAGGTGTTTTAGCTTTTCTTTTTGACACAGATTAAGGCTATTATATACACTTGCCTTAAAAGACAAGTAATCTATCAGTTCTAATTGAACTGCATGTATACTATATATATAAATATATGCAAGTTGTGTATGCATATGTGTGAAAAGAGATAAAATTAAAAATCTTCCATGTCCTATAAGCAGTTGGTTAAACATATTATTTACTGATTAGAAGTTTAGATTTCATAATTAAAATACTGTCAATGTCACGAAGGCCATTTTCAGGCAAGTTAAGAATGTTGGACAGTCTTGTGTGCAGAGTTGTCTAGATTTTGTTTGTTAAAAATAACTTGGAATACATCTTGATCTATCTATAGAGATTAGAACAGTAGTGTTCCAAGGTAAATTATGGAACAGCCTTCAACTCAATTTATTTTAAAGAGAACTTCCTTTGTTTCTAGCAAAGATTAGCCTGACGCATGGTCACCAAAGCAGAGCAAAAAGGCATTAACTTCAAACACTTGAACTGAGCTTTTGAGATTCTTAATCAACCTGCTTCTTCCTTTCTACAGTTCATTTGGAAGATATATTCATTTCTTTCATGAATGACACTCACAGCACCTATGACAATATGTGAGCTCTACCACAGGAGGTGTTAAATCTGCATAAGGCACTGAGCAAGGTGCACCCTGCATTCCACAGCCCACACTTTGCACCTCAGTACCCAAACCCAACAGAGCTGCTTGCTGGAACTTAAGAACTGTAGCAGGAAACAGCAACAATTAAAACATGCATCATAAAGTGGCCTGTATCTGTTAGGTTATCACTGATTTCTCATGCCAGCTAAAGCAAGGAACCTGTAAAACTGAGTTAGGTGTTCATGGCAACTAGCACTCAACAGATATCAAAATGACTACTCAACAGATATCTACAAAAACTACCAGAAATGCCAATTTATACATTTTAGAAAACATTTGGCATGGCAAAAAATACTGTTTAATACTAACAAAACTAACATTTGGCATAAAAATGGTAATTTCAGCATACATTTTCTTAGAGCATATGAATTTTATAAACTTTAATTCATTAGGTAAATAAATTTGAGATTGAGGCATATAGATTGAAATTAATACAACTATCTTGGTGACATTAGTTTAGAATTTTGTCTTAAATGGGAATATTGTGCCCAACCAATACAGGTAATTATTTTCTGAATGAGTTACTGATGCATGTTCTACAAATTCTGCTTCAGTACTTTTAAATGTTTCCTAAAAGATGAATGGATGGACTACTGCAAAGTCATCCTAGTCATAAAAAAACAACTTTTCTATACAATCTCAAATATTTAAAACAGCAACAATTATGGAATGATGCTTCACACAACTTTATGGCTCATCTATTATTATGTATTTTCATCAAATATGATTGCTAATTTTACTGTAAGTAATAAAAAAGCTCTTTCATGTAGTATAATTTAAAATGACCATATTTTTCAGTAAATGAAATGACATGTTCTCAGTGAAATTTAAGCAACCTCAGGAGTACCATAGAGTTTTGACTAAATAATGATCAGATGAAAAATTAGTTGGTTAAGTCTTACCAAGGATGTCCACACATTAGAGTTAAGTCTGCACTGAAATGCTACATAAACATATACTTCTTTTGGGTGGTGTATTTTGTTTTGGTTTTTTTTTTTTTTTT
>VZTB01012900.1:480444-518692 GCA_013397245.1 Thryothorus ludovicianus | reverse complement strand
GGTTTTTTTGGTTTGGGTTTATTTTATTTATTTTTTTTTTGCAAAGTGAGTGTTTTTCATTTAGAGATTATATCATGAACAGATGTAGGATAATGTTAATAGTCCCTTCTGGAAACATTAATCACAAGGTTTTACTTATTATTTGGTGTCAGCATTTAAAAGTTAAAGCATTTCCAGAACTGTCACCATTGAAATATTCCTTTTGCTTAAAGCTAAATTACAAAACAGTAATTTATTTTACAGTCCCAGCATCTTTTTTAAAACATTTATAAGAGGGAAAATGGCAGGCAATGCCTTGTTCTCATGGCAACAGTGTAGACTGACAGTAGTAAGTCTGTTTCTACTTTAGGAAGAGGACTGAAAACACAACTCTACCAACTTTTTAAATGTTTGAGCAATTTTAAGTCTCCACAAAAGAGATTTTGGTTGTCAACATGACACTAACATGATGTTTTCAGAAGTGAACTTTCCATTCCCAGCTCACTGAGTAAATATTAACCAGAACCAAAATAAAAGCAGGCTAAGGCCTTTATACCAAAGAGATCTTAACCTTTCTTCCAAACATGGTCTCACACATAGAATATTGTGCAGGTGAAGAAAACTGCTACTACTCACAGTACTTGTCAGTGTATCTGCAGAAATGTTCCACTAACTGTATCCAAAATACTTAAGAAAGTAATAAAAACAAGTCCATATCTTTCCACATTCCCAGGAAAGAACCTTACTGCAATATTCTAGAACTTAAAAACTCTGCAGCATCTTCCAGTTCAAGATTTGCTGTTTATCCAACATGTATAGGTTTAGCAAAGAGCTTACATGCACTTTTATATTTGGGCTATTGTGTGAGGAAAAAGTATAAATGCAAGACTGTCCTTAACGCATCAGTGAAATCAAATCAAACACAGCAGCACAGTCTCAACATCCTCAAAATCATCCTCCATCCACATTTGACCAAGGTAAAATTTAATTGCTACACATGAGATTTACCTGAGGCTTTAAAGTAAAGAGATAAAAGACTATTCCCTTCTTTAAGCAGTGCTATATATAACATTCTTCATCACCTCTTCCCTTTTGGAATGGCTGAACATCAAACAAACTCCTTCTGAATCATCTCTCTCCACTAGCTCTAAAATTGAACCAGCTTCAACTAAGGACAAAGTTTTTGAAGTGTCCTAGGGATATGAAATGAATCCTAAAGACCATTCAGGTATTCTCACATCTTTAGTCCTGAAATGTCAGTCTTAATCCTCCTCTATCTAACTGCCCTAACCAGTGCATTAGATCTGTCTGGTGTCTCTTGAGACCAATAGCAAAGGGCTAAAGTAAAGATGGAAGTGCATTGGCCTCTATGCCTACTAAGGAGACCACATCTTGCAGTCAGTACTGAAAAGTGGCTCAAACCTGCTCCCTGATTCTCTAGTTTCCACAGTATCATTTTCAAAAATGTCCATGTGAAAATGCAAGCACGTGCACTAAGGATTATTTTGACACATGGTATCCATCATTTGGATTTACTCATTTTCCAAAATAAACTCTTTTGTCAGTTTTCCTGTGCATGTGAATTTTTGAGTAAAAGCAATGTGTAACATTACAAGATACATTCATTTGCTGACTTTTCACAAAACCAAAATTTGCAGTAAAGCTAGGTGGTGGGAAGCACTGCATTTTCATTTTGGTCACAAGACCAACACAAAGATTTGAAAGGAGAAGCTGAATGATCCTAGCTTGCAGCCTAATTCTGCTTTCTCACATGAACAATTCTGATGCCTTTGCCTTTGACGTAGCATCAATGGAAGTTACTCACAGGAAAAAATGTTTATATAAGTAGATCCTTTCAGAAAATTTATCTGCATATGACATGGTCTATGCAGGCCTCTGCAAGTAACAGTAACTACAATAACTGTAACTACAACTACCAGTTATTTCCAGAGGCTCCATGCTCCTTTAGTTTGTCATGTATTTCTGTAGAGCACAGTCACTGAACCAAGTTTTCTGTACTCCCTCTTATTCCTATAATCACTGTTTAACCTCTACTTCTACAAAACATCACTCACTTCTTCCCATCATCAGGGTCCTTCCACAGGCTCAGTTTACTAACAGACCAAATTCTTCCTTACTTGACAAGATATTTTTCACTATTTTGTATTTACAGTTAAACACTATGCTGGATTTGACTGTATTTAGAAACTAAAATTCCAACTTTTATATATAACAACCCAACATCTATGGAATTCTGTGACACTTGGCCCAGAAAAGACAAGGTACCAACACAAGTCACCTAAAGCTGCAGCTCCACAACCAGGCTGCAGAACAATGCAGCTACAAATTCTCATTTCTCTTCTGGAAAAGGGACACTGCACACTTCAAGTGAATTTATACGGGATCAGTTTGGAAGCATTCTGGTTTGACCAAATCATGGCTCATATGCTCACACAAAGGCTTTTCAGCACTCATGCATGTGGTCTCATAAATTGACCTGTATTTGAAAGAGGTCACTAAACAATCACACTGAGTGAGCAGCCTTGAAATAAGAACCTTACAGTCCTTGTGGCAGGGTCTGGAGCTGCATCCATCCTCTCCTAGGAACCTCTGTGGCTGCATGACCTGAGCCGTGCAGGGCCAGCACTCCTGGATGTTTTCACTAATTCCATGCCTTCTTGCAGCTTCCAACTCCAATTATTTTGGAGGGTGTAAAGGAATACTTCTCCTCCCTGACTCACTTCTTGTGACAGTCCTGTATAAAAATCTACACATTCAAAAATCCAGACATCATAAAATAATACACTTTTCATCCTCTTGAAGCACTGTTCCTACCTTAAAGAATACCGACTAAAATTACTTCTGTAAGTGGGAACATCCATTTATCTTCTGTAAATATCTGCATAGAAAAATACTGAAACAATCCTTAAATTGTGTAACCAGCCCTTTAGAGCAGAAAGAAGTTAAATCTGGAAGGGCACAGATCTTCCCACCCACACAGCCCCAGAGTGTGCCTGTCAAGGACCTCTGACTCTGTACCTATTGTGTTACATGAGGCAGGGATGGAGGTTAGTGTTTGCAGTGTTGGCAGAATCCCCAAAGTAATTTTCAATTAAAAGGCTAAATGCTGGTACTTGTCAAATGTGAAGACATACAGTGCTATAACAATAGGAAATAGCTTCCTTACAATTAAATTAATTTCATCGGGTATTTAAATAGGAGTTGCAAATATTATGCCTTTGGGTAACTTGAAGAAATACCTAAATGAACTGCAATCATTTTCTGTCACAACTGTGTCTCAATACAAGAACACAAGCCTGGCTTTCAAATCTTTTGAACTGAATGATTCACATACATGTAGGTCCAACAAATATTTGTATATTTTTTGTTTCCATTAATAAACAGTTTTTGTTAAATTAGCCATGTTGTTAAGAAAATTACATTTTTAGTTTCACTGCTAGTCTGTTATTTCCCTCTAAATATTTAAACTTGTGATAAATGAAGAAACAACAATGCTTCCAGATAATCACAAAAATAACAAACAACTAAGTAAAAAGAGGTAGTACTAAGTAAATTACACCCTCCCAGCTTAACCTCCTAGTAATCAAACTGCTAAATAGTGTAACTATTTCTCTTTTATAGCTCCACAGAAATAGAACACACCTGACACAAGGTAAACAAAGTAAGTAACAGATGACTTCTGGGAACTGAAGGCTCACTCTCAGCTGCCATAAACTCAAGACAAGACATCCATAAGCTTCAAGACAAATATGAATGAGCCTCATTCTTATATCTAATTTGATTGAGTGAGAATTATGAAAAATATGAAAGTATATTTAGCCAGAATTTCAAAGCAGTCTAGACCTCTAGCTATGGCTCTGACCTGGATTCAGAGGATGAACTAATAAGACTTTCCTAAATTTCTTTAGTTCTAATACTCTTGTAAGCACTTCTACATGTTTCCTTTTTCTCAGGTGTAAAGGGACAATAATGATGCTTACCCTAATTTGAAATGTTAGACATCTGTTGAAAACAATTCACAGCTACTTTTAATTCCATTCATTTTCAAATTTGTTAAGTAAAATAATATTTTCAAATGCTGCTCCTGATACATTAAGAGGCCAGTGCAATGATCCTGTGCCTGGATCATTGTCTGAAGTGCTGCAGGATTTTTAAAAACGTATGCAATTAAAGCTTTGACTCAGCAAAGTCTTACAAATTAATTCTTACAAATCTTACAAATTACATAAATAATTATCCTTGTGTTTAAACTATGCATATACACAACTTATGTGTTTAAATGCAGAAGTTCAGCTTGTCTGCAAGAAACATACTACATACAAAAACAATGCAAGAATAAATCTTAATTTTCCTGTGCAGATGTAGGTGACATCCCTGCCCCCAGCTTTGTAACTTGTGTGTTTATTTTTGCTATATGTGATGCGAGTAGGAGAACTTAGGCAATGAAAACTTCTTAATCAAGCAAAGATCTTTTGAAGAAAAAAAGAGAACCTGCTCCACTTTCCAGAATGCAAGGTCAAGAGTTATATACACATGTTTAGAGTCCAGTTTCATTTAGGTAAGTTTACAACTAAGAAAAGGAAACATTTCCTCATATAACTTGTGAGTGAGAGTTACTGATATAAATAATGTTTTGGCAGTAACAGAAAGAGAACTAGATAAGTATATTACCATTAATAATCTATGTCCTTATGCAGATTATAGCTCTGTATCAGATCACACAGCCCACATGAGTAAATCAGAGAGAACTTAATTCCAGCTGCTGCACTGCTGGAATTCCAGCACTACTCTTACCCCAGAACAAAGCATTGCAGAAATGTGTCTGTGTACACTTGCCTACCATCACAGCATCAAGGTTTTCAACCAGTAGATATATGGGCAGCCCTATATTCTATATTTCAGTACATAGAACATAGAATCAGAAATACCAGTAGTCCCTCCAGCCTCACTCTGAAAGACAAGGGTTCAATAAAGCCTAACAATAGCTTGGAATGCAACACATACATTGCTATAGTGTAAGAGAGGTGGAAAGGTAGCAGAGATATTTTTTAAGTTTTAGCTTAGTTCACCTTAATTTTATCAACTCAGCAAAAGGCATTATCTTACATTTATTGCAGAACAAAGAGGCAAGACTGAAGAATCCTACCTCTGCACAACACTTCCCTTGGGACATAGCCTTCTCAAAATATCACAGCTCTTTCTTTGTACTCTTGGCAAAGAAAGGAACCATGGGATATGTGGTCTTGACTTCAAAGTGCTATCAGCATTTATTTGTGGTGGAAATGAGAAATGAGTTGTTCCTACACACTAAAGAATGAATAGGAAAATATGGGGAAAGGAAAACCTACACTTTTGTTCTGTATTTATTATAATTTTATTATTTCCCTTTAATTTTTCCCTGTAGAGGCAGACTATTATTTGTTTTCCATTTTTTAGGCTTAGCTAGAGAAATATAATCAGTTTACCTGTGGCTTTGAAGACAAACAAGTCATGGGAGAAGGAAGGAATGAAGCACGTCAGCAGAGGAGATGATACCGGAAACCTGAAGGACACAGGGCAGAGAAGCTGCCCGCATATGTTCATCAGTGCAAGGCACAGCTGTAGACCAAACACTCTAAAATAAAGAAAGGAAACAAGTCACAACTAGAGACAGCCTTTTCCACTCTGCCTCTATTACCTTCTATCTATGCCCAAGGTTACTTTTACTTTTCTTTAAACAAAACCAAAAATCACAGCTAGGTTTGCTTCTCCCTTCCACTGGAACATCTTGCACCCCCGCTACCCTCAGTACACAGCCGCAGTGCTCTGCTTCCTTCCAGCCTCAAATCTCCTTTCAGCATGATGGCCCTGTGTCAGCCATGGGCACATCCTTTGGCACTTCAGGGAGAGCACTCTCCACATTGCTGCAATCAGTTTGGCAACCAGAGGTGGATTACAGTGTCAGTCAAACAGAAAGGTACCTGCGTTCCTCACAGACTACCATGCCACCTCTAGTGACATGTACCTCTCCTGTGTCTGTCACTCCACAGTAACTGCTTCTGCAGGTGCTCCTACACACCACTGCCTGACTTAACTTGGCCTTCACTTCTCTACCTTTAGCTGCATCATGAAGTTCCTTTTATGGCAGAGCCTGAGGAGTGACAAAGGCAGTTAACTCAGCATACATTACAGGCCGTGGGTTCCCTTTGGTTTGTACCTAATTTTTTACCCAAGTGTTCTTAAGCACGTGGAGAACACCAGCAGTTGCTAAATTGAAGATAAAGCTATGTTTCCTTATACTGTTTTGTAAGACCATTCCAAAATAACAGAGAACATCACCTATGTCCAGAAAAAAGGCTAGGGAAAGAAGAAAGTAAATATAAGAAAATGAAGAAAAGTGGAAAAATATTAACTGTTACAATCTCTAGGCATTGGGAGTTTGGATCTGACAAGAAAGAGAGGGAGAGGGGGAGAGAGAAAGAGAAGCTGAAACTTAAAAAAGAATGACCAGTTCAGCAACAATATTTGACAAAACCAAAAACAAGATGGGGGGAAAAAACCCAAACCACCCTAATAAGGGAAGGAATCAGTAAGGCTGTCTTTTGGCTTGGTCAGGTAATTCAGAATGCTATGGATCAGATTTAGAGCTTGTGGATTAAAACAGTTTTATTTGAGTTAAGAGCAGAGTCAGCTTCTTAGCTCAGAAGGAAATTTTCAACCAGGAAATTTGTAATTGCAACCTTCAGTACTAGTCTGAGGAGGAGCTGGGATTGTTTTCATTTTTTTTTAAATTGCACAGGAAGTCAGTAAAAGGAAGGGCTGACTTCTCCACATGGGTGAAACCAGTGGGATGCATCAGCCCTAACACAGCCATGGCCATGCTTTGTTCTAAACAACCAACACAGAAGCCACAGGTAATGATGAGGTCATGTTCAAAACTGCTACATTCTTTATCACGTTTTCATGTCATAGGATTACTGCACTAGAAAAGTAATTTTATCAACTAGCTTGCAATTGCTTTATCAAGCCATAACAAATAGTCCAGTTATTCCCATGTTTCAAATAATCCAGTTATTCCCAGCTTTCTCATTAAGATACAATCAACTTGTGTTAATGTAAAAATAAGTTTTAAAGTTATAGCCAGTTTTATCAAACCTTACATCTATTTTCACATGTATAAATTCCACTCACCTATTTTGTCAGGTTCAGATAATTTAGTTCCATATCCAGTCAAACTTGATTCATTCTGAGAAGCCTAAGCAACTATATATTTGCCTCTCTGGTTTTATTTAGTCAGCACCTATGCTACTTACTTTTAATCCTTCTACTGCACTGTCCATTCTCCTAGAGAATTGAAATTCAGTGATTTTACCATTACCCTTAAGCACCAAAGAAAAGATGCTATTAAGCCCAAAAGAAGATGAAATACAGCCTTAGGAAAATCGGCAATATCAGATTTTAACTCAACATGAGAAATTATACGGGTTCTGGTCTTTGCACCTTGACAAATAAATAGCAGAAATAGAGGGTAGAGAGAGAGCAGCTAATAGGTTGCAGCAGTTGACTTACAAGCAGAGACGAAAAAGTCAAGGATTTATTAATCTGGACAGAAGATCAAGGGAGAATACAATCAGGATTCCCAAAATTATGGAAGAACTGTGAGAAATTAATGTAGAGATTCTACTCATAAAACCCCCACAATTTTCAGGCCATTAGGAGGTACTAAATGAACAAGTAACACAAAACAGATATAGTACTTAATGGGCAAAACAATTCCTAACCTTGCCACCACAGGTGATGGTAAGGCCAGAGTGCAGGGTCAGCAAAGGATTATGTAAATTATATAAATTCATGGACAATAGGTCTGTAAGGGAATAATATCCAACACTTATTGGTAGGCTGCACACCCGTATCCAGGCATGGGGGCATGTAAGGAGAATGCACCACAGCAAATGTCTTGGCTCCTGTGCACCTTCACTATGGGCTGTCTCCTGTGGCAAGGGCTGCAGCCACAGAACTCCTGTGATCCAGCAGGGCATTTCTCCTTACTTAGATGACCTTAAGAAACAGTCATTTGATGTAACCATTCAATAAAGAAATGTTGTATGACCAATATGCCAAAAACGTCAAGATAGCTGCACACGGGTCAGAGTATTTGTGAAACATGCAGTCAGATTAAGATGGTAGAAATGTGTGAAAATGTTGGAATGCTACATTAACTTACATTCCATATAGAGTAGAAGGGCAAAAATTTAAAATATCCCAATGTTTATGCATTTCATCTGGAAGATCTGATCAACAGTGTTAGTTTATTCATTTATCTGGACTACAGTGCATTGGTACACGCACAGAGTTTTTCACAATTCAAGAATTTTCCCAGTTGCAGAAGTTGTAGAAAATAAGTGCTTCAAATGGAAAAGCATTACTGTCTCAAAGCAAGATGCAAACTTTGAATATAAGTTTCTACATATATTGCAAACTTTGAATATAAGGGTTCTACATTATTTTTTTTTGGAGTCATAAACATTGAGAAAACCATCACCATTTTTCTAGGGAGTAATGAGCCTAGCAAGTTCCCTGTTCTCCTAAAACCACAAGGAACATAGCATCTGAAATACTGCATCTTGAACGTTTCAAGATATATTACAAACACAGCTGCACAAATATTAGTGCATGAACAAGAATTTTACCCAATTAGCACACAAATTAAAATTTAATTAATTTAAAAGCCCCTTTGGTGTAATTTTTGTTTCAATCAGAACTTAAATTTCAGTTTCTCAGATATCTATTTTATGGCAATCCACTTTTCAAAGTTTGAATCTACTTTACTTTCATTGAAAAAGATGTTTCTAAAATGAAACATCTGGCTAAAAGAGGAGAAGTTTTGGCATTCCTGGGCTTTAAAAACCTTAAATATACAACCCTGTGGTGACACACACATCAAGAGAAAAGAGGTAAAGAGAGAACTGTCATGGGCTTAATCCTGCCAGGAGGACAACTGTTTTTCTTCTGAAATAGAAGTATTACAGCAGCTTTTAGATTTCAAAGGTACAACTTAATCAGAGAACATAAAACACTGATTGACATCTACATGAATTTCCATGCAGTGTGTTTATTTTCATACACTGCTGCATTCTATTGTTATGAATGGGAAATATTTATGAAAGATTCCTCTTTGAATACTATGTCATTCTGATTAGACCATGAATATGTTGACAAGTTTATCAACAACATTTTGTCTGTGTGTAAGTTAAGAGAGTTTTTTTCAACAAAAAACAAATTATTCTGGTTTCATATCTTCTGCCCTTGAGTACTCAGAGATGGAAGCAGAGAAGGGCCTTTAACAAAGGTATTTTTAAGCAAGTTATAAACACAAAAACTGGGAATGTGAAATATTTTCTTTATTGGAAATGAAAATCCTCTGGTCCATCTAAATGCATTAAGTGGAATAAGTATGCCATTTGTACTACTAATTGGTGCAAAAACTAGTGTTCTAGAAAGATAGATGATGACCATGAAATTTGAAATACATGATAGCACTCTAAAGCTGCTAGCTCTGCACACGGATTCTCTAGTCTTTCAGCAGGATAATGAAAATATGCTAAGGCATCAACAATTTAATCACAATCAAAAATAAAATCTGATGCAATTTCTACACACTTTTTATAAAACTGTCATTCAAGCAGTAATCAAAGAAGAATAACTTAAGATCAAGCAAAAAATGATGAAGTTTCTCCATAAGACTCTTGGGTCATGCCATTAGCTTCAGCCACAGGAAGGTGAACTACTCCTCTAATAAACAGCTGATGCTCCATAGTAACACCTGTCAGTTGTTCTTATTCCATGTCACCGTTTGTTCCAGAATCTGGCTCTTCTGTTAGTTAGAGACCCAAACTGCAGCTCATATTTCCTCAAGAACAGCTTACATCGATTTGTTTGTCTTTAATTGTTGTCTTTTAAATAGCAGTGCTTTTCTGATATTTTCTCCCATGGATATAAATCACAGCTCAAATTTAATTTTGCTAGGCTAAATAAACCATTGCCAATATAGTTTCTTCTTTTTCTGCAGAAAAGCTTATCCTTCCCATGATCCCAGTAACTCTTCTTTGGACTTGTTGAATCTTAATTTCCCCTTTGTTCAACAAGGAAAATTGGAGTTATACATGGTATTCAGATACAGCTTCATCATGCAGGCAAAAGTACTTACTAATTTCAGCTGGGAAGATCTGGCCAATCTTAAATTCCATTTGCCCTTTGTGCCTGAAACATATTGCTGGCTACCAGCTATCCAGTGAACCCCTAATGCTTAGGTATGTCCCTTCTTCGACTGTTTACAAACCATGAGCTCCAGTTTACATCAGAGTTTGTCAGTGATCCCAAAGTGCACGATCTTGCACTTCCTTCCATTAACTTTCAGCCTGTTCCTATTAGTCTAAACTTCAAGGTCATTCATTTCTTCCTGTAAGTAATTCCTGCCCATTCTGCATTAGCAATAGGTACCAACTGGGTATCATCCATAAATTTCCTCAACACCATCTTTTTATGCCAAAGTCACTAATAAAAGTATAAAATATATCTGACACCCAGACTGATCACCAGAGAGCTTTGTAACCTGCCTGCCCAGTAAATCCCCTCCCAACAGCACCCACTCTCCCCTTTGAGGCACTTCCTTACCCACAGTGTCTGTACAAATCCCCATCTCCTGCAGCCTAACACTGGCAGTCCCCTGTTGATCCTGACCAAATTTTGCAGCAAAATATCTCGAACAGAAATTCTTTTTCTAGATATATTATTGTTTTAAATATTGCTTTGCTAGGCTGTGATCTAACTTCGGCAAGTTTCTCCCATGTCACCTTTTTCAATGTCAATCTATAGTTATATTTTGTCTTGGACATTTGTTCTTAAGTCTTGAAAGCACATTCTATCCAGTCACAGTTTTTCTGCCATTGGAGTGGAGGACAGAGTGTATTACACAGAGATTGTTTGGTGCTTTCTAACTCTAGATAATTTGTTTGATCAAAATCGTTATAGAAAGAGTTGACAGATGTGAAAAGGCTTCTATGTAGCAGAAAATGAAATAAAATAACATTTTAATTGAAATGAGAAAATGTGAAAAGAAATATAGCTTAACAGGGAGCAACTAGTCACCACCTTTCAGAATAAAGTAGAAATACCATGGAAAATGAAACAAACAAAAAATGTGGAACTCAAAAAAAAGAATGTCTTGTGAAAGGGATTTGATCAGTTTGTGAAAGTGATATGCCACAATAACCCAGCACAAGCTATTCCTAAGCTGCCAGTTTCCAAAATCTGAGAGGATCTATGCCTAACCTTATAAGAAGTGGCCACTGTTGGTACATCATTAAATGAGTTTCTGCTCTCACACTGGGATTTTCACTGCAAAACATGATTGGGTGGAACACCTAATACAGCATTTAATGATCTCCAATTATATCATCCATGACACTGAATAGTACTCAGGCCCCTTCATCAATACATTGTTAATATCCCTTACAAATTAATGGAACATATTTCCGTATTCCATTCATCCACACATAGAATTCCAAGGCTGTACAACCCTATTTTATCATGCCTCAAGAATTTTCTGCTGAA
Organism: Thryothorus ludovicianus; assembly: GCA_013397245.1. Taxonomy (NCBI): domain Eukaryota; kingdom Metazoa; phylum Chordata; class Aves; order Passeriformes; family Certhiidae; genus Thryothorus; species Thryothorus ludovicianus. Next base: position 507,100 of record VZTB01012900.1, on the reverse strand, counting down.
GTGAACATGGTCCCATGTTCCCCTTACACAGCTCAAAAAGTATTTCATCCCTTTAGCTTTTGTGTTATTTGAAACTGTGTAATAACAGAACATAACTAACTAGACATATACTGAAAATCACAAATGTAATTTTACAGGAAACACTGAAGTGAAGCACCCTGCGTCAATACAAACTCAACCTGACAATATACCTGTAAGATCCACACACTCCATCCAGAGAGTTCAATCTCAGCCAAAAATATGTTTCCTGCTGAAGCATAAGACAAACTCATAGCCCTCAGAAGGAGCCTGTGGGTGGAAGAGAGATGGAAGCTGAACGATTTTTCTCCCAAATATCAAGGAATTGTTTTGGCTTCTTCTTTGCTGAGGTCATTTTGTGTCTGCATAGATAATAATAAATAAATACATTGTAATCTTGTGGATTTATGAGGCAACTAAAGTTATTTGGGCTTTTGCAGAGAGCAAGGCTGGGAAAATAAGCTGGCAATTTTTTGATGTGTCACATTCCCAACTAAAACAAGCTTAAATATAATTTTCCATAATCAGCTATACTTGGGAAGGAAAAAGAAAAAGCACCAACCACAGCTGGCATTTAACCCATAGTCTGTGGGTAGCTATATTATGTGCCCACTTTGCAGGTTTCAGACACAGCACTCACAGGCTGGTTACAACGCTGGCAAAGCAAATCCTACACCCTTGGCAATCAATTCTCTTCCTGCTTACTTTTCTGTCTTAAAGTAATGTTCTAAATTCTACACCACTCGCAACACTCTTCTGATTTTGTGTCATACTTATGAACACAATACAATCATCAGAGAGTTTTTCCAGATGAGGCACCACAGAAATAAATCTCATATTTTACTTTGTTTGGTTTTTCCTGAAGGGAAAGGTTCTTGATGTGGCATCTTAATTTGGGTATCTATTGACTGGTGCAGCAAAATGTCCCTCCATCCAAGATCCCAGCTGCTTTTTGTACAGATATAAAAACATCTTGGAGCTTTTATAGAAAAAAACTAAAGCTCAAATTATTAGGAAATAATACCATTATATTTCCTTACATGGACTTTATAAGGTAAATTAACCCTGGCACATCACCTTAAGAATGCTGAAGTGATTTTCAAACTCTTGTTAAATTAAGTGTTGTTTTTTTCCTCAGCAAGGCTTTTCCCACCACAAGAACAGACTACTGGAAGGTACTAATGCTACGAATTCAGTCCTAAATCCCCACTTATCTACAGCTTTGGCTATAAAAGAACATAGGGACCTGATTTAGGGCCCCTACCAACATGCTGTGCAAGAAATATGTACCTCGGGCTTAACGTCATTTTATTGCCAGCTTTTTGTCATTTCATCTGTACATTTATTTAGGTAGACTTACTTAGGTGAAATAGATGCAGTATGTTCTTTTTCTATTTTTAAGTCCTCCAACGGACTCTAGATCTCATCCTTGTACCTAAGCCTTGCAGAGATAGAGACACAAGGGAAGGAGACACAAAGAACCCTAGGCATTTCAGTTATGAATGCATAGCTTTTAAATCTTACCTTCCCCCAAATATAACCTACTGAAAACAGCCAGACCTTTCATACACAGTGAAAATAAATTTTTGGCTGATTTAGCAGGAAGAACTCAACAAATGGAGTGAACAGAATAAAAACTTTTGTAACAATATTGGCAGCCTACACGTTCAAAGCTGACAAAAAGATATTCTTAAAAGAGAGAAATTCTTATATCTTCTGTAGGGATGGTAATACGTATCTAAGGATAGCCAGGAACAGGGCCCAGAAATTAATCTTTATTTGCTTGCTGAACACAGCATTTCTCTGATATTAATGTTACAATAAGAGATACCAACAGACTTAACAGACCTGAAATTATCTGAGTTATGTAACTGAATATCAATTATCACAACCACCACCTGAGGCCCACATGGGAGTGAGGACCTTAATGCCTAAAGGCCAAACAAGACCGGAGTCCTTCCCCCATGTACTGCCAAAGCCTGTGTGCACTGAAGCACTTTGGGTGAAAGCACGGGCAAAGAAAGGTGACAGAACAGACAAATGAAAAGAAGGAGCAGCACAAGACCACTGCCACTCATATTGGTCCTTCATTCTGTCTTTCACTTCCATGGGTAAGGTAGCATGCCACCACCAGGAGCCCAGCCACATTTAGTCAACATGGAGCGCCTTTAATTTCCCATGCTTGCTAGGCAGAAGATACAGAGCACTTAAAAATGCCTTTTTGCCCAACTCAGATTTTGTAAGGTTTTAAGAGCCAGGAACAATACATTGCACAACAAGAACTACTCTGTGAAGTTCCCTGAAGCCCACAGCAAAATTCCCATTGACTCAAGCAGAGCCAGGACTTCCTATCAATTCCCCAGAGGTCAGCTGAGCTCTCAGTGCTGAGAACTGTGAGCTGCATTGCAGAGAGCAAGTATCACCAACCTTTCAGCTTGCACTCGCTCTTCTTGTGATGGTTTTAGCATGTGGTGGTTTCAGCTTTGTATGCTTTAGATGTCAAGAGACTACCACAGCATTCTGGGTTTGTTTTATTTATTTCATGCAATAACAAAGCATGGTTACTTTCTGTTTTCCAACCAAAAGTGCTGCAGGGGTGGAAATTAGATAAAACTCCATTGTTAATCTGGTTTTCCAGCACCTAGATCTTTTTAATGACCCCTTCATTGCAGATCAGTTACTAAAACTTCCCTGCTTCAAAACAGGCTTCATCTCTTTAGCTCCAGTTACACATAATCCACAGAGCTTAAACTATTCTTGCCTTTCCAATACATGTATGGAATCTGAAGACAAACTTGGATTTGGATGAATTGTTGTCCCCATGGGGACAGTAGTCGACCATGGAAAGACTGCAGTTCTTTGACAACGCTGCTCCTGACAGCTCCCACCATCACAATGTCTCCACCTTCAGACCTCCACAGCCACATGACAAAGAGGAGACTAAGATAATTTTCATAAACAGAGCCTGAGCCATGGGAAATTTTGCAATTTGGTTTGCTCAGGCTCTTGTGAATTTTTCCTACAATTTGTCTGTATTCTATGTGTGCTTCTGCAGCTCCTAAATTTCACTTTGAGTTTCAGGTTCAAACAAGAATGTTAAAAGCTCAAATTGAAACTTACTTGAAACCATCAGGTTTCACTTGCAAAACTGTAAGTGGGCTTCTACATTTCAAAGGTGCAAATTAAGGAATTCCTGTGAAAATTGCAACCGATAGTTTTACAGCTGAATGAAAGCAGGCAAGCTTTGCATGGCTCTGTAGGAAACATTCCATCTAGCAGTTCTCTGGGTTTTACTCTTACTGTACGTGCAGAAATGGGCCCTTTACGCTCACCTAAGATGTTGCAATACTCTAAAAGGCCAGATGAATTCTTCTTTAAACTGTTACTTAAAATCTCTCCTCCTTACTCTCTCTGGAGCTGAACCAGCCCCAAGACCTTTAGGAAATGAACTTTTATAATAATTCCCCCAAAATCTCTTTCCCTGTTTTAGGACCTTGCTCATGGTTACGTACCATCTGTCATTACCTACAAGGGCCAAAATGCCAAGGACGGCCTCTGGCTGTCAGCTCTGCTCCTCTGAACAGGGTGTTACAGGATGTCTCATTCAGCATCTGCAGTCACAGAAGAGGGGAGATTCTTTTGTTCAGGGCAGGGAATAGCCTCCACAGCTGCAAAGCACAGGAGGCCCAGGGAACTTCCTAAGATTAGCAGCTGTGGAAGCAAATTTTGGCTGGATTGGTCCATTATTGTTGACGCATGTAAGGCCTCAAATTCAGTGTCAGGAAATTGTGCACACACAGAAAGGTCTTATTTTTCATATTAAGTATACAAATGTGTAATAGTTAAACCTTGCTTTGATGTTATGTTCAGCATTGTTAGTATTAATAAAAAATTATGCTGGCTCTTCCAATCAAGTCATATTTAAATGAAAACTCAGTCCTGCCACCAACCCCCTTTTCATCTAAACCAGTCCACCAGTGCAGCAATCATGACTTGAAAGAGTTGTCACAAGCATGATGTTAAACTAAGTCAGAATCTCTTCTTTCATACTGCAGCATGTATGAAGTTAGGAACATTCATTTTTTACTCTGTGACTTAGGCACCAATTATTTATAATCCCAAAATACCCAGCAGTATCACCGTGTGCCCAATCTTTTTGCAGAAGTTCATTTCTTAGAAGTTTCCAGGGAGACCTACATGAAGACAATGGAAACTAACCCAGTGTTTGGCACTACACTTTATTTAGTACTTCTGGCTCTGTCATTATGCACAGTCCTGAAGATGGAGAGATTTCCTGTCACTCTGCTGCCAAATTGCTTGAGCCTTTGTGTAAACTCTGAGCTAACTCATATTATTTTTGCACCTTGATTTCAATCCCTGTAACATAGAGACAAGTCTTGCCTAACTTTGCACAGGTGTGTGTTTAGCTCATGACTCTCTGATATTCTCAGATGCAAATTCACAACACAGTTAACAATACAGTAACCCCAGCAAGGGCTAGAAGACTTTTTTGCACAACATTCATGCAGATACTAGACACAATTTTTCTGTTTTCTTCCAGTTTCAGTGTGAGGTGGCAAAGACTGACCTCCAAATCTAATGTTCTTCAAAGCAGCAGATTCAGCATTCCCTACTTTATGCCCTGCAGAGCAAGCCAAAACCTAAGAAACAGACTTGCTCAACAGCTGAACAACGGAGGCAGAAACAGATCCATTCAGCAAGGAGAGCCAAAGGAGTCAGAGAGAGAGCCAAAGCCACCAGCTTCCTATGAAAGAAAGAAAGAACCCCAGAACAATGGAGAGAGCAGAACAGCATTACACTGGGGTCATTTGGTTTAGTTCCCAAATTGCTGCTAACAGATGCCTTGAGGGAAAATTTGCTGTGCATTGCTGCCGCCTCATCACCCTGGAGCCATGTACCCCATGCTCAGTTTGGCAGACTGCTTCATCTACTCGGGCTGAGATCCAGATATCTTTGGGCCCACATGGGGGGCCCAAACTCCACTGGCTCCCCTGTGCTTTGGATCCATCCCTAGAACTTGTAATTATTCCTAGGACAGTGCTGGCCTGCCGGAGAGCATCTCCCAGCACACTTCAGTGGGGTCATGAAAAAAGTGCAGTTAAGAAAAGGTTTGACACAGAATGGCTCAACTGACAAGCAGAAAATTATCCGAGTCCACCTGATAAGGCAAGGAACAGAGGATTGTGAGGTAGGAAAGGTCACTAAAAGAAAGAACACCAAAAGGAACAGATCATGGGAAAGGACAGAGAGTTTGGGGAACAAATACAAAGGTAAAAACAAAGTATAAAAGCATGACATAGTGGTCCCCAACCTAGATATTGAAGGCAATGCACAGTAAAGTTCATGTGACACAGGAAATGAATAGCTTCTGAAGATGGCATGGAAAACAAATTACTATGTTTCTAGGAGTGTGAGAATTGCAAGTGCTGTTGACAATGATACAGGTTGGGGAGCACAGCTCTTTATCTCCCTTTACTAAGTTGAAAACATTCCACCTGATTCCCCTCCAAATCTGGTGGGGGCTGCAGGGGTGTGTGGAAATAAGCATCTCTGGTTAGAGAAGTTTGGCTCTGGAGCTGGCCAGTTCTAGCTGCTACAGCCTGTGTAGGCACACCCTGCAGTCAAGATAAAACAGTCACAGCCTATTTTCCTGGAGACAAGTAAATGCCACACAAAATGTCCCCAGCCCTGCTTATGGCTGAATTGGCCTCTAATTCTTAGTGCTGCTCATTTTGGTGCTCTTGCAAATAAGGTGACAGACACGTGGGAAAGTGGCCAGTGCTGCTTTCTGGGCTGATCCTGTCTCAGAGTATGATCTTAACTTCCAAAAGTATAACTCTGCCACACTTGACAAGTACCCAGTGTACCACAAAAAAACTTAAAGATTCCTGCTGGAGATCAGATGAAGGAAGACTCCTGTGAGAATCAGAAGAGAATGAAATTTCTTTATTTCTAACCAAATATACACTGGATTGTTTATCTTCTTGTCCCCATCTTATGTACATGAAGATTTTGAAATATTTCTGCTTATTTTATAATATGCAGCAAAATTAATGTTCCTTACACACTGAAATAAGCAATCCTTTTCTCTCCCTGCCACACACACACAAAATTCTATACATAGGAAACTTCCTTCTATATCCTTCCTTTGTGGCTGTGAATGCCTCTGAGGCTGACAACTCCCAGCAGATCCAATAGAACACTTGCCATTGCTTTTAGTCAGAATATGATTGTACCCTTTTCTTATAGCAGGCAGAGAGTTAATTGAACAGAGTTGAAGATGTATTGTAGGAGACAGGAGTAAATCAAATTATATGAAAACATTCCCACGGTTTTGATTTACTTCACAGAAAGAAGCAAAATATTAGACATCTTATATTTCTTCACATTTGCCTGGAGGGCAAATGTGAGGTAAATGTTCAGAAAATTCTAAAAATGTAGCAATAAGCCCCTTCTAAGTTCTCTATGAAAAAATGCATTACTGAGAATACAATATTATTCTAAGATGCTAAACAGAAGTCTCTAAACCCATTTCAGAAGGCAATAGTTTCCACTGGTTTAGATTGGATATTCCTTTGAATCTGAAATTGTGAACTAAAAAAACTATAAACAGAAGGGCTCTCAAAGCAGTGAGCTGGGAAGTTTGTTGTGCTGCTGACATCTACTGAGAGAAAGCCGAATTGCACATCTTTGCAAAGGGATGAGCCTCCCTCGGCCTTTATTTGCTGTTTGCTCTTCTAGCTTTCAGACGCATTTCATGCCCACTTGCAAATTTATTAATTATCTTGTATCAATATTCACGTGCTTCATTTAGGGTCATTGAGCCAACAGGTACATTATAGGAAAGGCCAGGGAGCAAATACAAGGGGCCTTCAGGACACGGCTGTATCCCTTACATAAATGCTGCAGACTCGTTCTTACAGTGAAGCTGAAGGCTCAGGTTGACACACAGAGTCTGGTGAGGCAGGCTGCACTTCTAGCTCACACTGACTGCACATAAAGCCCTCAGACTGGGGCAGCTGAAGCCAAAATCCACACAGTACAAAACACCAGATTTAAGAAACTCTGCTCCAAAAGTAATATTGAAAATATAGAATCTTTTTTTTTCCTATAGGAAATGATTCATTTAGCTAAGCTATGGTAGGAATAAAAATATCAACATTATGAGAACTGTACTCAAAAAACCAAGTCAGAAATACTTTCTGATGTGTGTGTCTGTTGTCACAGTGACATATGGCAGTGACACTATACAGGCAATTCAAGAAAATTTTTTGCTGGTATCTTGTGCATTATAAAACATATTCTTTCCCCATGCTGAACAAAGAGAATTCATAGCCACACATAGAGCCACAGAACAATCACCATTACTACAGACCTCGTGTCCAGGGATTTCCTTCTACAATAGGAAAGGTATGTCTCTCTCAGTTTGGGTAACAGCAGTTTGGGGGTTGAGGGGAGAAGAAATAACAAAATTCTAATAAAGTTGGAGTGATTCAGGGTGATAATGATTGAGGGCATGTGTTTCTTCACTCCTGGGGCAATTTTCTCATCACTGATGTTACACTGAACCTACAGGATTATAAATACAAACTAATTCGGCAAATAAATATTTGTACCAGGGCAACACAAAAAAGCAGAATAACTAATTTTATTTCTACAAGAGAAACCTTCACAGTCAAAACTAAATATCACATTACAAGATTTGATCTAAGTTGTTATGAAATGTCCCTGTAACCTTGACAGGGCCAGGATTTCAGTGTCTGCAAGAGCTTTTCACAGTTGTTTTCTGCAGATTCTGAAACAGATATAAACATGAGACCTTTGGCTCATATATCTGCTGTATAAAATATCTCCATCACTAATTTTTGGTCACACATGACCAAATTCCAACTCTTTTAGGTGAGTTAGTGTGCTTTCTCCAATGGATAACGCTGATACACACTGAGCTCCCACTTAGCTTCTGCTCTGAAAATCATACACAGGTCAAAAAAAGCAGCACAGGGTTGGCTGTTGTCTCATTGAAGGATCTGTGCCTCAGTTATCACCTTGAATTTTCCTTCATACCTAAAGCTTGGCTTCTGCATGCGTTCTGACATACCACATGGGAGGACTAGACAGTCCAGCACTTACCAGCAGGATTCATGCACTCATGACTAGTGTCTGATCCAGAATACATTTCTACTGCTCACACTGGCCTCCCCAGAAAAAGTAGCTGCAGCCTTGTCTGTTTTCCTCGAGTAGGAAAAGGTGCTTCTCCACAAAGCAATGCTTTGAAGAGCAACTGGAACCTGATCTTTCTCTTCAACATGTCAGATAGGTTTGAACCCACATTCTCCCTCTCCCTGAGGTTTGCTAGTCTGGGTAACAGCTTTCCCTGAGGACACCAGCCTGCATTAGTACAGAACAGTTTGTGGGCCCCTGGCTAATGAATTCTTCCAAGACATTCAACAAACAGACTTGAAGGGAACAGACACTGCAATAAGAGGATTTAATCCCAGCTGAATTCTACAGACACACAATCATTTGAAGGTGTGATTTCAGAGAAATGACAGTCACTTAGCTGCTGAAAAGCAATACCCAGGAATCTGATTTCCTTTCAGATTGTTAATCCAGAGTACCCAGAGGTACTTCCTTACTGTTTCTTTTTCTGCTTTCTGGTGTGACCTGGACTTTACACGGATCTTTCAGAGGGGGCTTCTCATGTATTTCAGAAGAAGCCCTGGCACTTAATTCATGGCTGTGCCTTTCACTCTGTACTCAGAACTCTAAACTAAACTGCATAGCACAGTGCTCAACACTGTTACATCTGAGTCTCAGAAAACCCCTTAATGAAATGCCATTTATACACTCATATCAATGCACTTAAAATGGGCATTTAGGAGGGTTAAGGATTTAGTGAAGCAAAATTCCAAGGCTTGGTACACCTGGAGTTCTAACACACTGTTATGTTTAAAAATACACAGATCAGAAATAAAGATGAGGGAGCAGACATATCTGAACAACTGTTCCTGAACAGAAATAATTTCCTTATTCTATTATAAATCTATTTCTAAATACCTAAAAAGAATGTTGAAACATATGACTTTCTAGAAAAAACTTGGTTCCAAAGATGAGACTCTGAAAAGGCTTGCACTCATCGAAAACCAAGACACTCAATATCAACATTTTGGCAATTCTAATAACAAAGACTGCCAAAAATATGTTGTCTATCAAATATACACGGAAGAAAGATGTTGGAATATTAAAAACAGATGTCACAGATATCTTTGCAAATACTTATGTTCCCCAAGTATTCTGCAAGGCAATATGTACAAAACCTCACTGAAAGATTAAATTAATGCATCGTGTTCAAATGCTTCCTTTAAGAAACTATGTATGTAAACCTACGTATGTAAACTTATAGAAAGTGTACCTTTAAAGATGTTAGAAAGAAGGTTTGTGTCATAATTTGATAATGGTCTTATATCTTAAAACTTGAGCTTTAACAGTTCAGTAATGCAGTAAAGACTACTTTTTCATAGGATGTTATTTAAACCATTTTATTGCATCCATGCAAGGTTTTCCAGATATTGAATATTCATTTATTTACATTTTAATTATTATTCTACTGATAAATAAAGCTTACCAAAACTCCCTTTTAGAAAAACATCTAAACAACTTAATGAAAGGAATCTTTATATAAGAATAGCTTGTTGTTTAAAATTAAGAGGCAATTTAGAAAACCAGTATGTTAAGAGTTCCTTTGAGCAGGCACAGAAGTGTATTTATTTTCAGTATTAACAATTCCAAAATTAAGTAAAAATTAAGCAAATTTCCAAACAGAAAATCATGGGCATTGGCTGATTTATTTATTTATGTATTTGTAAACATAGAAAGCATTAGATTCTTTATAACTGACAGAATTAAGAAAATATTTTCGGGCTAATATTCCAGAATTCAGGCATGGGAAACTCACTTTATACAACTGAAGCCAAGATTTTCATGCATGATTGTTTCAGGTGATAGAGTGTTAAAGAAAAAAAAAACCAAAAAAAACCCAACACCTACTGAATATTTTGAAGTTCACAATAAAATAATGGGCAGTGACACCATTGTGTTTCTAACAGGATGACAGTTTCAAGTAACAGCCAAGAAACCAGAGCACAGCAGTTTCAACTAATGATTGTGACATTTTAAATTTTCCTACTGAAATCAGAATTTCAGTAAAAAGTGAACCATAGATGTCTAAGATAGGCCACCAGAGATAGGAACTCATGTGAGCACGCAGAGCCAAGCCAGACTTGTCTTTAAGTTTCAACCTGTCTCCATGCTAACTCAAATGAAGATTTTGTGAGGTAAAAGATTTGCTATTTGATGTTAAAGTGACTGTACTGAACTCAGAAACATCACGTTGTGAAGGATACAAGAGTAATGTAATAGTGTTAGAGTAAAACAATACACTCCTAAAATGTAATAGTAGCAACAACACTGTCATTTTCTGCCCTTTAAATTTTTTTTAAAACAGGGCTCGTTTCTTGCCGTACACAGCTGACAGGATAACAGCAGCACAGCGCTGACAATACAACAATAACGCTCTCCCGGCCAAGGGCGGGCCGGGCGCCCTCAGCGCTCGCAGGGCCGGGCCGCGGAGCCCCAGGCCATGGAGCCCCGGCTCCCGCGGCACAGCCCCGGAAAACACGGCAGCAGCGGGGCCTCCATGGAACACGGGCACGTTCAACCCTCTTTTCCAAAGACACATTCACAGCCTTTGCTGAACCGGGCTCTAAAACACGATTTCTCTTTTAAAAATCACCCCCTTACAATTAACAGATGTGAAGGCAAACTTGGCATGTACAGATGGCTTAATTTTTTTTCCCTTTGAATAACCTGGTTATATCCAGTTTCCGCAGCAATTGTAAGAGTGTTTACATTGCGCGGTGGTGGGTTTTGTTTTTTTTTTTCATTTCCCTCTTTTAATAATAGAAAGCAGACGCGGCTGCCCGATGCCCTCAGGAGGCCGCGCAGAGGAGGGCGCTGCCGGCTCCGCTCGGCGCGCAAGGGGCGCTGCGCGGGGTTATTTCTTTTGTTCCTATCTGCAGAGCCCTAGGGCCCCATTCCGCCCTCCCTGGCTGCGCTCCAGGCCCAGGCTGTCAGCCAGGGAGAGTACAATACCTCCGGGCTGTGGCCCATTTAAAGTTTTGCCTCAGCTCTCGCCGAGTTCCCGCAGCTCAGGGGAGGCCGCGCCATCTCCTCCCGCCTGCAGCGGCCCCGGGGCCGCCGCCAGCGCGGCCGGCGCTGCTGTTGCGGTCACCCCGGGCTGTGCCACCCTCACAAACACAATCCCCGAGCTGGGCTGCTCTCCACAGCCCAGTCCAGGCTGGGCAGCGACTTGCAAGGCGCAATTCCCGCTTTTGTGTGTTTCCCCTCTTCTGAAGCTCAGTAAGGAGGTCTGATATTTAATTAAAGTATTATGAAAAAAACTAGATATTTATTACATGATTATATCAGCTTGACTGAACATCATAAATCCGCAGAAAATTGTGTAAGAGTTGGGAGTTAAGCCATTAGTAAGAAGCTACAAACAGGCCAGCTATACTGCTCAAGCAATGGGAACAGAAACAGGATGAGGCAAGGCTGCATATACCTGTATTGTCAATAAAAAGATACTTTCAAATCCTCTTAATATCCAGACTTTATCGTGGTTGGTTATTTTACTGACATGAGGTTTCTCTACCTAGCACAACATTGTTCATTAGCAGGGCTTCATTAGCCCAGGCAGAGCTTGGTGCTAATGAGATTCCATTGCTTCCATGGCCCTGTCAAGCCAGGCAGGGTGCTGGGGTGCTGCCTGGTGCCACACTGGTGCCTCATGGCATTATACCAGGAGTGCATTCATTATAGAAAACACTAGTTACAATTTTTAAACCCTAAAACAAATCCCAAACAAGGCCGTTTTTGTGGGGAGAAAAAAAAATTTGGTTTCTCTCTGCCTGAGGTTTTAAAATTACTATGGCATCCCTGAAACATTGGCAAAATGAGAAAAGCCACGAAATGCCTTGTATGGCACAGCTCTGCAGTGGGGAACAGGGTGATCACAGAGGGGACATCGACTCTTCAGAAAGAAGCACAGATTGAGACTTTCCTGAGGACGTGGCTCAATCACCTGGGTTTAAGCACCTAGTCCAATCACAAACAATGCACTACCGGGCAGGTGAAACAAATATCAACACTGATTCAAACTGATCACATGAGTCTCAGTTGTTTCAGCTGTTCTGAAAAACACTCTTCCCCTGGCAGGCTGTGTGCCAGATCCAGTATTGTCCTTACACAGCTGTCAAAGAATCTTAAAGGCAGCACAACCATCACGCTGGGACTGCTCCAGCTAAACAGAAAACAGGAGTAGGCTGTGTATCCACATAGTAGCCTGCTTTAACTAGTACTGTTGGATGAACCTGTACTGTACAGCACCAGCATTAGTAAGAGTAAAATCATAACCTGGGGAAACATTTCCTGCTGCAGTGGCAGACTGTAAGTGGGTCTCCTAGTTCTCCATGGGCTAGACATGGCCCAGTTATCCTTGATCAAAGCCCATGTACAATGTATCTAAATGTTGTTTGATCCAGGGCAGCCCTGTGACATATAGCACTCCTACAAACATCCTCTTACATTACTACCACAGATATCCATCTCACTGCACTGCCCAGGCAAGAAAGTATGGATTTCATATCAAGTTCTGTGATAACGTGTAATCTGACTCATGTCTCCTCTACTCCACCAGTAAAGCTATTTACTTAGACATCAATTTAGCAGGGAATGTAAGTATAGGCTAGATTCAAGAATGAGTGTTGTGCTGTCCTTCTTTACACATCTGGAAAAGGTGTACTGGGTTTTCACCCTAATCTCTATATCACTGATTCTTAGAGCCTCCAAATATTTTGGAACTATCCTTTCTTACACACTAAAGCACAAAATAAGAGCACACCAAATCCTCTGGAGCACTTCCCTCCAAAGCTGTGGCAGAGAGTTATGGACCACATACACAAGTTAGACAGATGTGACACAGACTGAAATACAAACTGCTGCTCTCTCCAGACCTATGAAACCTTATCTCTCATCTCCCTGTTTTTAAAAGATAGGAAGAGTGTACTTTGAGTGACTCTCCCACAGACCCATTCCACTAGTAAAACACAGTCTGATCTCTGTGGAGAGGAGAGGGAGCACCTATTCTAGCAAGAAGTGTGTGATACATCTTAAGACAGGCATAATGGATGAAATATGACATGGTACTTTGCCAATTACCTTTATGCTAAAAGTCAAACACGATTAATAACCATGAGAACTGCTTGCAAGATAGAGAACAGAGTTCTTCTCAACATCTGTCTAATATACCTGACCTGTACTCTTTTCTGCAGGAGGATTCTGATAACCTAATAACAATATATGCTCTGCTGGGTTGCTTTTGGTTTCACTTGTGGGGTTTGGTTGGGTTTTCTGATTGTTTGTTTATTTTAAACAAAGTGCTATTTATAAAGAGAGAGCTTTACCATCTAATGAAATATTTACTTAACCCTTCTTCTACATCTTGCTTTCTTTTCATTTTTCAAATTTCTCTGCATATAACATAAGTATGTGGCTCATGAACACAAAAGTCAGCTTGTAATGTATGTACTACCTAGAAGTTTGTTATCTTTGGAGCTCTACAAAACTTGAGAATCATTAAGGAAATAATAATACCAAAATAGAAAAATGAGTTAACATTTTAAATGTACATAGGTCAAGTGTCTCAACAGTCATTAAGTACAACCTGTAAACTTCATTTCCTCTCTTCTGTGTGGTAGTTTGAGTTAAACAAAGGGTCTAGACAGAGCTTGAGCTCTTTTTCCTTTACAAAGCACAAAAAGAATGCATAAAGAGAATTTTCATCTGCTACAAATGATTTGAAACTAATTTTATTACTGCTTTTTATCAGCATTTTTCCTTCTTGGGAAAAAGTAATGTTGGAATGGGGCAGAGCTGATAAGCAAAGCATTTACCCATACTGCCCCATCATTTCACCAAGATCAGAAAACAAAACTGCAGGAGGAAATCAGAACTGTCGAGGTATTACAGATTCAAGATCTGATGAGCAATTTCCCTTAAATTCCATGAGAGTTAAGGTATCCAAACCACACCCTCAGGTTTTAACCACAAATACAACTGGAAAGAGTGGCTGCCCTGTAACAGAGGGGATAGCTGCAGTCACAGCATGGGCAGCACACACAAAGCAACACCCCACATCCCAATTATCCATTTACCTCTTCAGTGCAGGCCTGTTCTCTGCAGTCAGTGCTCTGTGAGCACCTGCAACGAGAACCGAACACTTTCCCATGGGGGATCATTCAACAGATAATTCCTCTGTTACAAGCGCTGCTTAATATTCACAACCTACATCTTCCTCTTAGATTTATCCATTCTGCTTTATTCTCTGTCTTTCCTCAAGTGCACCTCTCTGACTAATAAACCTCTAAATAATTTGTCTTCCTCCTCTGTGTTCCTGTAACAATGAATAAATTGCACTGTCTGAACTATAACACTACAAATTTCCGGTGCATAGTTTTAGCAATAAAGAATTAGGTATTCTAATAAATACAAGGATAAAACTAAGGAAAATTAATTACTAAGCTATAGATCAATGATCAAGAGGTGAAACTGCCAAAGAGATGCTCTTATTAGATTATCAAACTCAAGGCTGATTTATAGCTTTCACTGTGCTTCCTTATCCATCACTTTTATTGTATGCAGAAAGGGTTACAAAGCACAAATTGCCTTGTTTTAATTAGCAGTGAAGTTTTGGATAATATGGCTATCCTGAGTCGAGGTTACTTTTTTTTTTTAATATCAAAGCAGAAAACATACTTTATTAATCTGAGAGAGCTGTGACAGAACCAAATACAATACACTTGTCAGCCTACAACTTCCTGACATGCTTGCCTATGATTTGCCCAGGAATGACAAGCTGTGGAGCAGCCCTGCTGAAAAGGCCTTGAGGGTCTTGGTAAAGACAAGCTGCTTGAGCCAGCAGTGTACCTGTTCAGCTTGGAGAAGGGGAGACCTCAAGCAGATTGAACAGCATCTCCAGTACCTGCAAGGGCATCATCAAAAGACAGAGTCAGGCACAAGCTGAAACAGGAGAGGCTCTGTCCATAGCCTCACATACTCAGAACAGGTTATCCTGAGAGGTTGTATGGTCTCTTTCCTTGGAAGTTTCTAAGACCAGTCTGGATTAAGGCCCTGAGCAATGTCACCTGGCCTCAGAACTGACTGCTTTGTGCAGGAGCCTGGCCAGGAGCTGTCCTGAGGTCCCTCCTAACCTGAACTGCCACACAAACCGGTCTGACACAGGAACAACTTTGTCAGCCAGCACAAGAGAGAATTGTACTCAACACATATCAGCCTAAAAGGGATGATGACCTGTAGGTCAGCCTAACACAGTAGTCCCCTAAAGCTTTCTTTATCCAGTGGTATAGCACAACTCAGCCACTGACCCAATAATGTTGGCAGCCAGCTCACACTTGTGCTCCTGCTAGTGACAGCCAGGGTAGGGAACTGCAGAAACGTGCTGCTGTTGACAGGCTGGGCTATGGGGAAGCATAAATTAAACTGAAAGTGGAAATCGAAGATTACTAAATCCCAAATACACTTCAGAAAAATTCCTCATTTTGTCCAGGGCCTCCAGCAACAAAAGTACAGAGAATCACAAATTATAAAAACAATAAAAAACCAAAAAACAAACAAAAAAAAAATTACTCCAAAACAGAGTAATTTCAATATAATATGGAAATAACCCTTTAACCTCAGAGAAATGATTGACTCTTACTGAAACACGTGGGTTTGTAATTATAGCCCACAGTAGAAGTTTCTCTAAAGAATATAGAGAAAAAAAAAATTGAGCATGCTTTTACTAGCCATTGACTCATCACAGTTGTGATACTAGGATCAGATCTGGACTGCGACCAGTATTTAATTCAGTCTTGTAGCTTCATTACTACCTTTTAAAAATACTTTGGTAGATATAAACATCTCTTTACTGTTTGTAAGGGATACCACATTCTTAGCACTATCACATTACCAAAAGTAAAAAAGACAAAGTATCTTGTAAATATTGAGAATAACTTTTTTAAGTTATTATTTAGAATTTTCTTTTCAGCACAGTTTAGGTGGTTACTATAGCTGAAATGAAGTACAGTGCACTGCCAGGAATTTCAGAAAAGACCCTTCCACCCCAGGAAAAGTTCAGTTGCATTCTATTTTAATGGCTTCTGGCAAGCTTGCATTATTGTTTTTGTACAAACAGAAGTAAGTTTGATAGAAATAAAAAATCGAACTTTATGTGAATGAAGCAAACATCAAATTCCTTAATCTTCAAAAGAAACTGTATCCCTGAATAATTAACTATGATATATTTATAAAACTAGAATAATTGAAAACAGAATTCTAAGTTGATTCATGTGGACTGTGCTGAAATATTTATTATTGCAAGTCCAGAAGATCTGTCTGGGTTTTGTCACTGGAAATGTCTAAACTCAGTGTCCAGATGTTTATTTAAGTTGCTCCCACATAGTTCCAATGTCAATTACCAGGGGTTATCAGAGAGCATCACTGTGTATCTTCCTTGACTAATATTCTCATTTCTTCTGCATCTTTGATGTTTTCTTTCATTAAAATTCCTGGCTCACAGCCACAAAAATCTGCCGTGCAGGCAAAAAAACTGGTCTGCAGGCATGACACATGATGATGCCCAATGTCTGTGCACGGATAATATTTATCATCAGCTATCATTTAAGCAGTACTATAATCAGTACAATGCCAACTTAAAGCAGTTCTGAGAAAGACACGTGAAACCAAGGATTAGGAACTTCTAATCAATATGAAATAACCTGGGTGAGTAAAGAAAATATTATTACATATAAGAAAGGTTTTGTGAATTTGTATGGCTTGTGTTTGGGGTTTTTTTTTTTCCCTCCCATAAGGATAAAGCAGGGAGAAATTCAATGACAAAATAATTTCACACACATAATTACAAATGGAATTGATGGATCTGTAACTCTGGAAACCAGAATTACATCAAGACTTTTATAGTAACCAGGAGACAACACAGACCACTCGTAACAGCAACTGAAACAGAAAGAGCTTATCACACAGTCTCTGAAGGATTCATACTTCCAAATGCATATAACAGCCAGATAACCCAGCTCATGTTTATATACATATATATTATCTGTTACCAAAAATCAAGGGGTTCATTTTGTTGTAGGCAAATTCTGGAAAATTAATTTTTAAAGATTTGTAAGAAAACAAGAAAATCAATGTTAATTCAATATAGGTGGTAATAGAACTATAAGATGGCTGAACAAAAGAGTGCCAATGCCATTCATGTTTTCAAATTAGTACCCAGGTACTAATACCAGGTTCCTCTCTTGGTGAGGAATTTTAGTTCTCATTGATCTGTAAGAGACATGGAAAACTGCTTAAATGGCTTGGGAAAGTAAATGTGATTGACTGTCATTTACTCTCCCTGCAGTGTCAGTTTGGGAAGGTATCCACCTACCAGGCAAAGCCCTAACAGCTGAGCATTAAGCCTTGCAGAGTCATTCTCCCTCACCAAGATCTCCTACCAATGGTGTCATTGCACCTCCAGATTCAGTTTGGATTCTGCAGTACAAAGTTTGTCACAGTATTTGGGTCCAGTGCAGATGACAGCTTCAATTCAGAAACGGGTGCAGGAGATGTTGTGCTGTTACACAACAGCAGAGCTGCAGTACTCCCATCACTGTCTGACTATTCCCTCCCTGAGTAAATTTAATGTGTATGTTATTGTCATCAAGTAAAAATTGAGAAAACATTTTTTCAGGAAGAAAAATAAAAAATGTACAGAAATTTTTTGGAAATTTCTATTCAGAAGTGTGTAAAGAATATCTCCTATCAAGTACTCAGCTACAGAGACTCAGCAAACCTTGGACTGCAACCACTTGCCACATTATATCACTGTCTTGATCTAATAAGCAAGTACATTAATACCAGCTGTGTGGAGAGAGGGAGGAAATAGGAATATGTTCATTAAGCATTATGGCTCCACTTATATCCCTCATGATTTCAGTGGAGATCTGCCAATTTACGCATGACACAATTATGATCCCAAATATAAACCTGAAAGAAAAGCAATTAGGGTGTCAATACAAATTCTTACAAAATTTCCTGTCAAGAAACTGCTCTTAAACTTTCTGCTGGAGGACACATTCACCCATATTTAGGTGATTAGAAGTTAAATGCTTAGTTCAATGATTCTAGCAAGTTGAAAATCATTTTGCTTCCCACCACATTTCACTGGGCTCATTTGTGTCTCCTCACATCCAGTAACTGGTTCACAACTCTTATTCACAAATTGCCTTGCACATTAAACAAAACACAGAGCCAATATCCCAGTTCAACAGAGCACTTGCACATAAATGTTCCTGGAGGAATCAAGCTTTGACTTCGATTGACTATTACAGTGAAGCTTTCATGCTTCACCAAATCAAGGGGCAATCTAGTATAAGCTTAATAACCAAATGATCAGAACAGTTACTTTAAACAAGAGATGACTAAATGCCTCTAAAGCTTTGCATACATAATAATAATTACAAAGGAGTCAAATGCATTTGCACATCCATATCCCATGAAAAGTCAGTGTGATTGAAAAATGTTTGGGCTGCAGTCAGCAAACTTTTGCCCAGCACTGCAGAGAATAAGAAGAAAATATAATCATTAGCTGACTGAAAGATAAACAATACCACAACAAAATAAATGTTTTCACACAGCTGTCTTTTCTACTTCCCTTTCCTTCCCAGAACATGACAGTTCACAACCTAAACCCAAACACTAAGAGACCAGGGTATCTCAATGGTGATCTCCACACATACCACCCTCAAAGCAGTGAATTTGAAAAAAAATCTGTAAACCACAAACTAAGGAAAAATACAGGTCAGTTAGCACCTCCCTGGAGCAAGGCCACAACATGCAGCATCTACACCCTGAAAAATTTATCCTCATAAATTACTTTGGAGAAATTATGCTTCTTTCTTATCCTGCTCTGAAAAAAAAAAAGAAGGGCTGGGAAAGCTGAGAAAAGCTGCCTTTTCCTACAGTACAGTCCACAGGGTAGAGTACTGTTGTTCTTCCAACACAGTAGTCCCTCAGCTTGTCCTCTTTATGCCATTCACTTTCATTTGTAACAAAAGGCCAGTTGCAATTCCCCTGGCCCAAGTACGCTCCTTGAAGGCACTAATTTGCTAAAGGCAGAGGCTGAGCCAGACCCCAGCCAGACCGCGCCAGAACAGGGTCCTAGCACAGCTCATTCTCCCTGGCAAAACCCAGCAGGGCACACGGCGGAGGTGGCAGGCTCCGGGATGCAGGGAGCGGGCTCTGCGGGGCAGCGGCACGCAGGAGCAGAGCAGCAGCCACAGCCGAAGGCTGCCGGCTTGTGGCGTGTCTGCGACTCCACACAGCAACCCCGAAATGCGGCCGGGGCTGCGCAGGGACCCTGAGCAGCTTTTGCCGTGGCTTCCCAGGCAGCTTTTGATTCATCAATCAGCAGTGTCTGGGTATTTTTTTCCCTGATCCTGATACTGTGTCCCTGCGGCAGGTTCAGGAATCCCACAGCACAGAGCCACAGTTTCCAAGTTCTCTGAATTTACCAGCCCCATTTCCTCCACACAGGAGCTCTCAGCTCGCTGTCGCGGACTTTTTTTTGATCATGTGGCTCTTAGAAGTACTCCACGAGCCAGACAGCACACTATCAGAACTCTAAACAGGAAAAGCAACTATGTCTTTTCTACCCTTAGTTATTCTCAAAGTCTGCCAAAAATAATTAAAGCCCAGCAGCATTTAGGTTTTTCTTCAGATGTTATTTCCTAAATACTTAGCAGAATTTTTTATGTGGCTAAATCCTCTAGATGATGTTATCACCAGAGCAGGCAAGCCAGATTGCATGTTCTCTCCCTCAGGAAAGGTTAAAGCTGCTGCACAGAAAATCTGTCACAGGGCTTTTCTTCTGAGCAGTTTGGGAATCAGGTACTTCCAGCAATACAGAAATTAAGGGACTTCAGCTGGTGCTGCACAGATCCCTGCTTCACACGCTACAGCTCTCTGACTCACAGGTCTTTTCTCATCCATTTGCATTTCTAGGTTTCTTTTCCTATATAGCAATCATCTCCTAGCTCCATCTCCATTTTCACGTCTTCCTTGTTCCAATTCTCTTGTAAATTTTACATGATCAAAACAAAACATTATTCACATGAACAACTTCAAAAATATATTATCAATTCTTTATTTTTACTGTGTTATCAGCCCATTCCAATAAAATAGTCCATTCTCAAAACACTGAACAAGCTTCTCAGCTCTCAATATACACTTTGAAATGATCTGGAACTGGCAAACAATGAGAAACACAACAGCAATACCATACTTAATTAGAAATTTTTTCAATGCGACTAAACCATTTAATGATTCATCCTTTCATTAGCCAACAAATCCTTTCATGATCCTCTTGTACTCCAGCCTTTCACAGACTTTAAGATTGCACATCCTCCTTATAGCAGGATTCTTTAAACCTGACTTTGCTTTCTTATCATTCACAGAATCTTAATTCAAAGTGCATACCTCTGCTCAGATGCAACAGCCCCCAGAAGAGCTTCTAGGCTTTGCAAACTTCTAAATAATTACTTAAAACTCATACCTTTAGCTTGGTTTTGTATTCACACGAGACTCCTCCACAAGAGCTCCACAAAACTGCAATGAACAGCTGCTAATTGTTTAACAAATAAATACATAATGCACTTCACCTGTTTACCACAGTGATTTCCACCCCACCCTACCTCCCCTTAAGGGTGAAGTTTGCCCATTCAGGGCTCATTTTGGCAAAGCCCCAACATGTTGAATGCTGTCAAAATAAAGATCAAGAAAACTGCCTTTGCTTTACAAAATTTAAAGAGCGCAAGTATGTATTAAGAGCACAAGGAAAAAAGTTGGTTTAGTCAGAAGTGTGTGGTCAGCAGAAGCCTAGGTAGAGGTAAATTTCAGTAGTCTAGAAAACAAGTCCCTAACTGTGGGAACTCAGGGCATGCCTCTGACTGCCCTGGAGGCTCAGAGACCTTGGAACAGAGTCAAAGACACCTGTGGTTTGGATTCTAGTCCACAGAAATGATTACCAGCTTTATGTGAAGAATTACAAGTCACAAGAGTTTGAACAGAATAACAGTTAGTTTGTCACAGGGTGAAAAAGTAGATTTTGGGTTTGTTAGAATGGTGTAAGTGAAGACAAGATGGAGAATTCTCGTGGGTTTTTGAGCTTCTTCCTTGCTCCATTTTCCTGCTGTGATGGTGGCAGTGTTGATTGGTTTAGAGTAGAAACTGTCTAACATAGGTGATAGGTATTGGAAAGTTATTGTAAATAATGTACACGTAGTTTTTAGTATTAAAAACTAACACCACCCCATAGGCAGGGAGTGTGTCTTGGACTGACCTGCCAGACAGAGCTCTGCAGGTCAGAGAAAGAATGTTATAAAGAAAAATAAACAACCTTGAAACCAGAGCCAAAGACCCTCGGCTGCTTCTTTGGTCTCGGGGCTGGGAAAAAAGGACTTTTAGTATCTCAGGAGTCATTTCTGCAACCCAGAATCCCAACACCTAACTGTGTAGCTTTGTGTGAATTCCTTTAGAACAGAAAAGGCAGCAGAGAAAATATACACATAGCATCTTACAGAGGTGTGACAGTCCAGTCAGTACAGGAAAAGGGTGATGATGATAACCAGGGGAAGAGATGCAAACAGCCTGCAAGTAATTCATGCTTCATGAAACAGCAAAGGGAAAGCCAATACAATTCTGAGGCTGCTTGTACTTGAGCAGTACAGACTGCAGTAATGGGAGGGCTGATGACAAGATGCAGCTGGACAAGCAAGTGGCAGCATGGAAAGCACTGATCTAAGAGATGAGCTGCATCCACAAGAGATCATTCCTCTGCCCAGTGAGTCAGAGCCACATGCTGAACAGAAATAGATACAACTGAGATCCATTGGGTCATCAACAAGGATGCTGTGAACAGCTGAAAACAAGCCAAAGAATGGTGCTGACCAAGGCAAGTGATGGTGAGAAGCTGAGAGGATGAAGGAGCACAGACAAGAGAGGAGGGGGAAAAAAACCCAACTATAAAAGAAGGTAGAAAGGTGAGAAAGCCTGGAAATGACAAACACCTGCAGAGTCTGAAACCCAAACAGGAAACAAGGAAAGCCTCAGGAGAGCAGCTGTGGCAAAAACACAAATATAATTCAGAGGTCTCTGTGAGGTATTCAAAGGACTGAGGCACACAGGAGGTGCAGATGCATAACACAGACAGGAGTCAAACACAGATACACACAGCAGCACATCATAAAGGGGAATGGGTGGTGCAGGGATCCAGAATATGGGTTGGGTTTAGTGACAGCAGGTAACCCTAATGAGAAGCCAGTGAAGAATGAGAACAAGAAGGCTGCAAGAGGAAAGAGCAAGAGATGACCTAGTCAAAAAATATCACAATTAGCTTAGCAGCAGTTCCAGCTGTCCAACTGCAGTGCCAGGGTACAGACTGTGCCAGGGGATTGCTCAGGAGGGCTTGTGAAGCACTTGCGAGGGAGTCACTGCCTGCCAGGAAAGTGCTGCCTGCACTCAAGAAACAGCTGAGACCTTCCTCCCACATCTCCATCCCATGCAGCTTTTCAAATGACTTGCAGCTGGAGCAGCCTTGGTTTCCAAAGACATCATTCCTGCAGGAACATGGACACATCCAGGGACAGCCCTGCACACACAGCTGTGGCAACATCTCAGAAAACACGTGTTGCCAGTCTACAAGGAATCTCTGAGGTTTGTTTTTAAGAACTGAACTCAAACTAGGCTCAGAAAATCCTAGTCCACGGTGAAAATACCATTGTGAGATACTTGTCAGGTGTGTTCCTTATATTTCAAAATTCATATTATTATTCATGGTCTTGTAAGGAAGGTTGTTTTTTGTTTTCAAATAACAGCCAAAACTTGAAAGTACACACAACACTTTCTCCAAGAAAACCAGAGGGTGGATCTCTTAATTTACAGTATTGGACTATGAAAAAATAGTACCTCCAAAGTATGAAAGCAGTGTACAAAAATACAGAAAAACATAAAAATCTTTAATAAAAATAGTAACTTGATCTCTTGATGTGCTTTGCCATAATAACCAAAAATCAAACAGCAGAGTCCCTTAAAGCCCAAACATAATTTGAGTTACAAAATAACTTTAAATTCTTAGCTATTTACAATATAAGGGCAGCAAGTGTTATTTTAAGGTGCAGGCACAGAAACAAATTCTCACCTGATAAGAAGTTACTTTACAGCCTAAAGATCAGGTACTTATTGTAACTCTCTGGGCAGGTATTTTCACCATACCATAAAAGTAGGGAAATATTAAATAGGTAAAAGAAGTAGCTCACATTGATACAAGGCAAGAGCTTTCATACCTGTGAGCAGTTCACAGCTTACTTTATGGACATGTTTCTTGCCAAAGCTCTTTGCAATCAAATCTCTGCACAGAAGAAACCTCCTGTAGCTGACCCATCACAGTCTGCAAAACTGTATTAGAGAGCTCACTTTGTTAAAGCTGAGAACTGTGGGGCATTCCACAAGGATTAACTGCCCCCAGTGCTCAAAAAACAGTCCCCAAAGAAGACTGATAAATAATTGTATATTTATAATATCTACACTGAACCCTTCCTGGAGCTATCATGTGAAAATTTTAGGAAAAAACTGACAAGATGAAGCATTCTCAATAGTCAGGTTTGGGCTTTAAGAAGTTACTGCATACAATCAGTTACACAGCTCATCCACAGACACTCTTTCATGTATTCAGTCTTCTGCTGAAAAATAATCTTCATCTCTTACTTCTCTGTACTGCATTGAGGCCTCCCCCTCTGGTTCAAACCTGAGCATTTTTATATTCAGTCTCTCTGCAAGCTTCTGTGCTGCAAGCTTGGCTTGCATTTCCTATGTCAGGAAAAAAAAAGACACAGGTTAGAAAAAGTGTTAATTTGTCATTGTCATGAATAAACTAATATACTAAAATATAAACTTGACATCATAATATCAGTAATTCCAAAGGGGCTTAATTAAAAGTTTTAGTAACTAGCAAAGAAATTTCACCTTTCTTTTCACACTTATACATAACTATGCTATTAATATTTGATTCTTTTTAATGAGAGTTGAAATTCTCCAAGTGGCAGCCCCCACCTGTGGTACACTAATGCCAGTTTTAACAGAACAGTTCTACAGTAGTGTCTAATTTAAATATTAGCCTGACACTACCTGGAAAGTCAAAATCTATTACAGAATTTGAAGGACTTCAGAACCTGGATTCTTCAGACACAGCTTAAATAAAGGCAAATCTAGATACTTGCCTATTTTAAGAATAACAAATACTGCTAGGCCTTCATTACACAAGGGGCAAAAACTCTGTAATCACTAATAGGGAAGGGGTACATTTAAATTTCTAGTCAGAGGTGAAGTGAATGCAATAAAGTCAGCATATTAACATACACAGATTTTGCTTAATGTAGAACTAACACTTTCAGAGAGCCTTAATACATTCTTTAATTATATTATTAAAAGAATCAAATACAAGACAAAGTGCCTTTCCTCAAAGTCTGCCCATCTCAATTCACCATCATGAAAAGTTTCCTTTATCTTTTCTTTTTTGGGAGTGATTCTGATTATATAATTTTCAGGCCAAATTGTAAACTCGTACCTCATAAGCTTCTTTTTGCTGTATCTGAATTGCTATGGATTCCTCTATGGAGAGCAGCTTAGCAGGGGAGTGGTGAAGTGGGGGCAGTCGAGCTGCTGTGATGTCATCCAAATGTTTCTTATCTCTGAGTCGTCTCTCCTCGGGAGGAACTGGAGAGCCAAATCCCCCTGGTGACCGACTGCATGAGGAAGGAGATGATCCACTCTGCTCTCCTGATAGTCTGTGATAAAACACCTACATTGTGACCCAAATCTGCATCACAAGGTTGAACAAGTCCAGTTTCAAACTTATTTTTAACATAAGAGTTGAAAATAGATCTGAAGTACTACAAAAACACAAATAAAAAGTAAACAGTACTTGGAAAAAACAGAACTATTTCTCTGCAGAGAGACAGTATCACTGCTGACAGTGAACCAAACTGGCTTGCTGATTTACTAGCAAACTGAAGTAGAAATGCTTTGGGAGTCACACAAGGTACAAACTGTTACTGCCACCAGAACAGACAATGTCAACTGTAATTTTCCTAAAAGTGCAGAAAAAGCAAATTTCTTTTTCCAGCTTATAAAGTTCTACATGTTCTAGAACTGACCCAAAAGTTTTGCCAATTGTTTAGTAGTTTTGCACCTTAAGCTATGAAATTCTGTGAAGATTCATGAGAATTGTTTCAAATGAGTATAATTAAACCACTGCTCAGTACTGAGATTCTGTGGCATTTAAAACTAAAGAGCCAACATATGAACCCTCTGTGTCATGAAACTTTAAATCTCTTTAATCATCACTAGAAAATAAAGCCATTGTGCTTGTTCTGTACCATTTCCAATTTCAGGCACATCAAGTATCTCACAAAAGGTTTTTCTATGTCATACTTACGCGTTTGTTTTAAATTTGGGTTTTTTTGTGACTGGGTTCTTGGCTCTGGCCTCTAGAACTTCAATATAATGTGGTGTCTTGGGATGCTGGCTTCCAAATACATTGCCCTTATGTTTTGCCACATCCTGCCCTTTTTCCAATGTCTTTTCACTCTTTTCTCCATCTGCAATTGTTACTCTTTGAAAGGCATCAACCAAGGCTTCTTTACTCTTGTCCAAAGCAGCTGAACTTCCTGTGCTATCCTCAGGATTGCTCTGGGAGACTTGCTGATCATCCTTCAGGTGATTGCTCGTGGATGACTTGGAGACAACTTCACAAAAACAATTCTGATCCTTTGTAACAGTCTTTACTTTATTATTTTCCCTCCGAGTCCTTTGATTTTCCAAAGCTTTATTTGTGGCATCTTCTTCAATATATTCTGCCTCCTGCCTTTCAGCAGAAATGTCAGAAACTTCTTTAATATTAGAGTTTTCATTAAAGACTGAGGAATCTGCACTGTTCACTGTGCCCTCAGTTAGGACAACTTCCTGTTTGCTTGTATTAATCTCCTCCTGTTTTGCCTGAAACTCCAATCTGACAGCAGATAACAGCTCAGCTGTTCTGGCTACTTCTTCCTCTTGGAAAATGGCAAGCTTTAGCTTTTCAGCAAAATCAGAGATCTTCTTACCCTTATCTGGAAGCCTAGCAATGAACTTCCTAAAACAAAAAAACAAACAAAAATTATTATAAACAATCCAATTTCAACCCGAGATACAGAAGTTTTATTAGAATAGCTAATGGGACAGGTTTCACATTGCAACATCAGCTTTTCATTTACATGCTGAACTTCTGAAACATGGCAAAATGCAAAGCACTTGCAGCACAGCACTAACTATGTGCTGTCAGTGAAACATAAGAGCCATGAAATGGTTTGGGTGGGAAGGGACCTTAGAGATCATCTCGTTCCAT
>VZTB01012900.1:410698-477394 GCA_013397245.1 Thryothorus ludovicianus | reverse complement strand
GGAGCCCGGCCCGCTCCTCGGCGGCCGCGCTCCGGCTGCCCTCACCGGTCGGCCAGCAGCCGCTCCTGCCGCCTCAGCATCTCGCGGAGCTCGGGCAGCGCCCGCCCGCGCAGCCCCGGAGCCGCCGCCATGAGCACCCGGCAGCGCCCCGCGCGCCGCCATCTTGCCGGAAGCGACGGCGCGGCGGAAGGGCCCGAATTGCTCGGAAGGCGAAGGCGGCCCGCGCTCCGCTGCGCCCGGATAGCCCTGAGGGAGCCGGGCCGAGGGAACCGAGGCTCACCCGCGCTGGGGACTCGCCTCCATCGTACGAGAATTGCAGCCACTGCAAATGTTTGCACAAAGCACAAATGTTTGTGCCCTGTACGGCTGACACGTGCGGAGCAGCGCTGAAAGGCCGTGGGTTTCACTTGGAGAGCAACCTCGGATCTTTTAGCCATTTTTTGGGTCAGCACTAAAGCAGACTGAATTTCCCCCCCTCCCCTGAAACCAGTCTGGTATTCTAAGTTTTTCGATATCTTTTTTTCTGTGGAAATTATTAAGCAAAGTCTGAAAACATGTTTGTTTCTCAAAATTATGAGAATTTCTCCTACCATTTCTGGCCAATGCGTAACTTTAAAATCCAGGGGGTTCATACCTCCTTGCCTATGTTATGATACATTTACCATATTTTAAAATCTAAGTACTTTTTCTTGTGAAATAGGAATCTTTGGATGGATATGCTCCAGACCCGTTTTTAAAGTGAATAACCAGCACAGTGTTTCTGCAGGGTCACACGCGGCTGGCGCGATCCGTGTCCGTGTGGGGGCGGGCGGGCCCGGCCCCGGCCGCGGGAGGCACCAGCGCCCAGAGAGGATTCCAGAAGGGCTGGGAAAGGCGGGCTGTGGGACACCGCTGACACCAGGGCTCGAGGATTCCAGAAGGGCTGGGAAAGGCGGGCTGTGGGACACCGCTGACACCAGGGCTCGAGGATTCCAGAAGGGCTGGGAAAGGCGGGCTGTGGGACACCGCTGACACCAGGGCTCGAGGATTCCAGAAGGGCTGGGAAAGGCGGGCTGTGGGACACCGCTGACACCAGGGCTCGAGGATTCCAGAAGGGCTGGGAAAGGCGGGCTGTGGGACACCGCTGACACCAGGGCTCGAGGATTCCAGAAGGGCTGGGAATGGCGGGCTGTGGGACACCGCTGACACCAGGGCTCCTGAACCAGCACACGCACCCTCAGCGAGCCTCCCCGAGTAGCAGCACGGGGTCATTAGTGAATGGCGATTCCCATAAAAAGCTGGCAGCTTTTTAAAGTTGATCCCAGCGGAGGTTTCTCGATCCGAGCAGAAGTGAGAGGCACATTTCTCAGGGACTGGCAAAGCCCTGGTTCTGTGAGCAGGACGAAGGCAGGGCCAAGCTGCAGGGCCTGGAGAAGGAAGCGCTCTGAAATGTTCGCCTGCCCCTTTGTTTGTGCAGGGAAAGGCTGCGGGCCGGGGGAAATGAGATTAATCCAGTAGGCAGCTACTCATGGAAATAATATCCAGGGTGAGAAAAGCGTCCAGTGACTACTTGAAGAGACCATTGTCTGTTACACACTACCTGGATCATCTGTGGAAAATCCTTTTGGGAAATTTGGCCTAAGAGTTCAGGGAAATCACTGAGTTTTTCTCACCAGGAGATTCCCCCGCAGTTACTGGACACAAGTTCTTTGAATTGCTGCCTGTGTTACAAAGTTTAAATCATACATCTATGTCACATTTCTGCATCTTGCAAGAAGGAACGCTTGATCCTGTCGATAGGAGAGAGTGGGAACACTGGGCATAGAAACTGCTCCTGCCAGCAGGGAAATGAGAACAAATAATCTCATTAGACCACTGCTCTCACAAAATGTTCAGCTGTTTTATGACATGTACAAAAGAGCAGTGCAAGTATTTACAGTGGCTTCAATTTATGTGCTAAACTGCATAAACACAGAAAGTAGAGCCAAAAAAATGAAGATAATAAAGTGTTAATAATATGGCTTCTGGGAATCACAACTGATCATTCTGTACCTCATTTGGAATATTGTTCACTAAGTCTGTATTTGTCCAAATTCACTGAGAAGGAATATTGTTCATCTTTACAGTTTGGGACTGTTAAATTTTGGAATAACATTGTCTGTTTACAGGTAACTCACAGTTCCTGAAAGACGAACAAGTAGCTGAAATTTGGAAGGTGCTGGAACAAATATATTCTTGGTTATGAACAGGTGGGCAGTATCTAGATACAATGCAACTGAGACAGCATCAACTTCGGTACAAATTTGAAGAAGGAAATAGAGATGTAATAATTTAGTGTTATTCCTACGAGAAAAGTTGTTGTTTTCTGCTTTCTTCAATTTCATAAAATGTTACTTCTTTTCACTAGGAAAAGCAAAAAGAAACTTTAGATTGTAATTGTTTTTTTGGGGAGGGGAAACTACCTTTACAGTTTCTCTGCTCAGAAATATTGAGGAGCAGGAGGAGAGGAAACAAGCTACACATACAATGTAAATCACCCCCAAAATAACAAGAAAAAATTGTATGAGTATTTGGAATTTAATTGAATAATTTTTATTTCATTTAGGAAAAAAAATTCCTTTCTTATCAGCATGATGCACATTCGTAATAATTTATTTTCTTTAAAAAACAACTCCTCCCTTTAACCTTATTTAAAAAAAAAACCAAAAAACCCAAACACTTTAAAAGCAAATCTATATATATTTATTCCTATCAACATACTGGGAAGAACTATCACTGCACTGCCTACATACCACATACCTTTAAAGAATATTGTAAACTCACAGATGTTCACTTCTATGTATTTTCTCTTTAAATCACCAAGTCCCTTTTTCTTTTGAAAATATTCACATACCTTGAGTTGTAAATGGCTCCTGTGTCCTTCTTTTCTTGTGTTCCTTCCATGCTGTGCTTGAGGTAGGGCTGGAAGGGCCATAACTCAGATCTCTCTTGCAGTTTTCTTCTTTTACACATGCAAATAGCCACTGGGGCTGAACAGGAATGAAGTGAAACTAAAATGGAATGAAACTCTCAGCATGTACATCTCCATTCTGTGGAGCAGGGATTTCCTGTGCAGAATTACAGATTTCATGCATAGAGAACTTACTTCTCATCTGTCCATAGGCAGAAGTTTTCTGATGTCAAATATTTAAAGCTCTCTGAAAATCATCCATGTCCAGCTCCCAGAATCCCGTGCTGTAGGTTCAGCAGCAGGCACTGCTGATTTTATCAGGATTTTATCAGGGCTTGCTGGCAACCTGAGCTGAATACACAATAAATAGGGAAGCATTATTTGTGTAAAAAACTTGACATTCTTCTCTGAGCATTACAAACCTGTGACACTGTGATTATGATGTTTGTATGACCTCTTCCTTAGTTGACGTGTAAATTGCTTTCTTTTTATAGTCTTAAAACTAAATCTTTATTATCAGTAAGTGGATATAAACTGTAAATAAAGATGGGCCACAGCCATCCCAGTCTCATCCTGCTGAAGCCTGGAGAGCATCATCCCAGATGGATTCAGATGTTATCTGGAGGATCTGAAGCTGTTGGGTTTTTTTCCGAGAGCTGAGCTGCCCGGTTTTTGTTTATCCTGTGCAAGTCAATAGTTTTTTATTTCATGAAAGAGTTCATCTACTTTTGTGACTTGGCTTTGAGAAAGTCTTTAGCCAGGGAGTGCCTTCCTGTTCTCAAGGGCCTGTCTGCCAAAGGAAACACCGACGAGAACATCGAGGCTCCGCGGGAGCCGCTCTCCATTCCCACATGTTTGGAACAAACAAGGTTGTGAACAGTGAGAGTCTGCAACGTTTTAAGGTAGATTTAATTTCTAGAAGACTGTTGACACAACAGAACAAGTTTAAATACAGTGTTTATTGTCATTTATCCTTTTCATGTCCTACATACCAGATGTATTAAAAGCATACAATGTAATACATTATTTGTACAGCATATATGAAAACTGTATCCCAAAATACTTTCCAGAGTATCTGGAATAAATCACAAAAGAATACTTATCATGGTACAAATGTAGTCATACAATTGACTTACATTTAGTGTATTTTCTGGGACCTTCCTATATGGCTTTTATTGCTCTTTACAGAAATTCTACTAGTTTCTAATGTGATAGTACTAATTACCTCAGTCTCAAATTGAGAAAATTTAAAGAAGCATTACAGTCTTTTCAGTCAGGTTTGTTATTATCTATGCTAATTTACATTACTGCTCATTTGACTGGAAAGTTCTACATTTTCATATAACACAATGATATAAATACAGTTCCTCTTCTGTTCTTCACAGTTACCAAATTTAGACCAGCAGTCCAACCAAGTGATGGTCATCCAGCTCACTGCATGTCAAAATGCTCTTAAAATACAGCTTCTACTTCAGAAATCCCTTGGTTTAGAAAAAAACACCATATTTCATCAAACAGTCAAGACAAAATTTACACAGAACACCTTTACAGTAAAAACTTAAGGCCTTGCTGCATTCCTGGTAAAGTCTTGAGCAGATTATCAAAATGTTGCAAGTCTCAGAGTTAAAATAGCTTGCAGCATTTTCAGGGGATCCTGAAGAGTACATTAAAAGTAGAATGAACTTCCTTTGACTCTGTGTCAAAACAGCATTTTGATACTTACCCTGCCCTCTACTACCATTCATTGAGCACCTCACAGTCATTAGGTTCTGTTTCCTGAATTCTGGCCACAATCAGAGGGGTAAAGGTTTTTCACTTTTTTAAACTTGTCAGTTAATATTTTAGAACAACATGCATTTCCTTTTATCTAAAAATACCACCTTCATCCATTCATCTTAAGTTTGAAGGTAATTTTCACAAACCATGGTTCAGAATTCAAGTCCTGAATTACAGAGGGATTATTTGGGCACAGAAATGCTAAAAGACATTCTGTACGACCTAAAGTTGCCTCCCTAATGGGCATTAATATACCTGTTGGGATTAGTTTTTAGTCTTTCTCTTCAAAAACAGATACTGTCCAAATATTTGCTGTTACCAGCCACTAGATGGAGATAAGATTTCACAAGTACAAAGCTTATCCCTGAAATCAGAGTTATTACTCATCTTCTTTTGCATTAGGCTGGAAATAAAAGCAATCCCTTTGTGGCAAGGTGAGCACCTCCTGGGACTGACACTGCATGGAAGAACAATATTGATCATACAGAACCTAAGTTGTTTGTTTTCTGTTGCAGGTACTGTAATTAAAAAAAAAAGTCCTTCATTCATGTTAAAGGAATTAAAATATTTTTAATTCATTTTAAATTCACTAAGAGTGGAAGATCAAAACAAGATGTAAATAATACCATATATATATATTTAAATTAGTTCAGTACTAGATACAGTCATTCCTGCTGCGACTTTGAAGCCAAAGATACGATTTCAAGTGCTTTGGACAAAAGAAATAGTACTCAAAACCCCAAATCCTGATTCAGGATTGCTATTGCTGTTGGAATTGCAAGGACTGCTGCAGGTTGCAGTAGGCAAACTTGTGTTTAATGAAAACTCCTTCCTCAAATGGAAAAGTAAATAAATAAAGCATCAGGGATTTTCCTGCACAATTACTACTGAATGTGTCACCCATTGTCACTCTGTCCCATGACTGAGGAAGTGCAAACCAGTGCCTCAGTCCAACAAAGCAAATTCCATTATAATCTGCTCTATCCCTTACTCTTTTGAGCAGCAAACACAATATTCATCTGCCACGTGTTGAGGGAAGTGTTTTAAACAGCCCAGTTCATCTCTCCCTCCCAGACAAAGAGTGCTGGGCACAAAAGAGCTGCTTCCAGGAGAAGAGAGCCCTCGACTGCACCAGGTCTCTGAGACAGGTGTGAGCCACCCTCAGTCTGGGCAGATTTGGAGCTTCCACACTAATTCCCTCTGCCAGCACAGCTTTAGGTACTGCTCCAGTAGTATTGGCAACAGAATATATTAGAGCTTGTAACACAAACAGAATTACAACACAATTGAAGAAAAAACCCAGCTGTACAGCTTTACAAGTCCTTCTTCCAGGCATTTGAAATGACACATTGCACTAGACAGCTTCTACAGAAGCAATTTTGCCTGACTGCTGCTTTGCTCAGCCTGCTGCTTCCCTATCCCCTCACAGTTAACATCAGTAGTAACTTCAGGTGTAAAGTTACTAAAGAGCTGCTTTCAGGATAAATTTAGCAAGACTCCATGCTGCTGCTCTCCTCTATGAATTGATAAAAAATTATCTAACCAAGCTGCAAAGGCGCAAGATATCTGCTCATATTTAGAAAGCTCGATGATGAATGCTCAGGATGTGCTGCTCTTCGTGCTGAATTCCAGCACTCTCTTGAACGGGGTGTACGTCCTCACCGGCCTCGGGCTTTCAGCAGATCTGTTCTCGGTGCTTGTGCTGTTCAGGAGACAAGAGAAAGCTTACAGCTTACAGAGTATCACACAGCTGGGCTCCTAATGCCACAGCAATGAACTTGTGTCCTTGTGTTGATATTGACAGACTAAAATTAAACTTATCAGTGCAATTGGTATGTTCCACGTTTCATTTCTATAATGCCACAAAGAATATTTGATAAAAACCATGGCAGATACTGCCATGTTTACAGACCAGCATTTGCTGCTGCTCACAGTGGAATGCCCAGCATTAAACAGCAAAGTTTTTAGGACTAAGAGTCCAGCAAGAAAAAACAATGGCAATATTGCATTTAAGAGCACAATCATTAAGAGGAATTCCATGAAATCTAAACTGCACAGAGATGCATTCTTGCATAGAGATAAATCTCAGAAAGAGGAAAAATATCAGATAAGTTGGTGCTGTGCTTACATACAGAGGGGCCCGAGAGAGGGTAACAAAGATAGGTTTCTGTTGTTGATAATTTTTTCTGCGTGAAAAAACAGTGTATTTAAGGTTCCAAAACACATGCCATGAAAATATGCTCTAGACTGAACTCCAAAATGCATGTATTTTTAAATTATGAAGGAAATTTTAGTTTGCTTGCTGATTTCATATGCTAATTTACATTCCTCAAACTAAACGATTCAATTTGCAGGGTGGTTACAAATTAACAAGTTTACTTGTAGGTGATAAAAGTAATGTGATGTGGTCCTCCAATTTTACTGGTTTGTTTCAGGTTTTACCCTTTCCTGTGGGCAATACTGAAGTGTAAGTGCAGAGCTCTGCTCCCAGGGCTCAGTGCCCTGCAGGCTCCGGGCAGAAAAAGCAGCTGAGAAGGGGAGGCCCCACACCTGATCACTGAAGTAAACTGCACCTAGGAGTGAAGTGCTCTTTTAAACTCTACAATCCACTCAAACAGTTTATTAGCAAAATAGTTTACTAACACAGCACTGATAAGGGACATTATGAGAAATTTTCCTACAAACAAACAGAAAAAATAAATACCTGTACGGAAGATCACATTCTACACCAGTATCTCTGGTTTCTATATTGGTCTTTGGTTGGTTTTCCATTAAGTAGTCCAGTTTATCTTGTAATTCTTTATTCTGGGAAACAGTAATTTTCATCACAAGTTTATTTTATTTATGGTTATTAAACAAGGAAATAAAATTGCACATTACCCTTTCTCTACAAGAAACAGTGTAAAAGTATGTATTGAGAAAATAAAAGAATCCTTAATTCTGGAAAGAATACAAACCAAACCAGCAGTTTTATTCAGAAGCTTCTTGTTTAAGTCATTATAAAACCATTATAAATTTTTAAGTTAAGAAACTCAGCATGACTATTAAGACTTTATTACATACATTCCTGACTGGTGTCATAAGTTTAATTTCCATTTGAAGAACAGTAAATACATATAGTAATTATACATCCAGATAGCACTGGATGACATTGGTTCAAATTTAATTTGGTTTAATAAAATAATCACAGTAATGTAAACTTAAAAGGTAATGCCTTACCTCACATTCTAAGAAAGAGATTTTGTCTAAAAGCTGTATTATAAATAATTCCTTTTCTTTTACTTTCTTCCTTAGCATTTCAATCTATGAAGAAGAACAAAGACATTTAGTCTGATGGGGATGGGAAAAGGAAGAAAACCATCTAGGTATCACAGGAGGAAAAAGTGTATAATATTATTATTCAGAAACAACTGAACACCTGTAAGTATTCACAAACTGCTTTAATCCCTGGATTAGCTACCAAGTTTAGTGGATTTTTACTAAAGTGAATTCATTTTGCAGAACAGCTAAACTGAAATCAAGAAACACTCAGAACACATTCATTCTTTCTGGCAGTCATTGCAAGAATGACCATTTCTAAATACTTGGTCAGATTTTCCATGCATTTTCACCAGTAACTTTTTAACTCTATATATTAAAATCAAAGCTGTGTACAAACACTAACATCCCCTTCAAAACCACCAGTGTAAAATTTTTCAGCATATCTGGAAACAGTGATTAATAGAAATATTCCCATCCTGCTAAAAGAGAAAAATAAAATACTCAAGGCATAACAATGAGAACAACAGCAGTACTACCACCCTCCAAAAAATTTACTGCAAGAAATTATAAAATATTTAAACAAAAATATACAGAATTGTGAAAAAAAATGAAGCAAAACAAATACATATACTGAACTGAAAAATGAAAAGTTATAAAACCAACTGGATTTTAATTTAGTTTCCATGACTTTTGGGTATCACGTGTCACTGACACAATGATCAGCTGTTACTTGGAAAAGCTAAAACATAAATGCCATACAGTATTTTCAGCTGAACAGTTACAGAATACAGGAATGCAATCATCATCCATCTTTCTCAAAATCAGGTACTTGCTTTTTTTCCCCTTTTAAAGTCCATGTAAAAACTACTCATGTCATCTAAAGCTATTAGCATTTCAGTTTTCAACTCACAGAAACACAAAGCTTGTAGCATTTTCAGAAAATCTCAGAACATACCTTGATCTTCATATTTAATTACAACTTTGTTTAACAGTTTTGTCTTCCCTGGTTCAATAGCTTCAGTCCTGGCAATAAACTCCACTTTATAAAAGATAAACTGTTCTCTTAGGATTTTCAAGGGGATCTTTTCTATTAATATTCTGTTCTCCTCCTATGCGTATAAGGAAATGATACTAACACCAATAATCAGTGCCACACAAAGAAGCCCAAAGCCAAGCACAGCTGTGTGGTCACACTGACACAGCCGTTCTTGCTTGTTTTTGAAAATAATCAACTCCATCAACTCATCAACTCCCTAGGCTGGTTTTTACATCAAAAAATAGTTCTGTTTCAAAATATGTGATCAAATTATCTGTCATCCAAATGCAAGCCCAAACTCACAGGCATTTACCTTAACTTATATTCATTCTATGATAGGAAGATCCTAAGATGTGAAAAAAACTGACACTAACCATTATGTTCACCAGTATCATGTACAAAGAGATTTTGTGTAAGTTAAAAGTAAAGTTCTGCTTATTTTTCACGTTGGCTACAGAAAGACAGCTCCCTACAGGTGATTTTGAGTTATTTTAATTAGAACAGTCTGAAGGCAAAAATGATCATGAACACGTTAAAATCTAACAGAGAATACAAAAGGGAAGCTTTGACAAACAGCTTCCTCCCCTTCCCAAACGCAGAACTGAACTCCAAGAAGACATTTTGTATTTTGGTGAGTTTGCTCTAGGGAGCAGCAGGCTGAAGCATACACAGCAGTACCTGCAGCCCCTCTGTAACATGTTTACATAGTACCAGTCACAACCCATTAAAACCATGCCCTTGCCCTGAATTACACCACATTTTTAGTATCTGCCCTCTTTTCTGCAGAGAATATGGTACTATATCATCACAAACTCCATGTCTCACTCTAGCAGTCAAACTTCTGTTTGGTTAGACCATGCAGGTTATAGAATGATCAGGCTGTGAATTGTGTAACCTATAGAAAACCTTTTGGTGGATCTTAAATATGAGGAACTCAGACACACCCCAGAAACATTTCAGGAGAAATAAATGCAGCAGTGAGGCTGCCTTTGAGGTGCTAAAATTAGAGGCTGTTTCAGCACCAGGAGAAAAGTCCTGCAGAGCCCCTGTGAGGCCACTGCAGAAGGAAAGCAGGGCCAGAAAGGAGCAGGAATGCTGCACCCCCAGACACACATCCAAACAGCTGCCCGAGCAGCTACTGCAGGCCAAGGGCTTCAACAAGACCCCCGACACAGATGACACATCCCAGCACGGTAATTTACTATAAAAATAAGTTTATTTACTGAATAAGGACTTGAGTACACATCATCTAAGGTGCCATTAACACCAGGAATAAAAAACCTGGTTTGATTAATCCTTGAGAGGAAAAACATGAATAACTCTAAGAGATTATATAAATATATTACTGTATTTAAAACTCTAAAACCACAAATCCACATCATAAGAGTTTCTTTGTTTCTAACAGCTGCATAAAGCAAGAGAACAACTAGCAGGTGACAGAGCAACAGATTTTGACTTTGGGTTGAATGCAAGGTAAGGAGGAGAAGAGGAGAAGCAAGATGGGTCAAACACAATACTCAACTCCAGGCCTGACTGGTAGCCAGAATAGACTGGTCAGAATGGTCAGAAACAAATCAATGCAAGCCAAAGACTCTCAAATTTCAGGGACTGACTCTTGTACCAAGTAATTTCTGAACTGACTCGAGGACAAAATTATCATCAAGATGTTCCTATGTTTTCTTTGGTCAATGCCCTCAGCCTGTAGTTCACCTCATCCTTGCTGTGTCTGCAGACTTCAGAATTTCTGCTCACTGAACTCAGTAACTTGCTCCCAAACCTGGCTCTTGCACAACTACCCTCTCAGATTTCTTCATAATTTTCTACAAGCACTATTCAGGTACATCCTTCAGGCTCTGTCTTCCAACCTTCTCCAGAAACGTCCAGACAGACTTTCCTTAGCTCTTAATTCTTGACCTGACTTATATTGTTAAGACTCCACATTTCTACCTGTATTTCTATAACCTTCATGTCTACATTAAGCACTCAAACAAAACTGTCAACCTACTTAGAAATATCAGTCACATTAGTGACCCATTCATTCCCTTTAAAACAGTTCTGCTAACAGTAATAATGTGACTTTATCAACTCTGGGTCACACAGTCACCCTTCTTCCTACCACTTTATTCTCTCTTACCTCCCCC
The DNA here is from genome assembly GCA_013397245.1 of Thryothorus ludovicianus. Lineage (NCBI taxonomy): Eukaryota > Metazoa > Chordata > Aves > Passeriformes > Certhiidae > Thryothorus > Thryothorus ludovicianus. Next base: position 466,251 of record VZTB01012900.1, on the reverse strand, counting down.
AACCCACTGCATCCATCGTTCCTGCTTTCCCTTCTCCTCTGACTATTCCAAAACTGGAAAGAGAAAACCTACAAGGTCCAAGATCCAGTTTGTAATTTATCTGGTGTGCCAGCAGCTGAGGGGTATGACGTGTTCTCAGCCCTTCAGCCACCCCACCTCAATCCCTGGCAACCCTGCCAGGCAGAGAAAGGGCACCTAATCTCTCCCCGTCCTGGCAGATCCATGAATTCCCTGCCAATGGTGCTGGGTGTGCAGCTTGCATTTCACATACCCACTGCAATTTCTAATGATCTGAATCAGCATGTAAGGTCCAATGTGGAACATGAATCACCCTGAATTTATCCACTGACTCAGGATTAGTATGGTCACACACTTCTTTTTAAGATCTCTCATCCTGGTTTCCTCCCTACTGCTGTTACCACCTCTATGCTTTTGCCTCCTTCTGAAACCTTGAGGTCATTTCTCAAACTGCCTCAGTCTTCAGATTGTCACTTTATCTTGCTGCATCTCCCAAAAAATTCAATTCTTCTTGTCCCTCCCATGGATGAACATCTCTTTCTTTCTCATGGCTGCACCTTATAGATTCTCCAAATACCAAACAATTATTATCATGGTACTTGAATGGGCAGTGTAAATATTTTCTAGGAGGAGCTGCACTTCTGGCTTTCTGCTGCACCACCAAACAACAAAACTTTGCTTCCCTAAGTTGGAAAGTGAGATGTAAGAGTCAACAGCATGGACTACCTAAGATACCTAAGGTACCTAAGAAGAACAGTCAAGAGGAGAATTGGAGAATTGCAATACCTAAAAGGAAGAGTCTCTAAAGAAATGCTGGATATGTGACTAATGGTATTAGAATGAAAAGTCAACAGAATTACAAAGCTATTAAAGCAGAAGGAAAAAGCATCTTGAGAGAAAACTAAAATTGTATTTAAATGTAGAGCCTTTATAAAGAAAGCCTGAAATAGGGAAGTTTATTTTATTCTGTGTAACTCAGACACAGATTTGGAGGCATTAAACCACACAGTGATCTCCTGGATTGGAACAGATCCAGCTATTAGGAAAACTTAGTCATCATTTACCACTTAACAGTATTATCCATTAGTTTAAAATATTTACCAGAACATAGTTTTAATATATTTAAGCATTATATTTTTCAAGTATACTTATATTTTCCTTATTCATCTACTTTTAATGGACGTGTCATCAGATACAGAGACATGAACTGGTCATAAATATGACTACACAGGACAAACAAATACTACACAGCATGCACAAAACAAGACAGACAACATTGCAACATCAGTCTGAGCTCTCAGAGGTAATTGCTGTATGAGGAGAACAGGATTTTCCTCAGTCCTGTATTTCACTGGACCTTAACTGGTATTTATGAGACATGAGACAAGAGTTAAAACTTTTTCAGGGAGCGTAATACAGTGAATAGGAATGAGCACCTTTGCTTTTTAATCCCCCTTAAATCACATGAGCAACTTATCCATACCTTTTGTATTTTAAAACTCACATTGCATATACAGAACAAGAAACAACTGACTGATTTAGGTTAATGCACCAACACAGAGACCCTCCTGAATGAATGAGCTCTATGAACACATTATCCAGTGGTTGATGTCCATGTACTGCTAAAGCAGGGGCTGAATGTCCTAATGAGTTACAGGCATTGGCTCATTGTCTGCACATCAGCCTACCTCATTAAGCACTACCTTTGCAATGGGCAAGTTTCTAATTAATGACTTGGCCTGGCAATTCCCAGCTGAAAGTGCTGATGTTGTGCACATATAAACCCTCTCACCAAACACCAGCAGTGATTCTACTTCTGCCAATAGATGAGCAATGTACTGTTTGCTCCAGTCCACTGAGGAATGCCACACTTGTACTGGGGAGGGGGGGGAGGAGGGTGTGTCTCTGTCCTTTATCTTCTTCCTCCAAGCTCCCAAGGTGGGTTTCTCTTTCTACATTTCTTGTTCTGCATTTTTGCTGTTGTTTTGTTTTTATGGTAGGTACTATGCGATGCAGATTTTGGTTAAAAGTTTGGCATCTGTTGTTGGTAGTTCCATTTTCTCCTCCTCTGTGCTTCTGTGTGGATTCTTTTACTTGATCTTGAAACTGTTCTTCCATATTTAAAGAAGGAGATTTCTCTATATATCAGAAGTTAGAGTGTCTTCATGCAGGTGTTTTCAGATGTTTAAGTCTTTTTTGGAAAAATTTCTTCTTTTTCTACCCCATCTGTGCAATACAAAGTATCTTCTGTGTTTGGGATATCATTTGCTCATTATCACTTTGTCCTTTTACGCAAGTATCTTCCCCAACAGAACAGGAGACAGCTTCTCCCTGGTGTCTGGTCACCATTTATTATCCAACGAATCTGAGACTAAAGCTGGAGAACAGCTCATGGGCCATGACCTAGAGACAGTTCAATTCAGTAGTTAGGGGACTTTCATGTGAAATCTGAGTTCTGTAGATAATTTCTTGGCATGAAATCAAATATCCTTTTTTCTTCAGACCCTTTCAGAACAGCTTCCTAGGTCTGCATCAACCCCCTTGCCTTGCTTACAAAATGTGAATGCTGATTTCCTTCCCTCTCCTGCTTCTCAACACTGAAACAACACTACATATTAAATAAGCTTACTGTGTAATGAAATTGCAATCCATTTCAAAGTGAAATCTCAAAACTAAGCCTCTCTTAAATCTCTCCAGGTTTGAAATTGAGATCAAGCCACAAAATAGTTATTTTGTTAATTTAAAAGCTATGTTTTGTATGTCATTTGTCTCACATAAAAGTCGCATTTCCTACAGCGGCACGGACAGGATGAACTGGTTGGCCCATCAGATAGATACTTAGAAGAAAAGCTTTTACCCTTGCTACAGAACAAGAGCAATTTCAGCCCTGAAGGGAACAGTGTGGCAGCAGCTTCCCATGCCCTCCAGTGGTGCTTCTGCATCTGCCTGCCCAGTCCCATCTCTGCAGGGGAAAGTCCTTAGCGAAGGGCCCGAAGTTTGTGTGCCTCCACCTTTCACCAGTGAGTCTACCTGCAAATTCTTCCTCTCATCAAACTGGCTTTTTCCTGGATTGCCTTTGCAAGTCTCTCTCTGCCCAGCCATTCTTTGAGATAGCTACAAAGGCAAGGGCTAAAAAATCTGAGCCTTGGGTGACCCACTCTGGCCATCTGTCTCTCCTCACTCGTTTTTTGGAAGCCTGTGATGTACGAATAGGATGAAAAAAGGGCTGGGTTTCCAAACACCTGCCAAATGGAAGTCCTGCACTTTAACTGCCAGCACTGCATTTAAAACATACTACACTAAGCTGTGAACAAATAGATTTGTTTAACAAACAAGTTCAGCACAGGGATAAATCTGTCAGCCGTAAATCATCTGCAATCTCTCTCTAATGAGAACATGAGGCTTTAAGTCTATGAAGAATAACTTTCTGCTCAGCTGGTGCACTAATGAGCAGTAATTTTTGCTTTCACAGAAAAGAATCCCTATGAGGATGAAAAATGTGTGTGCGTGAGAGCTAACACAGAGATGTTGAAGGTCACCAACTCCAGAAAACTTCCATTTTATTTCTTCCATTTATTTTTCTTCTGAAAGTTATTTTCTGTATTTCTATTTAATTTATGACTGGTTTGACTAGTTCAAGTTGAAAAAGGTTCTATTAATACCTGAGATGGAAGGATTTATTTTCAGAGGAAAAAAATTAGAACCAAATTTTGTTTTTTGCTAAGGAGTATAAGCACATTGAATTGTGTGTGCCCTCCTCTGCCTGGGCTCAATTCCCTAGATCACATAGCCACTGCATTCAGTACCAACATGATGAGATCTATGAAGAGGAAGGTGTTAATACTCTTTACCTCCATGGCCTCCTACATTTGGTGCTTCTCTTCCAGCTTTCCCTTTCATGCCTAAGTTAGGACTGACCACCACCTCCTAACACATTTTTAAATGCCATCAAAATAGCACCAGAGGTGTTAGAGTTGCCTGCTGCATCACAAAACTGCACTAGAAAGCTTCTTTTTCACTTCCTCCTGGCTGCTTGCTGTTCTTTTACAGAATGCCCTGCATCTGTCACTTGCAAACGATCCATCATCTTTCCCAAAAAGGGCTTAAGAGCAATCTATTTTGTGATTCTTTTCAGCCAGGAGATTCATCTCAGTACTTGTCCAATTTTGACCATTCTCCATATGAGTTTGAAGCAATATATCTTTTTTGTTTAGCATCTCTTTGAGATGATATTAATTTCTCCAGTTTCTCTGAATTGGAGATGCTAACAGCATAAACTCATTGTGATTTACACTGGAAGAGCAAACCACTTATTTACACTTCAGCTCTGTGTCCAATAGACAAAGATTAATACCAAACAAAGCTCATCCTGTGGTTAAGCAAGTTTAGGCTTTCTCACCTAGCAGCTCATACAGTAGCTCTGTTTCACCTTCAAGCATAAGAACTGCTGATAATTTTGACTGCTTACTTTCCTTCCACTTCTCTCCTGCGTCTCCCAGGTTAGTCTGTTCTCACTGTATTGACTGCCACAGAGAGCCCAAGTATTTCAGAAAGCAAGACTTCTAACTTTTGAATTATTTTGTTATTCTTTCTCAATTATTCAAATGCAAGTTGTCAATATCATTATAATACCCTCATAAACCCTAAGATGACATGTTATTTTACAGATAACAGCCATGAAAATTCTGCAATAATGAGTAACAGGGCAGGTTTTCATTGCACTTTTCTTGATATTCCTTGCCATTACATTCTGCAATCAGTTAAATTTAGAGTAGGGAGGATGTGTGTTTAAATATACCCTGATGAACATGTCTTCCGGGATTTAAATAGCAGTGCAATCTTCCCTATTTACTCTAGCAGATATTTTTAGTGCTGCTGCTCACTAGTTTTTAACCTAACTTCAGAACAGTCTTCAGACAGCATTCCTTTACAATATTTTTGTTGCCAATTCTTCAGCTTCTATGGCATAGTTAGCAAGTGTTCGCTTAAAAATGAGCCAAAAAATATTTTTCTAATGTTATGTAGAGAGAAGCACAAAATCATGAAAAGCACCACGTGCTTGGATGGTTGAGGACATACCTATCTGCAGTGCTTTTTCTCTTGCTCCATAGTGAACAGCTACTCCCCTCCACATTATTAAATCTGCTATTTTTAGGCCTTTAATTAAGAGTCCAGTTTAAAACAGGGCATGCCAACTATATTATGGATATTTTCTCAAAAACAGTACAAACACAAACAACAAATAACACAAAATTAAGAAACAAAGCCCCAAACATCAAATGCCTGATGTATTTGGTACCACCTGACCTGATCAAATCTCTGGTACAGGAGTCTTTAGCTAGCCCACTAGAGAAAATAACAGATGTAGCTACATAGATGTTCATGCAGTTCTCAAGTAAGCTGAATTAAAATAAAAAATTAACACATAAAGGGACTAAAGGAGACAGAAAAAATATCTACCCTATGGTTATGTGGCAGTCGAGACTGACAGAGGTTTGACTGAATCTGAAAAGCAGGCAGTGAGACAGCAGTTAGAAGCAGACATGTTTGACAGTTAAGGAGACTTGGTCACATTACACTTGTTAAATAGGATAACTAGATGGTCTGGAAGGGTTTTTTGTGTATATGAAGGCACCAGCAGAGATAGATTACATGGAATTAGCAAGCTAAACTCACCCATTAAATCTAATATTAATGAAATCATAATCATTGGCCCAAGCTTTGTATGTGGTTTTGTTCCAAAACAAAACATGGAGCTGAAAGGACCTGTTATACCAATGCAGCCCACTAGAGGTCAAGTTACAACCAGAAGTTTAAAATATATTTAATAATAAAGGGCAAAATGTAGGCCACCATTCTCACATACTACTAGATTAATTCAGGGTGCCCAAGGTACCTCAAATCCTTTAGAACTTTTATTTAGAACTGATAGAAAAAACTCTTAATACAATGTCTGGTGTACAGAGATACAAAACAAATCCAATAATTGTTCCCATAATCCATAAATTAATTAGATGGATTGGATTATTGGACTTGAAGAAATTTTCCTTAATAAAATACCAGGGTATAAAGACTCTTAAGGTCAGTTTTAGACCAGCTATGGTGCTTAAAAACAATGATAATGGCAAACTAAACTAAAACCAAAACTTTAAGACTTGATATGTCTGATATAACAGAAGAACTGTAATCCCTCTGTGTAAAAGACACTTAGTATCACACATCTGATCATACAGAAGTCCTTCTGTACATCTACATCAGAATCTTATAAAACAAAACACACGTAAATACATATAAATACAAACTTGACAAAAATGGAACATCTCCATGCCTAATCAGAAATCCTGTAACAGTACATTGTGGATGCAGAAAGAATGCCTTAGATTTGAGTGGTTTCTAAACATTTGGCATCTTGAGTATATGATGTATGATGTCCAGATACAAATCAAAGGTGTCTCATGAACGCCCATCCTCTGTGCAGTACGAGGCTCGTCTAACTGAGCTGTCAGTCAGCTTGGTAAAGCTCCAATTTAAACTTATCTATTTCCCATGTCATTCTTTCCACTTGGAGAAACAGAAATGTTTGCAATTACAGCCTTCTGACTGCAGAACAGTTTCCTGACACATAGGTAGCATGACCTAAAGTATCTATCCAGCAAAATTTCACTTAAAATTGTACAGGAAATGGCAGCAGCTAAGATGATGTCCCCAGACCAGAGTGAGAAGAGATAAGCAGTGAAAAACTGTGTTTACACACCTATTTCAGGGAGGAATCACATAAAACAAAACAAAACAAAAAAACCCCAAACAAAATCTCCTAAAACCAGAAGAACAAAGCAATAATGGTCAGCTTTTGCCTTCCACTTCTGTATAGAAAGGAGACCATTTGTGATTAGACTGCATTGTATTGGAGGTACCCTCTGAATGGTACAAATTGAGCTGGAAGTTGTGTTGCATTTCCTGAACACCCATGAAGAGGTACAGAATTAGTGTCAGCCTAAAGATCACAGTATATAACCCACAGCCACTGGATTAAACTGCTTTCATCTGCACTTTCTGTTTCACTGGCTCCAGATGCTTAACTCACCCTGCACTGTAACAAAGGTGGCATAAGGCAACTGCACAAAGAACACAGTTCTCTTTGGATTATGTACTAAAAGAATCAGTGCTCCCCAAAGACTCTGAGTTGTTTTACTACATCTCACCTCCTCAACCATATGCTTGACTTTCTTCTGCTGGCAGTGGACCATGTCATCCAGATGCTTGATTCGCTCTCTCAGGCTGGCTGCTACCTCCTCCAAATGCTGTGACCTGGCAAAACATGCAAGAATCAAGCCTGCAAGTGGGGAGCTATGCAGTGTAAACAGAACAAGAACAACCCCCCACAATCCACCATAAATCAGGACAGGCAAGTCAAATTGCATTGACTGATATCAAATTGTCCAAAGTACATTCTACTGTGATCTTAGTCCAAGTGGCTGTCTCCACCCAAGTTATCTCACCTTTGTCTTGCATACTGACATGCTTACTCAGAGCCTGAAGTGCTGACAATTAAATAATGTGACAAAACTCATCTCAGGATGTGTTTTCCTTTAGTGAAAGGCTTTTAGACAACTAGATCTTTAGCTTCAGAGAGACACATTTAGCCTGACTTACTACTACCTGCAAATATTTTGGAAAAGTATGCTAAACAAAAGCCAGGAAGCAGGTCTGCTTTCAAAGCTGTCTTACTGCAGGGGAGCCTTGAGTCAAGAATTTGGCAGAGCTGCCAACAGCAGCAGAATGCTAACTGGAATAGTATTAACTCCTCAACAGTCAGCAGGAATGCTATGAATGGTTTAAATTTGTGCATACAACTCTTCATATAGATTCTGCATTTCTTCAAATCTGTTTAACACAGAAAGTGAACTCCCACAGAACTGCCACAAACTACTTTGGCAGTTTGGCAGAAAAGTAGCTTTTAGAATATGCAAGGAAACAGGAGTGAAGCTTTTCCATAAGTTTCTGTCTCTTTGGCCATGGGAGTCCCCATTTTTATCTGAATGTCCAATTCTTAAAATTTGTCAAAGAAGGCAATCACTTGCTTACAAAATAAACTGCTGTGCTCCTAGGTTCAGGACTGGACAGAATTTGAGAACAGGAGGAGGGGGAATCAAAAACAAAAAGGCTTTTTTTCATCTTGGACTGTGCACAGCAGAAAAAAAAATGTTAAAGCTGCAAATAGAAAAACCATTCTAAGACAAAGCAGCAGATGGCAAACTGTAAGACATGATTCCAGTGAATGACTGAATTGTAGGCTGTTTCCCCCTGAAAGAGTCTCTATTAACAGTGAAGTACTCTGCAGAAATGTAACTGCAGCACTTTGTCAAGGACTCAAAAAATTCAGAGCATCACTGCAGGTTTTTCAGTTGTGTGTATTAAGGTTTCACAAAACTTTAATTTGTATTTTGGTTGCAATAGTAGCAGATATTTTGTATCTCATTGGAAGATTCAGGATCTGAAGCATTGATAGCAAGGGAGAAACAGAACAGATGTCCTTCCTAAGGTGGAGCTCGAGTGTCTGATAAGGTACAGACAGGTAAAGACAACTTAAGAATAAACCAGCATCATCTGAACACAGATTCATTGCTTGCGTGGCATAGATTGCAACTGTGAGCTTGCTTGCATTGCACAAATTCCTGCCTGAACACTGCCTTTACCCTTTTACTGCAGTGTAACTTTTCATGCTGAAAAGGATTCACTGAAGCAAGAAGAGTCTGTGTTATTCAGAGGTAAAGGAAAACAGCAATTATCTTTCATCTCCATATTCTATGTTGTATGTGGGCAACATCTGTTCATTTGAAGTTATTATTTTAACAGGCTGCTGTGAAAAGCCATTCTTACCCTGAAACCAGAGAAGCTGGTCACAGATCAATACAAGGCACTGAGAAGGTCTCAGCAGGGACCTCCTTTTATATTTATGTTTCTCAAAGAACAGCAGGACACACAGAAAACATTAAAACTGAATTTCTGGGTGCCACAGAAGCATAAGTAGTAATCAAATACTATCATTCAGTCTCTGGTTATAATTCACCTTTACCCAATCAAACAGTGTCATATAAACTTTTGAGTTTAGATAGTGAAAGTATTCATAGTCAGGGAATATTCATATTCATCTGAATTTGGGAATGCAGAATTAAGAAAAATGAAAGTCACAGTTATGTCACAGCTTGTTCCATCTACAATGGACTCTGCACATTTGCAAAAACTTTTCAGAAAAGATGCATGAAGGTGGTCATTGTTGCAAAAAATAATTGTCTTGATATTTTACATGTAAATAAACCTACATTCATGTGGACAATCCCTACCAGACTGAAGTTTTAAAGCTGGAAAAGGCAAAATTCAGATGTCTACAAAAACAGAGAAACCCCTGAAGTTTCCTAGCAATAGCAGAAGTTTCATAGGCAAGTCATATCTCACCTTTCACTGTCAGAGTTGTTTTCAGATTTTGCTCCAGATATTTGTAGTTCATTTAATTCAAGTTGTTTTTGCAGCTGGTGACGTTCCTAAACAAAGAAAGTTATCTTTCAGTTCTCCATGCATCAAAATGTAAAGGCTTCACAAAGTATGCATATTTCATTGCAATTCAAAACATCATTTGTGAAATCAAAATAGAAACTGTTTAAACAAAATTCATCCATTTCCTATAGCCAAGGAGCACAGAATACATAATAATAAAATCAATTTCCCAGCTACGCATGGAAACAAGATTAGTTTTCAATGTCCTTTATGGTTGTACAGCTGTATTTGAAACTGAATTTTTTTAATAAAAAGATGAAGCATCAAAATCTTTAACTACATAAATGTCAAACTGTCCACATTATCACTCCAAAAAGATCTCCCAATCCAAGGCTGAGATAAAAGATATTGCTGCATTTTCTTCCCCCAGAGTATTCCTGTTAAAGTGCCCACCAGCACAGAGCTTGTGAAGATCTATGAGGACTTGGGGTCTGAGTGAAACAAGTTAACAGAGAAGTGTTATCCACCTTGATGGGAATTTAAGAGGCATTCAGTCTCACTGGGTGAGAATCAGCCAGGTAAGAGCAGATTAAAGAGCTAATGTGAAGGAACTCATCTGTACTTGTGAACTGTACTGCAATCCTGTAAAATGTACATTCACTGCATAATACTTCAAAGTTGTAGGCTGAAGCCCAGATAAAGTTAATGGAGCCACTACAAAGGGCATATTAAGCCAAGTAATTTCTCAGTGTAATCATTAATTCTACTAATGGATTTGCAAGCATTAGACAAAAAGGGCTCAGTGCACGTTAGACCAGTCAAGCCAACAAGACTGGCTTATAAAAATGTATTTCTTAGTAGACATTGATATTAAATATGTACTACAATAAAATGAAATTGGTGAAAAAAAAAACACTTCATTTGAAAGAGCAGAAGATTGTACTCCCTCCATTGACTGAAATGCTCTCTGCTCCTGTATTTGACATAGTGAGGCACAAATCTTTAAAGATAATGAGATGCCTGCTATTGAATGAAACTAGAAATGCCAAAGTACATCCAAGACCATTCTGTTGTTACTGCAGCCAAGGCTGCCCTTGAGTTTCACATTCCCCAGGAGTTCCTCCTTGTTGGTGAGAACAAGGTCTGGAACAGCACCTCTCCTCACTGGCTCCTCCATAACTGGAGAAGGAAGATATCATCAACACTTTCCAGCAAACTGGTTGCTTATGCTCTGCTGTGTAATCCCTCCTGATGTCAGGGTGGTTGAAAGTCTCCACGAGGACCAGGGCTTGTGAACAAGAGGCTGCTCCCATTGTCTGTCAAGGGCCTCATCCTTTCAGTCTTCCTGACTGGGTAGCCCCCACTCTAATGTCAGCTGTCCCTGCCCTCCCTTTAATCCTGACCCTGCAGGTTCTCCATCAGCTTCTTACCCATCCCCAGACAGAGCTCTGTGCACTCTATGCACCTACCACAACAACATTTCTGAGAGACTCTGTGTCATTTATGGTCATTACTTGATCAGGCTTAGGACACCTCGCACACTGGATGGTTTTTAAATTCTCTCTTTAAAGTAATGGTTCATTTCCTAAATAAATGCTGCCCTGTAAGGATCACCAGGAAGAGAGAACCATCTCCTCATCACAGGGTCTCTGTGGCAGTCCAGGTGCATTTACTGATACAAATACAGTAACAAAGATGCAGCAGCAAGGGTTTGTCACTGAGCAGGGAACTGAGCAGCAGAACAATAACAAGGGACATTTCCTCCATGCACTTGTGCATTTCCTCTCAAGGCAGCAATCAGCTCTCATACCTCTTCCATGCGTTCAATCAGCCGGTCCAGCTCACCAATTCTCTGGTCTTTCTCCTGTATGCTTGTTTCTGTAATCTGCATCTTCTTATTTGCATCTTCAATAGCCTTCAGAAGCCGATTTGTTTCCTCCTACAAACAGGAACATTTACAGTCCCACTAGCATCTAATATATTAATGAGGAATGTGTCTTCTTTTCTGCTATAGGGCCAGGCTAATAGCTCCTAAAGAGCTCAAAGCTTTTCACTACACCTGCTCAGAAATCTGGAAGAGTTATGATTCTAAAAGTGAATTATGTAGAGAAAAAGACTGGAGGTACTTTGAAATGAACAGGTATTAGTAAAGCATCATTTTGACAATCCAAGAGAAACTTCTACCCATTTCTTAGGTAGCTGATTTCCCTCTCCCTGAGGATGCTGTTACATAACAGCATGAGAAAAATATGCCACTGCAAAAGACAGCTTTCTAAACACCATAGTTGGCCACGTTCAGCTTTGTACTTTCCTTACATATAAATCAATATGAATAAAAAGGAGCATCTATCTTCAATCTCTATCATTATCTGACTCTATTATTTTAAAAAATGCAAAAACTGACTGCTCACAGAAAGGTTTAACTTGAAGGTGGAGGGAAATTGAGGGACAGGAGACTTCTTGCTCCAAAAGCATCCAGTGAAGTTGTTCCCTTTCTCCTTCTTAAACTGTCACTTGAAATCGGACATTTTATTTTCCTTTTTTAGAGATTCAGAAGTTAAAAAAACCTACTTTATTTCAAATTTTGAAGTCTAGATTATCGTTGACATTACTATGTTTGAACACATGTTTTTCTTAATCCTACAACCCCAAAAGTCTGGAAAGCTTAGTTAGTAACCATGGCATGGCTAATCACAAAGACAGAAGGAACACCCATCAAGCCTGGAGTATGAAGCGATTGAGAAACAACATCCAAGCTAAGCCCTGCTCTTACAGACTGGCTGTACCCACCAGGAGCATTTCTTTCTCAGCCTTGTGTTTCTGTTCCTCTTCCCGCAGTTTTTCCTCATACTGACTGTACAGCTTTCTGGTCATCTCTCTCATGACTTCAGCGTTGGCTTCCTGTGATGATTCCACCTTTGAGAAAGGAAGATTGCCCCATCAGTAAGTACAGTATTGCTGGCAGCAGGAGAAAGAGAGTTCACATGATGAGAAAATAAAGAATTTGAAATTAGGCTCCCCCTTGTTATAAATCTGACATTGCAAAAATAGATTTCCATTAGCATCAAGACCATTTACAGCACTCTGCCAGTATTCACATAATTTGAATCTGTAGAAGTTACTGCTCCATCAAGGTCTATGTTGTCTGACTTTAGCTCATTTAGTCATTGCTTATCCAAGATTAGGCCATGCCTCTTTGCTGAACCCTTCCACAACAGCCTCCAGGTCACTTGGTTTGTTTCCCCAATGAAATGATATTGTCTCCCTCTGCTCTACTGAAGCATGAACTAGAGATGGACTAGACTCAAATCCTGTTCCTAAATGACCATGAACACTCAAAGCAGTACTTTACTGCAGTACCCTCCCTGCTCTCTCTTCTGCTTTCACATTCTGCTCATTGTGTAGGCATAAGAACTGAGGTAACCATGCAGCAAAGCAATCAAAGTGAAAAAATTCTCAGGTGTGTGGAAGGGTTAATTTTTAACAACAGAACCAGAAACTTTACTAGAGCTACAGGGAAGAGCGTAGAATGGTAATTCAGAGACAGGATTTCCTGCTGTTGGTTGAAAACACTGACTGGACCACACCCTCAGTAATTAAACAGCAGATAGGATATTCACAGCTTAGGCCCATCTACTATGTAAACCACAATAAAAGTGAATACAACAGCTAGTACAGGATTAATTCTTTCCCTAGAGATGCTGTGAATCAGGCAATATTATAGTGAAATGCTGTGGGTGCTACAAAAGTGACAGAAGAGGAAGAATAAAGTGTTCCCTGCTCATCACCACACTTAACAAAGCTACAAAATGCAGAGTTCAGATGATTAAGGTTTTAGGTTAGATTTTTTTTTCTATTTTAAGGACCAAAAGGTTTAGTAAACCCTTGGGTTCATCTTGCATCACAGAAACAAGCTTGTTTAGCACCCCGTAGAAAAACAACAGTGCATTTCATTCTTTGAAAAGGGATGAGCCCTGAAGGATGCCACTTGTACTGCAATTGTCCCCTTTGTCATCTCACCTAGGCCAACCCTGGGGCACAGGTAGTGACCTGCACTTTTTGAGAGGGTGTGAAGTTAAATGAACCTTCGACATTTCAGGAAGCCTGAAAGAATCATATCCTTTAGAGAAAGCGAATTATTAAACCTCAGATTCTTTAAGACACACTGAACTGGAACAGGATCTCTGGCCTTTTATCTCTATCATTCCTTTCCTTACATCTTGAGCAATGAGGACAGTAAAAACAAGCATAAAAAAGTGGATGTATCAGGGCAGCTCTTGTAATACACTTAAGCAAAATCTCCACTCTAAGTTATTACAGATTTATGAATAAATCAAACCTCCTTAATAAGCCCCATAGGTGTGTTCTCCCCCCAGAATGTATTCATGGTAGTTACTGCTTTCCAACACAAACCTCCCAGATCCCACATCATCCTCTTACATTCACTCCTAGAATGAATTCCCAGATGTCTTGGCACCTTTTGAGACACAATTTTATATTTAACTGTCAAAGAGAGTAATGAGGTATATTATTCACTAACTTGGTACTAGAAGTGAAAGTGTGAGGGCAAAATATACAAATGTGTTAAATGCAGGGCATGTATTCTGCAGAGCTTGATATGCCTGAAGATAAACAAATCCTTATGCATTCAGTTGAAGCAAAATTTAAGCTGCAGCTCCCTGCTCTTAGAAGCTGACATACCTTTCCCTGACTTGCTGGGGCATGTGCTTAAAGCTAAAATTTCTGGTTTAAAATCTTAATTGCATCATCTTTGCTTCTGTTACTTGGTTTTTTCCCTCTTTTTATTTCCTGCTGACAACAGCAGGTGCAAAATACAGCTTTTATAGTCTGTAGAGCTTCACTGAGAGAGGAAAGCAGAACATGAAATGCACTTCTGTTTTCTTGCTTAACCATTTATCATTAAGCATGAGTGCAAGTCACTAGCAAAACAGCCATAAAGAAACACCTTCTCTCACAAAATTAAACATGAATATAGCTGCAGTCACTTTAATTTCAGAAATTTTACCAAAAATAATAACTACATTTTCAAAAATTGACAAATTCTGATTTAGTACTATATCCAAATGAGTCTGCTTTGAGCAATTTTAACAGAGACAAAGGTTTCCAGGGGAAGGAGGGGGATGTTGTTTGTTTTATTTGGATTTTTGTGAGCTTGTTTTTCTGAGACTAAAGGAATACATTTGGCTGATGAGGAGAGAACATGATCAAGCTTTCTGTCATATTAAACCTTGCAATTTGTATTTTATGCCCTTACATTTCTCTGAAAGAAATAGCTCAATTCTCTTTTGAAGACACTTGCTGTTACCTGCTGAGCACATGCTCATAAGGCTAAACAGACTACCTATTAAAAATGGTGCAATACCAAAGAAACTCAACACCAAGAAATTTATGTACCAATGTGCAGAGTTGTAATATTCCTTCACTTAATAGGAATGGATGCTAATAACCATTTAATGGTTTGCATTTTCACCTGTCAACAACTCTGACTCTTATGTTACATCCCATGTTATGGGAAGACTGCCTGTCGCCAGCTGAGATTCTTTGTTATTAAACCAGCATTGATTCACAGGAATAAGTGAGCTCGAGGGTGTGATGAGGGCATGAAGAATGAAGACCCTTTACAGATAAGGCCAAGGAATTAATTTAACATCCACCTAATACTCTTACTGTGCAGTATTTTTAGGGGAGTTTATATACCACACCTTTAACTTCAGTAACTGATTTTCAATTTGTGCCGTTTCCAGTTGCTTTTGCTTCTCTCTCAGCTTTTCCATAGATTGCTCATGTGTGTGTTTTAAATTCCTTATTTGTTCCCTTATGTCAGTGTTCTCCAATGTAACATCCACTAGAGTTTTCTAGAAGAGGCAAAGCACATATTAAAAATCAGAAATAATTTGATGAATTAATATAGGCAAGAGATTATGAAACAGACAGTACATTTAAAGAGCTTCCTGACATATTAATGCAGTGTGAACAGATTTGCAAGTTTTAACATTTAAAATTATGGCTTTTGTTGTTGCTAGAAGGTATTTCCGTGAGGAGTGTACAGTGAAATCAAGTCCTGGAACACTATTAAAAAAAAAAAAGAACATGGATACATTTCAGTATGAATAATCTTCCCTTCTCTCTGAGGACCATGTCATACATCCAAAATGCAGTGGACTAAAAACAAGAAAGTAATGTACAGGAATGTAACATTCTTTTTACACACAAGAAACCAGGGATATTAAGTTGCTCAGCCCAGATACATGGGAATTTAGAAGTCTTTAAAAAAGAAAATTTATTCCCACATTGTCCCTCCCCTTGCATTTCACAGGTATGTAAACTCTCACAGGTGTCTGGCATCCAAACATGCCACTTCATTTCTGTTACCAACTAAAGGCAGAACTAAGTCAGGACATGCACCATTTTGCACAACACAGACCAAACCACATTTTCACCTTAGATCTTTCACACAGACATGACTTGTGGTATTAGTCTGCTGCTTATCAGTATCTCTTTATATCTTTATTGTACACTATTTTTAATGTTGTTTTTAAACACAGGAACTTCTAGAACGTTTTTCTTTGTTTCCTAAATTAGATGCTTTAGATATCCAAGACAGTACTTTATGGTGTTGCTTAGTGTTAGAATCTGTATCTGTCATCCATATTTTCTGTATGCTTTGAAATCCACGTTAGAAAAGGCAGCTGTGAGCTGGGAAGCAGCTATGAAGATGTACCTGCAAGTCTATTGATGCTGATGTCAAGGAGCTGTTCATTTCGCTAAAGCTATCTAAGGCTGCAGCCTGCACTCGCACATGATTCTCTAAGGATTCCTGATGAGCATTTGTCACCTGAGCAGGGAAAAAAAAAAAGAAGTTTTATGTAGAATAATGATCAAGTTTACCTATTCTTTCCAAGAGAGCTACAGAAGAGAAAGATGCCAAGATTGTTTTCACAGTACTAGGAAGCTTAAAATATACAGGCCTCAAAGTATATTCTCACAAACAAGCAAACCTTAAAATGCAAATAATCTAACAGAAATAAGGCATGAGCATCTAAGTTTATTGTTAGTCTGCAATCACTGTATAGGCTGTTCTTTTTGAAAGGACAAGAGGACAATTGGCAGCTGTCTCTATTCAGAAAGATTATATACATAGAGTGGGAAGATTGTAAAAATTCAGAGCGAGAAGCAGAAGAATGCAAGAAATAAGGAAATCTAGAACTGTGACTTGTAGAAAAGCCTTAATTAGGAAGAAACTCACTAATCAGGTACATAAAGAAGCAACATCAGGAAGACGTAAGGATGAAACAGGACAAAGCAGGGAGAGGAAGCCAGAGGGCTTTGTTGTGTGAAAATTAGTCATTTTCTGATATGTACACACACATGCTTAAAAATGAAGGGAGGGGGGAAAGAAGCAAAATGACACCATTCAAGAAGAGACCAAACAGTATAAATAATTATGAATGATCCAATAATAAAGAGGAAAAGAGTGTTACTAATGGAAGCCAGCCCAGCTCACATTCTTAGATGGACCAGATTTGTTTCTCAATAAAAACAGAACACCAGGGACTGACTCATACAGGGGACAAGTGTGTAGTAACTAAGCCATACACAGATTAGGTCAGCATAGGGAGTAGAGGCCAAGTAGTCACTGTTAACCTTCTATAAATGTGTGCTCATGTAAAACAAACAAAAGCAGAAATGCTTCGGATGGATTAAGAAAGTTACAAGGTAACAACTTGTATGAAGAAGTCCAGGGCAGGATATTGGAAGAGCAAATTTCAAACAAACCTTATGAACAAAAAGTTGTCCTGGAAATTGGTAAGATAAAAGCACAATGATTGAAAGCTGAAGCAAAGAGTATAAAAAGGATTTTAAACAGGATTTGCAAATAGCACAAAAGACAACAGTCATATAAAACCAAAATCAGCTCCCAAATAACTAACCAAACAAAAAGCTCATGCTATTAGGAAGAACACTTGTGCTTCCTTTCAGGCAGTCTAGAGTACTTTAAAAAATGGAAGGATGTCTCCTAATGTGCCGTTTATGTCAGAAGGAAGCTTCATGAACTGCTAATTTACTGCAGAACTAGATATTCTGTCAGAGCTGGTCAGAAACCCTTAATTAAGGAAGAATTTCTGACTCATGCAGGATTTCTACTGGTCTGACAGAAGTTCTGGAAGTGCAGGATATCATCACTGCTATTCAGTAAAGATCAGCAGCAAAGACAACAAAGCTGCACCTGAATCAGCATTTACCACATGCATGCTGGGAGAGTGACTCTTGTTGGCAGCATTATGACTGTTTAACACAGTTTGCAGAAATTGGGTTTTCTCTCTTTCTTCCTCTCAAGTTGGGGGGGGTCTTTTTTTCTCTTTTTTTTTTTTTGAGACCAGTTGTACAGAATGAAAGTACCAGTTTACAGCAAGTTCTGATTTTTGTACCTAACACAGCATGCAGGGAGCTGACAGCCTCCAAATGGGGATGGCAGAAGGGCACAAGTCAAGGTCCCAGTCCCTTGAAGCCAGAATACAAAAAATTGCCAAAGCTTCCTCTGAACCAGGGCTGTGAAAATCAATGCTGAACATAAACTCAAAGCAAATTTTCAGGGAGATTTTTTGGATCAAACAACTCAGCAGTTTAATATGAAGGCTATTTTTATAGAGTGTAACAGCTTTTATTGCTAAAGCAGCATGTCAGAAGAAAGACAAGTCATTGAATGACCATTGAAATGTTCCATTAAAAACCAAAAGGTAAGTAATTCTTAGCACTTTAATACTAATGAATACTGCTATTTCTTTTATTTAGTGTTTAAGCAATAGAGTCAGTAAAACAGATCAAAGTGTTGGAATTACTCCAAGTTATCAGTTTTTCCTAATTATCAATGCTATTTATTCAATTCACCTGGAAGCTGTTACATCCATCTCCACTAATTACCAACACACACAGGCAATGGTAGCAAGATCATTCTTTTATTTCCAAGAACTTCCAGCCAGTCAGTAATTTCATATGCAAAAGCATCCCTGTCCTGCTTTACCTTCCCAGATGGAAAAATAAATAAAGCAAGGAAACTACAAAGATGTCACATAAAACAGTGAACTGGAGTGGTTTGAGAGATCAGTTCTGTTCTACTAAAACAAAAAAAAAGTTTCTAGATTACACTGGGACAATTATTCCCATATGCTTTCCCTGCAAATGAATGGGTACTTACTTTCAGTTCATTTGTAAGCTGCTGTATTTTTCGTTTCATTTCATCATATTCACCATACATTTTCTTTCTTACTTTTTCCAGAGTTGCTCTCACCTGGTGTCAGAAAAATCAAATGTCTTTATCAAAATGTTGGCTTATACTGTTTATATAGCAGGACACGATTTTTTTCTCTAAGTTCTTCATTGTTGTTTTCTGTTATTTCCATTATTAACCTACCACTGCATAACAGCAATTTATTCTCATGAAAATGTCAAAAACTGAAGTCTCAAGACTTGTCTACATAGGGGTGATACAAATAACTGTCACTATGAGTAGTTCTAAACCTCTTTGTACATGCTTAAACACTTTTAAATTAATAATTTAAATTAATTAATTTCAATTAAATATCCCTAAGTCATTCTAACCTGATTACTAAATGAAGTAAAATTAATTTTATCATATATTGTTTTATTTCTGAAAAAAAGGCATGGACTTAATATACCTCCACACTTTTAAAAGTGGTTGGCTTCCCCTGGGTATCCTCTGCAGAGCAATACCTCTAATTTCCATCTTTTAGACTTGTATCTTACGAAACAACACACTAGCTTACATTTAACAATGATTTCAAATCTGAAGAACAGAGAATTCTATTTGATTTCAAGAACTATAGATGCAAATTATTCCTTGGCTTTCTAGGAAAAACACCCTCAAAACCTCCCAAGCTGGCTTCCAGTTTGGCTTTACACACCACTGCAATCATGTTTGCCTACAGCCTAAATAATTCAACCTTTTTTTGTCCCTTCCTCACCTCCACCAAACACAGGCTGATTGCAGATCACTTAGGGCTGTGAGTTCACTGTGTCTCTGCACAGTGGGGCGAGGGGCACTTCAGCAGGGGATGTTTTTGGCAGCTCTGTATAGAATCCCCTCACGGCCTCCCAGGAAGAGGGGCACTGGCCACCAAAGCTCTGCAAGGAGTGCTCCCTACCCCAGCTCTCTTTTGGGATGAGGAAGAGGGAAGGGAGCTGGAAATCTCTGCTCACCCTGTGCCTCCCGAGGCACAGGCACACCTATTCTTGCAAGATGTAAATTAGACTCAGGCAGAGGGAGCTGTCAGCAGCTCTGACATGGCCCATCATTTTTGGTCTATTTGAGTCAGCACATACACAGCACAAGCTGAGGACTCTTGTTTGAGAGTCTGCTTTTTCAGACAACACTGCCCTAGCAGACCAGAGATCACAAATTAGCAGAGCGGAACACAGCTTCCAGAAGATGGAAGAGCAAAAGCCAGCATGTCTCTCACCATATCTTTCCCACTTTTTCCTGAAAGCATCAGTACCCTGAATGAATGCACAAGCAAGACTTGCAGCTCACCTGGTCTGACATGTCCCTTCATAAGGGACAGACAAGGGCAGGGAGATGGTTCTGGCCCAAGCAATCCCCAGGCACCACAGACAGTGCAGTTTGGGGAGTTGGCCCTGCTGTGTGCCAATTCACCTGACCCTTGACACCACCCCAGCAGGGCAGGGAAACTACCCAGGCAGGGAAACAGCAGCCAAGGCAGCCTGTGTGCAGCCCTGGCAGACCCTGCCAGTCCCTAACCTCAGCAGCTTGAGAGTGGTGCACACCAGGAGCTGACAAACTGGGAGTACCAAGGGAGAGAAGCAAGAGCTGATAGCCACAGACCAGGCAGATGTGAGGAGCACACATGAGCACAGCCCTTTACACTGCTCACTTGACCCAGGGTTCCTCCCTTTTCTATCAACTCAGTTTGATAACAGGATAAGCACTGACCAACAGCCTCCTGAGTGATAAAGGTGGATGGAAAGAGGTCAGATTATTTTCCCTGAGGTAATTAGGGTGTTACTGCCACAGCCTGAGAGCCAAAGACTGATGGGCAAAGAGATTCTGAGTTTCAAGAACAGCAAAATTTCAAGCAGAAATGCATTTTTTGTTTTTCAGGACATCTTCTGCCAACTGTGATAAATGAGCAGGCACAGAGAAAGTAGTACAAAGACATCCTTATTAGGCTGACTATTTTAAGGCTGTCCCAAAATATACCCAAGTGATTTTACTATGTCACCTAATTTAGAAGCCTTTTCAAAGCTGGGGGGTTTGGGGCCGGGGGAAGCAGAGGAAGAGAGAGACTTTATCCTTTCAGGTGTCTGCTTACATTGTTTCTTCCAACAGCAAGCACAGATCCCAGGTATAGATCATGCTTTTTTCCCAACTCAAATACTACCAAGGCCAGCTTGTAGCTTCAGAGTAGGTTCCCAGTTTAAACTGAGATGTTGGGCTAGACACCAGTCATCCCATTATACTCTCACAGCTCTACATGGGTATATGGAAAGGGTATTTAACAAATTTTGAGGTAAAAGTGTAACTCACTTCTTTAATATAATTCATCTCCTCTTTCAGCTGATCAGCTGACCAGCCATAAACCACCATTTCTCTCTTGTGGTTGTTGTCAGTTCGGTGCACAACACCATACACCATCCCATGAGAGAGCTTCCCTGGAGACATCCCATTTGGTACATGGTAGAGCTCCTAAAAATAAAAAAAATATTTTAAAAATCAGTACAAGAATGAAAACCCCATATAAAACCACAGTAACTTAGGACCAGGAGAGACACCAATTATAGTGAAAGCACAACAGTACATATCAACACGGACTCCCAAACATTTTGGAGTCAGCCTTCATATTTTTGTAAAGAACGATGACCAACTTATAATTGATAAAGAATACAGAGATGTCTAATTATCATTGCCTTCAATGAAAGTCATGTAGGCACAGCTAGAGACAACAGGCTGGATTTGTACAAGGAGAGGTAGAGGCATGTAAGAAAAGGTTAACCTGGCTTATTTTCATTCACCACCAGATGCTACTTTTCTGCATTCCTGCAGAACACTGTCATGTCTCTAGTTCCCTCTAAACTCTTGAAACCACAGAATTATCCCTAATTTCCCAATTTCCCTACTGCAGAAAACAAAAATTCACAAATTTACTCAAAAAACATAGAAAGTTCTAAGAAACTGAAATTAAAACCTTTTAGGCAGTGTTCCTGAAAAGAGAAAATACATTTCTCTTGAAGATAAACAAAGCAATCAAACTCGTTTCAGGTCTCCATTTCTTTTACAGATGTTGCAGAACTGTCATTGGAAGAGCTAAAGCAAAGCTATGAAATAGCATTTATGCAGGTGTTCCAGTGTTATTAAGTACTGTGAAAGGATAAACCTGCTAAATCAGGTATTGCTATGTAAACAGAGGTTGCTTTAAAGAGCCAACATTTTTTATTTGAATTATCTGCAGAAATTTGTGAAACATACTTGTAATAATTGCATGTCTTGCTTCAAGCCACCCTTCACAGTCTTCTCTTGTTCATCAATACACTTAATAAGAAAAATATTCATGCAAACAGCAGGAATCATTTCCCTCAGCATGTAAATTGATATCGGCAAAGTCAGATCACCACCTGACCTGGCTACTCACCTCTCCTCCCTTCTAATCAGCCCAGGGAACATCCTGTCACAAGCATCTGAAATGAGTCAGTCCCCAGAACTACTCATTTCTCTTCTTGATTACAAGGAATTCAGACAACCACCTTAGATGAAGACATCCATATTATGACTTTTTTTTTTAAAAAAAGGAAAAATATTCTTACTGAATGTGAAATATTTGCAAACTAGGAACCTAAAAATAATCAGAGATTTCTGAATGGAAAGTTAGAATGAAAAGTTTGGAAACACAGCTGTTACTGAAAAGCTTTGCACGTTGTTTTTGAAAGGTCAGTTCTAGAGAAAAATCAGGTATAGATGGTTTTACTGAATTTACCTTCTTATGCTGGATATACCAGGTACAGGTACACTTGAGGACATTTACTACATCAACTTTGTAATATATTTTGGTTTGGTTTTTTTGTTCTGAGCATTGTCTAAATACTCTCTTTGACACCAAACAGAGGCTTAAAGAGATGAAGCTCAGCATCTTATACCCATCTGCAGCTGCATCCTAGAGATCCCCAGTCCTTACCATGACAGTGAAGAGAGGACACCAGCAGCAGCTAAAGCAGCAGCACTCTCAGTTTTTAGGAGCCAAACCAACAATATAAGAATAAATACTACTTTAGGTAAGGGGGAAATTATCAGGAAAATTTACTTGTATTAAGAAGAATTGATAGAGACAGGTATTTGTTTTATATTGTGTCCTTCTCACATGGCACTGACAGATTTTCCTCAACACTGTAAATTCTACATGCTCTTTATCACATCATTTATAGTTTAACCATGTTGCTGAAGCTCTCGGGGTGTGTGCAGGGCTGAGAGAGGAACAATCACAGAGCAGACACCTGATAAAGAACATTTTAGACACAGAACAACAAAGCTGTAAGCCTTCATTTGAAAAGAAAGCTTTAAAACCACTTAATGAAGAAAACATTGGGCAACCAGCCCTACTTATACATGATATAATTTTGCACTTTGAAAACATTATATGCAAAGCTCCATATCCTCAAAATGAGATGTTTCATAATCATATATTACTGGGGGTTTTGTTTTGCTGTTTGGATGTGCACAAACAAAAGCCCTACACCTCATACTTAGAAATAGAGAAATACAGAAACCAGATGGGGACATGACTCAAGATTATTTTGTGTTTGTTTGCTTCCAGGGTTGTACAGTTTCTTTCATAGTTCATTGCAGCTCCTCCCCTGCATCTGGAAAAAGGGATTACACACAAGTTTCCATCTTCCTGATAACAGAATGAATAATCACTTTGATTGTTTAGAGGTTACCAAGGCACCAGACACTGAATTCATAAATCCATACCCTTTGCCCATGATCGCTCATTTTTAATGAGGTGAACAGCTGAATGCCAGCAATACCAAGGTCCTTTGTGCCTCTGAAACATGAGCAGAATTGTCTGAAGTGTCTAAAGAGCTGTTTTCAGAGTTCTGGCATAAAAATTCTGACCAAGTTCCTTATTNCCCCACCCCCCAAGAAAGACCTACAAATTCAGACCATGGGTGTGCATCTGGAGAATCATCCATGGCACTTACATATGTATTTCAGAGATGAACAGACTTAAATTTACATTATAATGGACAGTACATGCAGGATTAGGTACGCACAAAGGGAGACATGGTCTCTTGCAACAATGCTAAACTTGCCTGTTTTTTGTATTTCCACAAAGCTCCTAAAATGCCTTTGTTACTTCTCTTTCAGAAGATTAAAAGAAGTGCTCCAGTCTCCATCATCTGTTGACCATTCCAGTTCTATGTTATACTTAAAATACAGGATATTGTTTTTACCCTCCCCTTATTCTTCCTTCGTATCACAATCCCCAGACAAGTGCCTGTTAAAATTTCAATTCTTGCTTGTTTTAAGGATGTGTGAGCCAACAGCTACATAAGTAACTGTTCTCGTGTTTCCTTAACCTTTTTCACTGCTGCTCTATTCCAGCCATGCTTATCTTCTACTCACCCTTTTCTGTTTTGCAACTCTGAATTTCAGTGACTACTAGTTTCAGGGTTTTGTATAAATAGCCAAAAAAGGGCTCACCTGATGCAGTCTCCTCTTAAGAGAAAGCTTACAATCAGAAAACTCCTCTGAATGTGGGGTTGAGATGGTTGCTTTTTTGTTGACTACTTTTTCAGTACAGCTTTGCCTCTAAACAAGGCCTTGCTGAGTAGCTCAGTTCTCAAATATCTCCCCAGAACTGCAGCACTAAGCATGCACTGAGTGTACTTCTGCCAGTTTACCTCCTCTCAAGCTACTTCCACCCACCTTTTTTTCCTCCCTTCACTGTTTTTTCCATTTCTGCCTTGTACTCTCTTCTTCCTCTGACACATGGTCTCTCCCCTGCTTCCTCTTTCACAAATCCTGGATCTTCCACATCCTCAAGAACTACAGAACAGTTTTTTTTAAAGTCAAATACTTCCCATTATTTTCCTCTATGTCCCGTACATACCCATTCTCAGAACTCAGATATTTTTCCAAGCAGGCCCTCAATGGTCTCCACTCTTATCTACAGTGAGGCATCTCAGTGAAGATAACAGCATAAGTAAATACATGCAAGTAAATACTGTAAAGCTAACCAGAATAGTACTTTAAGATGGAAGGGTTCATTAGATCAATCATTAACCATACCTATTTAAAGTCAAAATATCAGCCAAATCCCTTCTAATGTGAGCTAATGATCTGAAAAGACAGAGTTATCTTAATGAGTTTGTGAATATTTCCTTGTACCTATAGTCAGTTCTATGAGAGCCCCAGGTGACAGCAAGGACACATCGTGTGGATGCTCACACATCCTGGATCAGCCTCCAGGAACATGTTCTGTCTGTACTGCAGCACCAGACTGCTTGGTGTGATCATACAGAAAGTACCAAAGAAACACAGACTTTGTTTACTTAGCTAATAAATATTTAAAACAGAAGCCTACACCCCAAGGTTGCAAAAGTCTTGATAATTACCATGCATCCTGTTTATGTCTCTGTCCAAGGAGGAAGCACAAGTTCTATGAAACAGGTGAAGACATTACAAAACCAGACCCTAAATTTAAGTTTTTAGCTGTTTTTTCTATGGTCCATGGTTTTATTTGCATTATGCAAATAACACTGAGGTACTATCTGCTTCTGAATTTACCAGTTTTATAAATCAAAGTCAGATAGACTCATTCTTTGTACTTCTCCCTGCCCCAAAATTGGAAGCAAAAGCACAGAAGACACATCTTTTTGGAGAAAGAAGGACATCTAATGTAATGCTTAACACAATTCTGTGTTTAATATCCCTGTGGCTGTAAAATATTCCTGACTCATGATTTTCTGTTTACCTACTCCATCAAAAAACCTTTAACAAAAATTATATCAGTTAAGTGAGGCTTTATCTTTTCCTTAACAGCCACATTCCAGACGTGTCTAAAATACCCAGTTATCTTTTACCTGTTCACTAGTTACACAAGGAACAAGCATATTCATGCTGTTAACTGAGGTTACATATTTTCTATTCAATAAAATGACATATCTGTAACATTAAGCTCACCAAGAAAAGTTACTGTGCTCTGACAAGATGTAGCTCTGTTTTTATGTCTTTCCATATGCCTCTACTACCCAGGAAAATCATGGTACATATCGGAATGTTTTATATTAAAATAGTATTACAGTAAGGAAAATATGCCACAACAGACATGAGTGTTCTTAAATTCATGAAGAATGCAAGAAGCATCACTGAACACTCTAACTTTGAAGCTCCTTGGGTGTAGAATTTATATGTCCATCTCAAAAGAGAAGTGCCAGGCATACAAAGTGATATCTAACCCATGAAATCTGTACACAGAATGCCAGTGTTTACACACTGGGAAATGAAAATACAACAAATACAGCAGTAACCTCGGAAGTCAATGGAATTCATTCTGTATTTTTACATAGTGCTGGTTTTAACAAAGGTATTGCTTAATCACATCAAAAATCAAGTGATCAGTGCTAGAGAGACTGAGGAAGAGTAACATCACCTGTAGCATATGAACCACATTTTTTCAGGCACAAGGTCTGCTCTGCTGACAGGAGTGGGCTGGCAGCAGCTGAGAAAATAGGAACTGTCCTAGATTCCATGTGCACCACAGCCCCACGTTCACTGCATTTTCTTGAACCAGGCCTGACACAAGTTTCTGCTTGATTCTCACCATGACGTACAGAAGCAAATTCCCCTCCTGGCTTCTGTACAGCCTACTTTTTTGGCTGGGAAAAAAAAAAGTTTGTTATGTTTCTGTATTCTTGTTTGGGAAGGAAAAAGAATTTCACTTCTTAGTTGTGATGTTTAAAAAAAAAAGAAAATTAAAGTGTTTGAGGATATATGCAGCCATAGTACCAAGCTGAGTTTAAGACTAAACACTGCTCAAACTTGGCTGAAAGACACAGATAGTAAAGTGACACAAATTTCCAGAGTGTTATCTCATTTTAATTCTCTTGTCCACATATCCAAATGAAAAAGAAATGTCTGTCCATACATATCTTCACATTCTGCCCTCAAAAGCTTAGCAGCAGCTTCCAGTGACACTTCCAAATTTAACCATGACAGTGAAGAAAGAGACTGATGGATAAAAATAAGCCCAATCCCAAACAGGGACAATACAATTTTCTGGTAGCCCTTTATTATGCAAGACAAGAGAGGCTTCAGGATATGCAGATTTTGCATACAATCTGCCAAACACAATATCCCTTTGTACTTCATGGTGAAGTAAACAGCCTCACACCACTGTCACCCATTGTCTACCATGGACAGAAATAATGGAACAGAATCAGAATAGTTTGTGATTCTCTCTACCTAAAGTACTAACAATTCAAAAAACCTAACCAACCAGCCTCTGCCTGTGAGTTAAGTTCCCATATGCTTCTTTCAGGGTACCATATCCTAAATATGAGTATAAAAAATCCATCCTGACACAAACTCACTCCCCCTCCAGTTTTTGAGATCAGTCTCTAACTGCACCATCTGCCAGCCTTTCACAAAAGGCAGGGAGAGGCCACTCAAGTACAGTACTGCCTGCAGCAATTTTGTTGTATCCAGATCCACCACTTCATTTTAGTCTCTTACACTGGTTCATATTTATTTCATGGATGCACAGCAGTAAAAAAGTTAATCTAGAAACATACTGCACTAATACAGATCGAACAAAATGCAGCACAAATTTCCTGCAAAGTTTGGAGTCCAATGAGAAAGGCTAAGGCAAGAGCTATCAATGTAACTGATAAAGAGCCACTTCTGGTCTGACATCAAGCAGCAAAACAAGTTATTGGGAGGATCAGAAAGAGCTGCTGTGCAGTTCATAAGCTGATTCTGCAACTGTAGCACCTCTTAATGGTACTGAGCCCTAGAGATGCAGAAAAGCAACAAACACAGTGAGCCACTACAGTGTCACATTAGGGCAGCTCAAAATCACCTCCTTCTAATGAAAGATTTGAAAGAGGAGATTACAACCAAATGTCACACCATGGTGTATTTATAGTTTTCTGGCATTCCCTCTGACACTGCAAGGTCTTTTCTCTCCTCCCTCAGCAGTAGAGGCAGAGACTTGTCCTGCCCAAACAGAAGAGCACCTGCAGCCAGGCTCTGACCGCCTGACTTCGTTGAACACTCCAGCAAAAACTGTGCAATCCCACAGATTACCCCTGCAGTTCATTTCTGTAAGTCACATTAATGTATTTTAAATACCAAAAGCATTTTTCATGTTCTCATTTTCTTAGGAGTCAGCCACTAGAGTCAGTGTAGAACTCTAGATTCCAACAAGGGATCTGATGTTAAATTTGATTCTTGCTGAAGCTGGATTTTTTGACTTTAAATTGTAAAGTGCAAGTTAGAAAACAGAGAAGTTCCCTAATTTCTATTATCCTCATTTCCAAAAAGGGGGCACAGTTCTCACAGGACAGTGTGAGGATTACCTAACATTTGTAAAACTTGTTCTCAATGTGCTTTATGCAATTCCATTAACATGAAGTTAGTTGAACATGGGTGATCAGCAGACATCTGATCATTTTTTCTAGGAGATATTTTTTTTTAATTGAATTTTTTTTAAAATTAAACTGTGCAGTAAAAGCATCACATCCTGACTAGTTATGAGATAAGTGTGCACTGTGAATTACTTTATAACTAATTCAAATACATAAAGCAATTGATTACACAGACAATAAAAATCTACAGGTAACACACTGCTGTCTGGCTTTAGAGACATGAGGAAAAACCAGTTCATGAGCAGTGATTTTTCTTGTAGCTGCTTCCATATACCATGGCTATACTACCTGTGGGGTATTTTTCTTAATCACAGAGAAACTATAAAACACAAGTAGTTGGCACAATTTCTCTGGTTTTTCAATTGTTATGAAATTGGCTGGGGAGATCCCATCTAGCTCTGAAGCATTTTTAAGTCTTTCAATGGTTCAATGGTACTGAACTTTAGAAACTACTCAGAACATACAATATTTAAATTGCATATGTTTTTTTCTGGCCTCAGCTAATAAGGATCCATCTCTTAAACA
Organism: Thryothorus ludovicianus; assembly: GCA_013397245.1. Lineage (NCBI taxonomy): Eukaryota > Metazoa > Chordata > Aves > Passeriformes > Certhiidae > Thryothorus > Thryothorus ludovicianus. The sequence goes on along the minus strand of VZTB01012900.1, from coordinate 437,514 downwards.
TCACTGTTTTGCACATTGAGCCAAATAATGTATTTATTATCTTCATAGTCTCTCCTTAACATTCTCTGATATAAAGCCCCCTTGCATTACAGGGGAGATAACAGCTCATTAAATATGAGATCCCACAGAGAAAAACACTGGTCATGTAGGAAAGTCACTACAAATTATCCAACCCTAATCCTTGACAATTCTTTCTCATTATCACATTACTCAGAACCATAAAGTGAGTAAGGCATGAGTAAATATCTATCCTCCCCCAAAGTAAACTCAGATTCCTCCAATGGGCCCATAAGCTTAGGCCAGTCTGAGGGTTGCTGCAATCAGATACAAGCTGACAAGAGACTGACACAGAAGCTACTCTAAATGCTACAACTAAACACCTCTGTACAAAAAAATGAATTATTACTATTTAATGGTGGCCCAGATTTAGTTTGCATTAAGGTCTGTTTAAACTATTCTGTAAGTAACGTTTCTAGATCCTGAAGAACCAATTACTCTGCTAGACCAGTGTGTGAAAACCTGAGTACATAAAAGATTCCAGGACAAAAAACAACTGAAAATGAATCCTTGAACATTTTACTTTGCATTTATTTTTATTGCTTAGAATGTCTTTCTCAGTAATTTTATTTATTTATTGCCTTTAAGTATCATTAAGAAATTATTTCTAGTAAATCCTATTGCTGTTTATCTCCTTATTGTCATACTTCCTATTATCAGACAGGGAGTGTGGCAAACTTCATCAATTTGTTCAGTTTTGGTTTATCAAAATATAAATGTGGTGAAGTTGTGGAGCCTGTCCAGCTTTCCTTTATAGTCTTCATCCTTACAACTAATTAAACATTATCTCTTGCAGTGAACAGGTCCTATAGAACAAGTTCTGCACCAAAGCAGATTATAAAATTTTTTCTGTGTGCACACTACTCACTTCTGCAAAACAAACCCCCTTCTGAACCCTTCTAAGCACATGACCTTCCAAATCTCTTTCACTTCAGAACAATCTTGAATTCTTTATTTTCTTATTTGTACATCACCCTTTAGTGAAATTAGCTGACACACACAAACATCTGGGTCTCCAGCACACCAACTACATTAATGTTCAAATCTTGTACACTGTTAAGCCTACATGCAATATAAAACACTCTTTGAATATCAAGAGGATCCTGATCAAGATCCTGTTTAATACAGGACCTAGTAACAGTTTCTTGCTCTTTGATATATAAATATGAAATAATCAAGTTTTAAAGGTACCTCAGCTACAAATCTCCTATGATCTCTGTTTTTCCTCTACCACTGTTCTATTTTCCATGCAGTTTTGCCATCCCTAACTCCAAGGCTTAGGCTCAAAGCTCACACCCAACTTGATGGTCTTCCACACTTTCTTAAATCTTCTAAGATGACTGAGCTTTGGGCTGCCAAAACAATAAATATCAACATCTGTGGAGGGCAATGTTTACTTCTTATTTATAGAGAATTTAACTTTGATTCTTAAAACTTACACTTTTCTTTCTCTCAGTTTCCTTTGGTCCCTGTTCAGGCTGTGACACTTCATCAGGTGGCACTGTTAAGCGTAGCCTACACACATTCATCTGAAAGAAGAACAAGATTTAGGTGTTACAAAAATTATTTTAATAATTTTCTTTACAGAATGAACTGTACTGAGATTCAACTTTGAACAGCTGACAAAATATTATTTTTAAAGGTTAAAGAGGTTTTTAGCTGGGAAAAAATAATTCAATGGCATCCCCATAGTTACATACCTGAAAAAGCAAAAATCCATTTCAATCAACAAATTGCTCTTAGGTACTCATAAATGACATTGAGAGATGAGATTAAAGAACAAAGAACTTAAGTTTCTACTTTCTGCGTTTTGTTTGCTGATTTGGCATACTTTCATTCTTAAAAAGGGATTATTTAGAAACACAGAGTGTATCTTGGGGTAAATGCTTCTTTTCTGCTCAGCATATAGCCAAGTATTTGGTCCAAGGATACCTCAGTACTGCAACTCCACTAAATGTGAAATAGGAGTATTATTGAAATTTGATACATACAAATGGTTTGTAAAGCTTCAAAACACTTCAGAAAAAAGTTAAGAGATGTTATTTTGTTTCCTAACTGATTTTAGAACAGCCATTCTCTTGCCAGCAGGCACAATACCTTTCTGTCCCCAGCTGTCATTTGCCTTGCTTTGGACTGAGACATCTTTGGTTTAATGATGTTTTCCAAGCAATACATTTCACACAAGAAACTTGGTTAAAACATTCAGTCTTAGTCCTACCTATGAGAAATTTTTGTGGAAAACAACTCTGAGTCCTAAGAAGAGCAGAGCAAATGATAAAATGAGAAATCTGGCTGTACAAATTCAAAGCTGATCAATACCTTCCTGTAAAAATCTCAGCAGTCTGCAGGGAACAAAGAGAGCTCTTCAAGCTCTTCCTCAAAGCCTCATAAGAATCTCCTTCATGATTACTGTGGGCCATCATCCCTGTTCTACAGCCCAGCATCTCATCTGATCTAGTTCTCTCCAGTTTCTCCTGGAGTCATGCTGAATGTGTCTCTCACACACCTTCCCACTGAACTTGTCCCAGCTAACAGCTCACATCTTGGTCATTACAGCACCTCCTTTTGCCTTGAAAATGGCAATAATGTTCTGCTCACTGCATTCAGAGCACTGCAGCAAAGCCCTTCCCATACACTCCAAATGTTACCATTTTATGATTCATTTACTCCAGCTGTCTTTCAAATTATTTAAGCAGCCTTGGCTGCATTTTCAAGCCTCTTTACAATACAACTTCCTCAGAGACCACTGTTCAGCATCAAAACAAGAATCCCTACTTTCCATTTCCAGACAAAAGATATTTTTCATTTTTCAAACAGGCTTTAACCTTTTCTTCTTCCTAATCAAAAACAAATTGAAGAACTATCTGCAACTTCGATATAACAATTCTGGCATTTCTTTAAATCTGTTGAGAGTACAAATCAATCACATTTAGACTACTGGTATGTCATCAATTGTATTTTAGAAATGTTATGTACATCTTCCTCTCAGTTTGGTCTTTCAGGTCTGCTACGCCACTAAGAAACAGTGTTCTGAGAGAGACACATAGTTCTTATAAAATATGTTAGATGTGTCTGTGTTATAAAGAATAAGAAGGGAAAAAAGTTCATAAGAAGATCAAGGTGAAATATAACCTATTCTGTAGACATATCTGTGAAAGCAATGTTTTGTGCAGTGGCCTCCTTCCTGTTTACTTATCGTTCATCCATATACTAGAAAATCTAGAATGAGAAGCCACAAAGTGACAAAGCCCCCAAAACCTAAAAGCAGTTTATGCTTTCATATTGCTAAAGAATACTGAAACAAAGAAATGCATTTTAGAAATATGAAACTTGGTACATTGGCTTTTGATACTGATTGGCTGCTATGTTTGTTCTAAGAACAACAGACTGTCTCCATACACTACAGAAGCTGGTGGTACTTCCTACTTACAGATTAGTTATCCAGATACATTAATAAAAAATTCCTCATCTTTGGAACTCATTGATTCATAAGGTAATTAACATCACCTTTCCTCATCTATTTCCTAGTGCCCTTTCCTCCCATTAGCTTATTAAGGCTCTTTTCTCTTAAAAAATTCCTGTTTACAACAAGTAGGAAAACATAGACTGGCATTCCTCCATGCAGGCAAACAAAGACCAGGGCCATAAATAGGAAACAGAAGTGAATTTGTGCTGTGCAGGAAGTGATAGATGAGGCCAACTTTTTCTTACAGTGATTTTGAACAAAGGAAAACTGGACAAAAAGGAATTAACATATTGCTAGGATAAAACATTAAAAATGCCTGAAATAACTAGAAATAGATAATGACTGGCCACTCAAAGTTAGGAGAAATGAGGTTGTGTATGATTCTGCTAAGCTAATAACTTGCTTATTAATCGGTATGAAGCTAATTATAGCCAACAGAGATTCACAGTGCAGTGATGGTAAATAAGTAATTATCCCTGTACCTGTACACCAGTGAGTGAACCACAACTGCCCTTCACATCACAAGTGTTACAGGGCTGCTATGAGGGAAATCACAAAAGTCCAGTACAGATGGCATCACAACTACACTGGAAATATAAATTAACTACAGATGTTTGTTGAGACTAAAACCACTGCACAATCAAAAGGTTGTCATCATTTAAGCTGTTTTTTCTTGCCCTTTTCACCTTGTCTTATCTGTTACCTCCAAATCACTTACCCCACCTCAACTGGCAATTGTAAGGATTCCAGCCTTGACGTTGTGCCCAGCAAGGCTTGAACAGCAGTGGCAAAGTACCACCCAGTTCCTTGCTAGAACAAACTTAAACAGGCTGTACTGTACTATTTACAACAATAGGACTTCCTCAGCATCCCTGGGGAAACAGCAGCAAATGTATAAAGTAGCCATGCAGTCCTGCTCCTCCTAGGCACCAGATGATGCATTCTACCCAAGGACAGCACTACAGACCCATCTGCTAAAATTCAGAAACACTAAAGAATTTGGAAAGGAAAAACAACAGCCATTGCTTTTTCTTCCAGGCCCCAGAAGCAGTTCTGAACTCTCTACCTGCACTGTTTTTGCTCTGCAGGGCTTCCTGAAGCAGCAACACACTGTGCCATTTGTTGGTGAGTTTACTTGACCAGATCAATGAGCAGGCTCACGTGGAAATCACAGCAAGCCCTCCTCCCACAGCAAACACTGCTGTGATGATGCCTTAAAATGGAAATGAAATCCTAACAGGAAGAGCCTCAACTCAGTGCCAAACAGTGGCAGGATAACATGCAACTGAGGATGAAAAAGTAATTTCCAGACACAAACAGGGTAATGCAAAGAAAAAATGGGGAGGGGAATGAGAACTACACTATCAGGGGAAAAAGTTGCAATTCAATTTCCTTCATCTGCTTACTGACAGTAAGAACAAGTGAGAAAAAATAGGGAGAGACATGACTTCCACCTTACCTTTATATCATTGACATTGTAGTTTTGTCAACATAACTTTTAAAAATAAAATCTAGGTAGAACAAGAAGCAGGTATCTTTCTAACAATCCTACAAGTCTGACTTTTTCTCAATCTGCAGCATCTGCAGTTTTGGCAACTCAACATTATAAATAATCTTAATTGTGCCAATGTTTTATGCTCGCTCCTGGCTTTTTGACATCAACAACCCATGAGTGGCATTTCCAAAGCTCATCTGACATCATTTGTGAAACAAAGACACAGACAGGAAAACAAAGACTAGACAGGTCTTTGACACCAGACAGCAGAAGTTTCCTGACTGCAATGAAAAGTGGCAGGTGAAAACACACTTTTTTATCAAATTTCTAAGAGGCTAGTGGGACAGCATAGAGGAGAGCTACTGCAATATGACAGTTAAGAAAAAAACAAAACAATCTAGCTGGGTTTAAAATGTTGAGAATCCATGGCCCAGATCCACAATCCACATGTATGTTTAGCATCCTACCCAAATCACTAGCATGCAACTTAAAACAAATACAGATGACAGATTCAGTTTAAGTAATGTTCTGCATTCTTTTTCCCCCTTTCCAAAAAACAAAACACCCAGATAGGCATTATTCAGAATTAACTATGCCTGAAATAATTACAGATTTTTTCATTGAAATTAACTGTTAATATTAATGAGCAATGCTGTTATAGAATAACCAAAGTTACTAGTACAGCAAAAGAAAAATATGGGCTGTTCTACTAGCAACCAGTCTCTAAGCATTTTACAGGAGCCCCACAGGAAAAAGATGTGTTTCAATATTGATCTAGCTTCAAACTAGCCCTGGAGTTCAACATCACCACAATTTAGTATTCTTGATACTGACAAAAGAAGTGGGGATAACATGTTTGTTGAGTAACTATTACTGCCCTATCAGCTCGATGGCCAAAAATCACTCCCTTTGCCTAAGGGCCAGTGTTGGCTTTAGACCTTTCAAGGTGAAAGCAGAAAAACAGTGCATGTTTAATTTCAGTCCTAAAAAGCAAAGAAGAAAGTACTTTCTTTGGTCATTTATCTGTTGATTAGCCTGCTCCATTTATGAAATCTCTGCCATGAGAGTCCACACACAATTAAAGGGCACATTTCCTGTGACCACAGGCACAGAGGAATGTGACACACATCTTTCCTTTATTCAGCAGTTATTCTGACTGTCTCTCTCCCCTCTTCTGACAACTCACAAGGGAGCCACACTTCACTAAAAAAAGGGAAAACAGCTTCCCAGTGGGTTGTAGTTGCAAATCAAATTTTTACCAGTTTCCTTAAAAGAATGTATCAAATACAGTTAATCATTCCCAAGAAATCTATCAAGGGGATTAAAATAAGAAGCTTATCATCTGAACAGAAGTCCCCTTTCTGTAACTTGTTAAGAAATACTAGAATAGGGAAACTCAGTGGAAATACAGAAGACATATAGGGAACATAACTACAATTTTCAAGTCATCTGAATTTTTCTTATACATAAGCAATTTTATTTTTTATGAAGACCAAGGATCTTTTTGTCAGGAAGACCATTCTGACCTTCTTGATGTCATGCAAAACCAGAGCAACACAATATTCTTCAGTTTTTAAATTATGAACTCGTATTTTTGAAGCATCAAAACACTAACTGCATAATTCAAGAAACATCATGGCCACATGGATGTATTTCTGGTAAGGATAAGATTATCATTTATTTTGATTTCTTTCTTCACATGTGGAATTGACATCCACAACGATCGCAGTGTAGTTACAGCAGCAAGAAAAAGGCTATTTAAAGCTGAGTGGCTGTAGAGACATTCCTATGATATCTGCCTTAGTTTTAACAACTTTTTAGAAGCCAAACAGATTAATACATTGTTATTATTTCGTGTATTTATGATTTTTTTTAAAATCAGCAAATTACATATCTGCATTTGAGGAACTCATTATATAATTAAATTACTATTGCCGTCTAAATCATTACAGTGAGGTTTATCGGGATAGGATAAGCGAGTTCGCGATTGTAAATATCCAGGCGCATTTCAAGGATGCGAGGGAAGTCTCCAACACTAATACACCTTCCTCGCAGGTTTGCAGAACAGGCCAGGGTCTAGAATTACAAAAGCCTTGCAGGACTTCCCAAAAACTCTTCCTTTCCCCACTCCTACAAAGAACGCACAGAAAGGTGCTCTCGCACCCAGCAAGCTTCGTCTGAAAGCACCGAAAACAAGAGAAGAGGAGGGAAAAAAAGAGAGAGAAAGGCGCTCCGCAGGTAACTACACGAGAGGAGATGTCAAAGCTCCGCTTCGCCCCGCGACCNGGCCGCAGGGGCCGGGCGGGGGCGGGCCGGGCTCCGCTTCCCCTCCGCCCCGCGGAACGCGCGGCCCCGCGCCCGCTCTCGGGCCGCCCAAGGGCTCGATCTCCTCGCGTGCCGTGACCCTGGGCAAAGTCGCTGTGGGACGCTGAGGTGCCAGCGCAGGGTGGCATTCCCTCCGCTCGCAGGAACGTTGGGTGTCGGGGTTGCAGCCTAGGGAGAGGAGCTTCCAGGGGAGACCCACAAAGGTCCATGGCACACAGCCACCTCCCGGCACTGGAAACGGGGCTGAGAGCTCGCAGGAGCCACTGGCGGCCACTCAGTCCCGTTCTCTGGCACCCACCTCTAAGCACTGTTAGAAAGCGCTATGTGAAACCTGGACACCGTCCTCCCCTTCTTCCCACAGCAATTCGTGAGCCACCCAGGTCTGTCAGCTGTCCGTGCTCCAGGAACGGGTACCAGGCTCATCAGATCCCAGGCAGCCTCGGGGTGGGACAGGTGCAAAGCCGGAGCAGCTCAGGGCATGAATGACAGCATCAGCCTCAGTGCCAAAGGTCCAACAAGGTGAGTGTGGTCTGCCCCAGCCGGCTGGCCCCGAGCCAGAGTGCAGGTGTGGACTTCAGCATTTCAGATGCTCAGTTCTTCCGGATCTGAGCTGAGGGAACACCATAACCCTACACCATCCTACGTGGCCTAGGCACATATCTTCATTTGCAGCCTTGGGCATCTGTCACAAGCACTACATTCCTCAGTATTCAAGGGAATTATAAGCAAAGGAGATGCTTTTGTTTGAAAGAAATGACAGAACAAATAACTTAAACAGCATTTTAAAAATAATGTATCTCCTGTCTCCATGTAATTAAGACCACGAGAAAACAAGAGTTATGGCTATGTAATGTCCTTACCCATTAAAATGTTAACAACCAGAGAGTTAAAGAGAGGAAATCTGCATTGAAAAATGGAATGGCATTCCAACTATGGGTGCCTTACCCTCTCTGTGTGCAATGCTTCTGTTTGCTTCTGCCCCTGAGGCTCTCAGTCCCCAGGGCAGGATATTGAGCTACCGACATGACAAGGATCTCAGGAAGAGAGGAAGAAGTCATTGCCCAGCACAGAGGAATGAATGAAGGGTCTGCATTTAATAATCAGCATAATTTCTGTTGTTTTTCCCAATTACTATTCTCTTCTCTCAGGAAGGTAATACAGCCCAAGGCAAATGAATTAGAACATCCACTTGTATTTGGATTTCTCTCAGGGCAAGATTGAGTGTTACATGATTCTTTTTGTGGCAAGGTGTCTTGTTCCTACAAATTGCATTTCCCTATGAATCACCCCCTACCTTAAGTCCTGGTTGTAATGCTGCTTTTGTGGGTTTGCAGGTGGATAATAGGTATGTCATCATCAACAGGAACAAGTTTCTTCACACATCTTGTCTACCCGTGGGGTTATCCCTTAGCACTTGTTCCTGGTCATTCTGGTCAGTCCATTTAAATTCTGGAATGCAGACAGCTGCTGACCTCTGTGGTTTCAGCTGAGAAGAAGTTCACAGACCTGTGAGATGGCCCTGGTTAGTTACAAGTTCTATCTTCTGGACTGTATTTCCCTCTGGAACAAGGTGTGTATGTGAGGCTGCCCAGTCACTGCAAGGCACAAACACAATCCCTTTTCTAAGAACGGGCACAGAGACTAAACTTGTACTACACTGTGGAAAAGGACCTCCCTTCCTATAAGATAAGAGCATGGCACAATAATAATTGGCATGAGAAAGTAAGGGACAATAGTCAGATCCCTGGGAAAATTTGCAAGGTCTGTCTCAACTTTAGAATACTGATAATTTTGATGGAAATCTTGAAGTGTGAGCAAAAGACTTGTCCATGGATAATAGACAGGCAATAAAAATATGGTTTTCTTAGTTATGTTTATTTTAGCTGCAACTCTCCTCATTTCTTGGAAAATAGCAGAAAGACATGTTTATTTGATTTACCAATATTTGTTTGAAAAGGAGTATCTTCTATTAATCCTCAAATTAATATCCTCCAGATTAAAAAAAACGACATGCATGGTGAGTAGTCTCCCTATTTTGGATATTCTCAGAATCTCCTCTTCCCCTGCCAACAAGATCCACAAATGCAGTAATGAGAGTAATTTATTTGCTGCCTTGTTAATTGACCATGCAAGCATTTGCAGTCTCTTCACCCCTTGTGTAGCCTGTGTGACCCCTCTTTGCAACATTTGGAGCAACTTTTTCTTCATCCCCAAAGCTCTGCCTGCACTACAAGGATTACGGAGCCAACCTCTTGCAAGGAGTGAACATCTGGTATTCCCCAGGTGGCAAAAAGAAAGCTCAAGAGAAGCTGTTGAAGCAATATGAGACATACACAGCAGAGCTGAAAAAGAGAACTCTAGAATTATTTTGGATTAAGAAAAGATAAACAAATCTGTGATCTTCAGCTTGGACAAAAAACACTGGAAGGGAATGGGAGACACAGAAGGCACAGAAGATCATGACTAGTATGCAGAAGTGAACAGGGAATAGCTGTTCATTATTTCCTGCCCTTGAGAACAGTGGATTTGAAGAAAGCCAGGCACCACATTTCTGTGTGAAATTATTTCGGAAGAATCACTGATCATGAAGAGTATAAATGCTCCAAAAAGGTAGCTGAGTAAGCTCATGAAAAACAAGCTACAAGGGTTATGAAACATGCAGACATGCCTACAGCTACTGACTCAGGAGGTGCCTGAAATGGGGGTTTGCTTTGTTGATAGCTCCCCAGTCAAAGGACTTCTGACCACTCCCTTGTCCTCCTGGGCAGGATTGAGTCCCCTCCAACAGTACTAGAGGTGACAGGCTTCTAGCAAGCAACAGGTCTCCTCTGCTCTGCAAAGGTGTTCCTGTGCCCAGCTGTTGCTTGCCTTGAGCATACTCTGCATGAATTCATGGCTGCAGCTCATTATTCCACGTTTGCCATCCTCTCTCACCCCTGTGGATGTTTAACACAACCACTCCCTCTTTCTCCATAGTCTCCCTCTTTCAATCCCTAACACCTCAGGGAGAAGTCTCTGCTTGGTTTCAGCTTGTCCCCGTTTGCCAGGCCCCATGACCTTACCTCCTTTCTTCTAATAATCTGAAGTAGATTTGCCACAGTTTACAGCTCTTTTTTCCTGCAAGAGTCACTGTACAGTGCTGTGAGCATTTCATCCTGTGCTTGGGATGTGGCACTAGTTTACAGAAAAAAGATGGAGGAACAGAAAGTAAATCACTACTTGGGAATTACTTTGACTCAAATAACCCTATTCTGCTTATTTTTGCAGCTGGACAGACTGCTCAAAAGATACACATAACCATACAGACTGCTCATAGACAATATACAGTATGGTGGCACAACATAATCTGACCAGGATGCTGAGCTTTCAGTTCAAAACCTGCCAGTGCTTTGTGATTACAATGGTCCAAAGGCACAGGAGGGTAATTGCACAATGACACTACAGTATGAATATCTGAAGCAATAGTTATTGTGAAAAAGCTAAAATAATTACACAGAAACAAGAAATTTAAAGTAGGTACCTTCTTTAGTTTTTTTGTAACTGCCCTGTTTCCCATCACCAGCATTACTGAAATATTTTTTTCCCAGGAGGCCCAAAGACTGCCGTGCTGTGGGAAAAATGAAATGGGATGGCAAAGATTCAACAGGCCTTTCTATGAAAAGCCCTTGATCACAAGGTGGACATAGAGCATGAAGTACATGGAGGAGAAAGAAGGTTTGCCCTCCTAGAACAGCAGGAGTGGGTAGCCTGGTCTTACCATAACAAAATGCCTAAATGTAGACATGATAAAAGGCTGATTATTTTTTTCTATCAAAATCTCCTGTCCATCTTCAGGCTAACTGCTGACACACTCCAGTGGAAAAATTTCTGTAACACATGGTCAACTGGAATATTAATCCTATGAGACTGGGGAAAAAAATGCAGTCACAAATTTTTCAAGAACTCACACCTGTGGTCATTAAGGTTATAAAGTCCCATTTGTATTGCTACAAAAATGAGGTTATAATTAACTTCTAATAGCCTTCACTTTCCAGGGAGATTAAGATCTATTCTGCCTTCATCATCCCTAAGGCATGAAACCCATTTATAGCAGAGATTATCCAATGGACAGATGCACGAAAAATATTTCAGAACCACATTTAGTAAGGACTTGATCAACGATGTTTCCTGAAAGCTGCTTCTTTTTTCTGCCAGCTCTCACAATTGTATTCTACAAATACACGCTTAGCACCATGTAACTATCAAGTGCTCTGTTTTGGGTATTACAGCTCATGTGAAAATTTTAGCCTGCTAATGGTCATAAAACAACTTGACACATATCAGAAACTGAGCCCCCAAAGTCAGTTGCCATAGGTGCTCTTATATGCAATGTACAAACCAATAAATAATACTGTGCAGTTTTTCTCTTGAGTAGTACTTTGTCTTTCACTGGAAAATACATCTTTGCTGCATTTGCAGCTACTGTTACCTTTTTGATTTGACATAACACACACAGCTACCTGAATGTTCAGCTTGGTTTAGCTACAATCAAATCACTTCTCAGACCTATTGATATAACTGTTTGCTCTCATTCTAGGTACATGGCTAATACAAGATCAATGAAAAACTCAGAGCTTTTCGTGCTGATCTCACACACACAAATCTATAGTTAGGAATTCCCACATCAGGAGTTTGAAATGCAGAATACACATTTTATTTGTGCAAAGCCCTCAGTACATATTTTATGTAATTATTTCAGTTATTGTTGAATTGAATAAAAATTAAATTCCTGGAGTTACCTGCAATAATACCTTGCTTCCATCTTTACTGGTAATACATAGTCACAGACTGCAATCGTAGAAAATGTTCCTTTTAGTATCTTCTGGTTTTAATTGTTGTCCTACTTTCTACTCAAAGTCCATCTTCCTGTTGAACTCTCAAAATACTTTTTAACTATATAGCAACAAAGTGAAAGTAAATGCTAGATAGATCAGTAAGTAATACAATGCCACATGCACAGTAATTTCCCCTGGAACAGACAAAAGGACAAAAGGGACTGGGTTAGTTAAGAAAAGCTGTATCTGGGCATGACTACAGAGCAAGTCCACTGAAGCCAGTCAGGTAATGACAGTAGTACCAGGATTCTGCTGTGTACCTTCATGCATCCATGTCAGAGATTTTCACAAAGTTTGTACCCTGAGCAGTGGGAAAAATGAAAACTACACCTGGTAGATGTGATGTGTAGAGCCAGACTGTTAAAAGTTTTGTACAGAGAAACAAAAATTACTACAACTAAGATTTTAAAGAAGGCTGCAAAGCCCTGGAAGGACAGGTTTTTCAATAGAGAGGTATTTTTTATCTTTTTTGGGAGGGCTTTTCATCAAGTCTATAAATCATAATTTTACACTTCTAGAGTAAAGACTTATATTAAATAAAAAGAAGTCTGGAATTTAAAATCTACTAAGAAATATGAAATGTATTGAGACAAATATAGGACAGTTTGATTTATCATATGTATATGTATCTAAATGAAAAGATAGCCCTCTAATTTTTCAGTCACAAATTCTTAGGGATCTAAATGGCATCACTTCAGTTGTTGCTGAAGCATACAGGCCATCAATACAGTTCTGATTCAGCAGAAAAGGTACCACCCCCTGATTCATCTTCACCATTTCCTTTTCCATGTAGGCCTCCCATTCAGTTCACAAGTGGGTCACAGCCCACGGCAATGTGGCTCAGGATACATGTGAAATGCTGGAAGCTTGTCACTCAACCTCCAGCAGTAGGTTTGCCTTAGTCAGTGAGGCAAGCAGGACAGTTCAGCATAGATGTCATACAAAAATAATGCAGCACAGGAGCAGCAGCATTGTTCACACAGGGGTGTGGCTTGGCCAGGTCACGAAATGGAACCTGTGAAGGTAGGTAGGAGAGCAGAAAACAGGCACACCCACCATTAGCATCACTGTTATATTGTCAGGTAGCTGCATTTAAAATCATGTTCCACTCCCTAGAAATAATAGCAAATGATAGATCTCTTCTGATTCCAGCACCGTCACTGTGGCAGGAAATAAGGAAATTTTAGAGGCAGAAATAAATGTTCTTCCATAAGTGCAAGTTCTTCCATAAGTGTGAGGAATGTACATATTTCAGGGAGTGAGAGCATTAAGGACAGGAAATCACTACATGTATTTGACTGACTTCTTTTAGTTTACAAAGGGGAAGATGAGACATTTCATCTTTGTTTCTCCACAGGAAAGGAAACATAGAAGAGTAAGAAGGGCAAAACCAATATTCTGCTTCAGCTCTATTTTATGATAGAAGACCAGAATAGCAAATGGTTGACTTCAGCCCTGCTTCAGTGCAAAGGATGATGGAAACCAGGTATTCATCTAGAACATCTGCACAGATGCTACTGAAGTTTGGCTTCTCCCTTGTTTCAGATCTGGTTTAAGACCTCCATGTTTTCTCAGCTCAGAATGACGTGCCTGGGAATTTAGCAGTTCTTAATGGACTCTCACAGCCCATTGCCTGTTCACATACACAGCTGGGACAGGGAGCTGTCCATAAAAGTTGTTTAGTTTAAGTGAAAGCTCTTCTGTTTGTTCTATTATTCATTTCCTTTCTACATACTAAAAGGACATTTATTAGGAGTCATATAAAAAGAAAATAAGGTGGAAGAGGAGGAAGGGGAGGTATTTTAAAATATCTGGTCTACTTACTTGTGAATTCAGGGGACCTTCATCAGGAAACTTTGGTCCCTCCAGCTCCAAAAACATTCTAGCAGACATCTCTGTATCTACAGTATAATGAAATTTTCTTATCCTGTCACCAAGAACTGTCTCATTTCCTCTGTGCCTAAGTCATCATAATAATAGAAAAAAGTGAAGTCATAACCAATACAGAAGACAATGTTGGGCCTAACTGGACTAATGTTATTAGGAGGGAGTGTAGGAAGGACTAAATAGGTAAGGTACTTAATAATAGCTGAGGCACAATGACTAAATATTACTTAGGGGACTTCCCCTCTAATGCTGGGCCTAGGAAGGAAATGGATTTACACACCTCATCACTTATATATTTGGTCACACACTGTATCTGTGAATCTGGATGGTCACTCCCCAGATTTCCCTCGTGTCATTCTTCAGGATGTTGCAGCCCAGAAGGAGATACAGATTTCTGTCATTAGCATTAGCTTGAAAATTGTATTTCCCTCAAAAATTAGCTGCTATTCTTTTTCTCATAACATCACCACACTTAGGCATTTTGCTGCACTTCCGGCCTACCCAGGTTACTTCTTTGAGAAGTTTATTATGGGATAATAGAGCACCATTCCCACCTCAGGAAATTTTTGAGTGGAGTTACTGAAGGACTGAAAACCTACCTGAGTGGCTGGACTGACTAACACATGGATTTCTATTAAGCCTCCTTGAGTGGGCCTAACAGAGCACATTTTTCTATATTTCTTGCTGGGGCAGAATTGTATCACCTTGCAGGGATAAACAGAAATGGCATATCAAGAGGTGTTTTTAAATTTGTCCCTGTTGCAGCTTTGCATGGACAGCAAACAGTATAGGGCTGCTGTATTTATTTCAAAATGCAGCTTCTGCAAGGGGTATTCTTCTGCCATTAGCTTTGTCTAGGAAGAACTCACAAAGGTTTTTAAAATTCACACATACACAGTCACATGCATGACAACTGGGATGTAAGCAGAGAAATCAGATACAAGAGGGGTATGGATAACTTAGAACAGACTTGTCTGAAACACCAGTTCTCCCTGGTGCAGAACAAGAACAGAAAGACACCAAAAATCATGACAAGAAAATTGCCCTACTTGTGCTTTCATTTTTTACTAGCATCTGTCTGATAATAACTGAGAAGTAAACGGAGATGTTCTGGATTTTAATGTGGGTTAATAGAGTTAAAGTAGCACAAAGGAAAGATCTTATTGTCTTTTATAATTAACCTGGGGATCCACTGCTGCCACAAGTCACAGAGTGAAGAAGCCCTGAAGGAAGAGGTTGATACACATGTGGTTGTGGGTGAGTTTACAGGCTCAGGTTTAGGTCAGGCAGAATGGAGAGCTGGCTGGCACAAAATCAGCCTGAATTATCAGCCAGATTTGCCTGAGAGACACTGACAGTAGTCTCTGACACAATTGACATGGGGGGAAGGAAAGGAGGGGATCTGCCTTCCTATGGGGCCCTGGGAATTGGCTGCTGTTGAAAACAGGATGTTAGACCATCAGTCTGCCCCTGGAAATTTCTATATTCCTACCTTTTAGAGAAACATTTACCCAAGGATTAATATAGTAACACAAGATCCAATCCTCCTCCTTCTACAATCAATAGCCAAATTCCCCGTAATTTCTACTTCTGTAAAACACAGGTTATAATATATTAATAGCATGCACTGGATACATTGAAAACACCTGATGATTGTTCCTTTTCTAGCTTGTTTTTGGTAAACCATTTGGAGGAGTAACAAACACTTTCAAAATCTTTATCCATTGTCCTATGACAGTGTACTTTTGCTAAGGGATCAAAATGAAAAGTACACCAAAATATTCTGACAACAGACAGGTTAGCAAGGTCTTATTGAGACATTTGGGTACATTTCCCATTTCTCATATGACTGGAGTTACAGAGTCTTTATGAAGTCTGGGGTTTTCCTCTGTTAATACACACATATAGTATTTTGATGGATTAACAAGACAATACAGACAAAAAAATCCTATAGAATTTAACATTGGACAAAAAATATTAAAGTGCTCTCCATAATTGTATTCCTGCTGCACATTTATGTAGATTTCTCAATAGAACATTGCTTTCCTCACCTTGGCTTATGCAAAGGACAGTGCCCAGCGTGGGTGTAAATTGCAAAGGAAGATGAGTATAACTAGAACACCTTCTGCATCCTACCCATACAAACAAATCTTCCTGTTTAATAGGATGCCTTTTCTGCATAAATCTGCTGTAACCATAAGCAGGATTTCATCATCATTTGGAATCATTTCAGTTTAAAGGTGATTTTCTGACAACAATGAAAGCATCTAGAAAAACAATGAAAGTTTTGACCCTGATGGGAACCTGACATAAACTTCCTCATCTCTAGGCTGGATGTCTGCAGTGCAGGAAAAGCACACAAGCACACGTACAGATGGTAGGGTTAGATTGATCTTTGTCTGGCATAACTCCAGCCATCATATTTTCATGAATAATGGGTGTTCTTAGCAGCTATGAACTTCTGGTTTTTGATAAATTATCACCATCAATACCAGTGTGTCTAATCATAAAAAGTACCAATTTTTATTATCCTTGCTCTGTTCTGAAGATTGTCACCTTGTTACAGTGTCACTAAACAGTCAAGACTAGATACACTGAGTCTTTTCTGTCCTTCATATATTAATTTCTTCAGACTCAGAATCACTCAATTTTCTGTCTTCTTACATTCATGCATTAGTATCTGAATACTTACAGCACCAACATTTTTATAGTAAAGCACCATCCTCCTTCTCACATCAGTCACTTACACTGAAGAGGATTTTTGTGGAGCAGCACGTCACTTTCTGAACAGACTGCTTCCTGAGGGGAAAGCTGGCTGTTCTGTCTCGCATTTCAATAGAGAATTGATTTCCATGGAGGCACGGAGGACGCGCCGAACCGCTCCCGGCCAAGGGGCCGGAGCCGCCCCGCTCTGCTGCCCCCTGCGGGCCGCGCTCCCCCGCCACCTCCCCGAGACATCTTGGTCTCCACTGCAGTTCCCGAGCTTTCCCATCGAAAAACAGTATTTTTTTTCCTCAAGAGCCAGAAATCCCAAGCTATGCTAAGCACAGAATAGCTTCAGAGGAGCAGCAAAGTTAATTGGGTGTTAATGTCCCATTTTCCCTCTACATTACTTCTAATTCGTAAAAATGGTAAAGGTGGTAAAAAAAATTGCACTGACAAGAAAAAGTGTCAATCAAAGTTAACACGTGTTGCTTGTATCTGACTCTATCTCCACTCAGCTCATCCTCAGAGCATCCTCCCAGGGCTCACAGCTGGCAGCTGGGCACACTCACAACTGTGGTGTGAGGCATGGTTCCCCTGTGCCTGGTTGGTATTTTTATATACTTGAGAAGAAAAGCTAAAATGACAAGACTTAACAAAAGTTTGTGGAATCAAAGCCCAGTTAGCTGATATCTAGTGCATAGAAGGTACAGGGCTATTTAAACACTCAGTGTGGAGACCTATCCAGTGCAGGAGTTACCTCATGCACTGGTACTGACACCCCACAGAACAGACCTGAGCAGACTGCACCACCCAGTGACCTTCCCTGTATTCAGTTCCCTCTCTCCACCTGTGCTGCCCTTCAGCTACAGCTGCTAATGTCATTTAATGGCATATTGACATGGATGGGTGCTGCAGCCTCCTTGGGTAATCCGGCTTCGAGCCATAAGCACCTGCATTCCCTGGAAAAGCATTGTGAGGCTTTACAGCAAGAGCCCTCAGGTGAATACAAACCTTCACCAAGAAGCGAGGTGAGCAGATATTGCACAAGTGAAAAATGTTATTTTGCTCAAATAAAGCTGAAAGACTTTAATGTCATGGCCACATCAGTGCATGCTGACATTTCCTGTGCTACCACAATGTCACCACAGCAGACTGCAGACACTGCCTGCCTCTTGCTGTACTTGTGGACATGTGGGCAGCAAAAAGTGAAGTAAAATAAAATCCCAGGCATGTAGTACAGATTTCACCCACAAGAAAGAGAAGACCCAGCAGACACCTGGAGAGTACACCAGAACAAGGGAGTTTTTTCAGTAGTTTTTTTTCTTTCCTATTCTCTGACCAAAATACCCAAAACTCTAAACTTGCCAAAAAAAGTAGAATTTCCCAACAGCCACACCTTTCTGTCAGCATCTGGGAACCCGTAATTGCTGTGAATAAGCTAATGTTAACTCAGTTTCCCAGAGGTCAGGTCTCTTCACTTCCTCTCTGGTCTGATGCATTTAGCCATGCACTGAGTCTTCCACCAGAATCTGCACTTGTCACTGATGAAGAAGAATCACAGCTGGGAAGGGCAAGAGAGACCATCAGCCAGTTGCTGTGTTAGAAAGGAAAGTACAGCACAGCACAGCCTGGTAGTCCTGAGACACTTACCTGCATCTTTATAGGCTGCTGTGTTGTAAGCAGCTGGCCCAGCAGGGTCTCTAAACAGAACCTGTTTCATTTAGAAAACCAATTTTCCCAGTTTGTGAGCATTTTGAGTTGGTTTGTTATATCCACATAGATCACAGTCTTCCATTGTGACTCAATACTGGTTAAGAAGTTCAAATTTGGGAGAGACATTTTGATCTAAATTATGAATTTGATCTTATCTCTAAAATACTTGGACACTATACACAATATGTACTGAGAGAGCAAGACACAGTGGGCTGTGTTTAAAGTACACATAGCCTAATTCAGGAAGCTTCCTTTCTTTGGTTGGCTGATTTTATTGCTTTTACATAGTTTTATTGGATTCACTTAGTTCTTTTTTCCTTTCCACTTTTGATAGCCATTCTACTCGTTACACAATAAACTATTTTCTTGTTTGAAGAAAACCAGATTTGAAACTCCCCACAAAGCAAGGAAAACTATACTTATGGCTGTTGTTCTGCAGAAAAGACACTCCACAGAGCCTGCTGGTTACTGCAGAGTCAGACATCTAATCTCAGATGTGTGCCAGGATCCTGAATGAAGGGAAGAGTGAAGGGAAGGTCAAAATCAAATTAATCAGAACTGGATCCTGAGTTGAAACTTTCCTGTTTTCTCTATTTCTTCCTTATTTCCCATTATGCCTTTTGGTAGGCTTCATCCTAGCCAGCCAGCATGCAACCAAGATGAAAGGAGTACTTGAAACTAGTGAAAATGGCTTTGTAACCTAACACATGAAGCATTGTTCAGAAATCCCATGCTGCTAAAGAAGTAGAAGTACACAGAAGGCAAAGCAAAACTCAGGTTACCTGTAATGAGTCCCTCCTCTGCACTCACATGGAAATGTTCCTACAGTTTTCCTATTGACAACTTGGAGAGCTTAAAACTTTCATCTTCCATCTGTACTCTGAATTTAAGTAAATTTTTCTATTGCCTGTTCATCTGCTAATAGCATGACGCTTCAGGATCTAAATAAAGCAGTAAATTGTTATTGGAAGTGAAAAAAAGATCAAATGTTCCAGCTTACATAAAACAGTTCCAGCTGACCTCATGTAAGATTCACTGGTACCAATCATTAAAGGATTGTCATGCTGCTACTGAGGTAGGTGAGGCAGACTACTGCACCTGGCCTTGTCAGCTGAACTCCACTACCCTTCTTCTTAAGCCTTTCCTTTCTGACATGTTAAAAGAAAAACCTGTAATATAAAAAACTTTTTATTAATTTTTATACCAGTAGCCCATTGCTCATGAGTAAATTTTGAGATGGCAATGAAACTTCCCTCAGTATAACACAGTAGGGTCAGGGGGTTAAACACGTGACCTAGTCAGAACCTTATGCAAAAAAGAAGAAATTAAATGTGTTAGAAACCGTGGAAATTTCTAAAGAATATTGCTCTTTCAGCAAAGTCTTTGAAAATTTTGCAATGTTACTTGATAAATGCAGTTGGTAGAAATTAAGCAGCTGAAATGTGTAGCTCTACTCACAGGATAGGAAGCTCCAGTAAGCTAAAAGAATCAACATTTAATTACTAAAATATGCTGTGTGATCCAGAAACGGCTTAAAATCTGAAGCTATTGCACTGTGTAGCTCAGTCAGCAAAGCACACAGCTGGTCTGCAAAAAATGAGGAAAACACATGGCTTCTGGAACAGTTTAGAAAATAATTTATAAATCAGAACAGATTATTTAATCAGGAAAAGGGAAGAATTAAGTTGAGAAAAGGATAAATCAGAGGAATACACAGATTAATCAACAAGTTACAGTCTCATCACCGAGAGTTGTGGGGGGAAATGTGCCTGGTGATTGAACAGTTGAAAGCACAGTGATGAATTAAAGCATTTGCACAGCACAGAGTTTCCTTAAATAAAGTGCAAACATGGGAAACAGGTACAGAGGACAGCAAGAAGATGACAACTTTTTATTTCTTCAGGCCCTAGAGATACGAGGTCTGAAAGATCTTAATGCTTTTATGAAAAGGGATACTTTCCAAACTCAAGGGCATTAAAATGCATTTTTGTGATACATTTAATTTCATTACTTAGTGACTGAGGAGTCTGTGGAGGACAGGAGGATTTTCTTCACTTGTTTAACATTCACATATTTTGCTCTGTATAGAAGCTGCCATGTAAAGATCTCGGAGCACTTGCCAAATGTTGGTGATTTAAAACATAAGAAAATGTCTTGTAGAAGTAATTTATCTTCTCCTATCTACAAAAACAGACTCAGAAAACCAAGGCCATTAATCCCAGAAGGGACAAAAAGTTCACTGTACATTATAGATTACTTACACTGAGAGACAAGCATCCACTATAAAAGTCATCAGTTTAGGCTTACAGAAAACATGATTTAGCTTGGGTCCATTTGTTCAAGAGATATTATAGTACCATGGAAGAAAACTGAAGGTGTCTACAGCTCAGAATTCAAGCCATATCTCTGTAGTACACTAGAAATTCTGATGTATATGCAAACTTCTAGGCACTGAATGTCTTGTAACCATGTTTCTTTACATATACCCCCCTCTTGCTTCCTTTTATGGGTCAAGAGCTTCTTCTGAAATTCATTTAAAATATATTACATGAAAAAAGCAGGAAAATTTTTCTGAACTAAACTTTGACTGAAAAAGAACTTTGATCAGAGCAAACAGGAGGTGGAATGAATAGAGAAGACGACGGTCAACTATTATAAATTTTGTTTGTGGCAATGAAAATGATTTTAGCATCACCATAGTTAACATGTATTGAGAAACAGAGCTACCAACTGCTTGGTGAATGAATTGAAATATCCTTTTCAGTGTTTTAAGACTATTAGTCATAATATTTGAGAACTCTGGAGAGGAAATGCCACTAGCAAGTCAAATGAAAAAACTAAAGACAATTCCTTTTTCTGAAAACACAGGTGGGGAAGGAGGTTTACTAAGAAGGATTGCTGCCAGTAGGACTCTGCAACAATACTGTCTTGTTCCTTCTAAGATCAAATGAGGAACAGTCTAGATATTACACCTGCCATCTGCTTTTCAAGTTACAAAGAAAGTAGCTATCCAAAGAGAAGAAAATGCAGAAATTTGTTTACAGCATCAGTATTTCCCAGATAATTATTTTCTTCTTATGTTTTAAACATCTTCTATATGAAACTCAATTGTCATATCAAGTTATAGGCACAAAATAGAAAAGAGAGCACTGACTGTTTATTTTAAGTGAATTTTTCTTTTACAGTTTAGTGTACCTGGAGGTAGATGCAATATTAAGTGATTTTTTTTTTCCAGTGGTTTGAATTAAGTCATCTATGAACATTATAAAATAGGGTACTGGGGATTGGAATCAGTTGCTTGAAGTTAAGTCTACATAAACATGCAAATGAAACAACAAATAAATCACAGCAGTTTCTATGATGATTGTCAGTACAGTGTAGAACAAGTCTTCTTGGATGAAAGGTTGTTTCTGTGACATTAAAACAGTAATGCAAATATTGCAAAAAATTCCATGTGCATGCTACTGGAAAAGATACAAGATTCAAAGACAAAGTATTCCAACTATGCCGTTCCTATTTCCCATATAACTCTAATGATTGAAAGCAAGTTAAAGGGAATTCCATGGCAAAGAGTCTGATCTGCTATGCAGGAATATATTTCTGACCTCGCAGGCAGGAGTTTCATTTCACATAACT
The DNA here is from genome assembly GCA_013397245.1 of Thryothorus ludovicianus. Classification (NCBI taxonomy): domain Eukaryota; kingdom Metazoa; phylum Chordata; class Aves; order Passeriformes; family Certhiidae; genus Thryothorus; species Thryothorus ludovicianus. The sequence continues at coordinate 415,355 of VZTB01012900.1, read as the reverse complement.
ATATGAAAATGGTTACTGCCATTGTCAGGACTTTTGCCATATCCACATCTGCCAGCCTCACTGTCAGAGCTGTTAAATTCGTTCTCTGCAGCAGATTCCTTTGTGGAAATAATGGAAGCTCCAAGCAACTTCAGTTCAAAGTATTTTTTACAATTCCATGACTACTTGATCAAATCAATGAACAAGTGCTCGCTAACCTGTAACTGAGGACAAATACTTATAAACAGACAGAACCTAACTATGGTTTATTAACAAAATTTTGTAGTAATGCCCTTTCCTTAGAATTCTAGATTTGCAAAGGAGCAAAACCAGTCTGATGTAATACAAATGGCAAAAAATATTTTTAGCAACAAAACAGAAAATGTTTTTAAAATAAATCTTCAATGCTCTTGCTTTTAAATTTCTCACGAAGTTTGTTGAATAGATGGATAACCCAAAATACAGATACTTCTGTAAACTGAAATACTAATATATATCTGCAGATATGACTATGCACTGCAGGATATCACAAGTAGATGGTCAAGAACAAGAAAGAAAAATCAGATTATATGCTTCCTGTTTCCTTGGTGCAATTTCTTGCCAGCAGCATAAAATTTTCGTATCAAATAACAGATTTAAGCATGTACTTAATTCAAAGACCACAAGTAATTTTACTAGAACAAATGGGACTCTTTAGAAACCAGCAAGATAAGACTGTCCCAATGTCCTCAAATCAGCAGGCCTATAACATTCTGCCTCTGGCAGAACTGAATTCCTTTCAGGAAAGGAAAGACACCAAGTAATAACTGACATCACTCTCACCCTTCCCTACTAAGAACAGAAAGCTTCCCAAATGAAGTTTACAAGGAAGTTGAAGCCAAACCTCTCTCATCATGCAGATGTGATGGTCCTTTTAAAGTCAACAGGCAGGATTAACATTTGACCTCTAATATACAGAACACATACAATAAAACTTACACTAGTTTTAAAATGCACTTCCTGGCCCAGGAACTATGAATCTGCTCTGTAATGCATGAAATGTATTCATTTTCATTTGTTTCCCTCTTAGTGAAAACCCAAACATAGCATTCAATATAAACTTAAAGATTTTACATATCAAACTGATTTATATAATATTTGAAACTTTACAGAATAGTACTAAAGTAGTCAATAAAAAGATCAAATTTAAAATATTTACATTTTATACATAATTTCCCCTTACTTACAATTATTAAATAATCTTCCATAGTTTCCTTAATTCTAGGGAAAAGCTTTTAGTAACTAAAAACTAATTTTGAATTAATATCAGATGGCTTTTTACTTGAATAGAATTTTAGCAAAATCACATTTCCAATGTGAAACATTTTCCCCACGTTTTCAGTAGCAGTTTTATATATATAATATATATATTTATAGCTGTTTTATAATGCAATCCTGTTTTCTATAATAAACAGTGGAGATCTAAGTAAGAAAATGGCACAGTATGGATGGAAACATTATATTCCCAACTCTTAAATCCCTTTATGTCATTTGGCTTCTAGAATATCCAGTTTCTTGATAATTTATGTCATTCTTCCAGTACTTTCAAGGAATCATATCCATACTTATTTAGATTTTTGTGTCATCATCTTTTGAGAAATTATTTCCTGAAGGTACTTCACAGAGACTATCACCATCCGTGCTGAAATCATCGTCATCGTCGTCATCATCAGAATCAGCCAACACTTTACTTGGTGACTTCTTCAGTCTACTAAAACAAAAAAACACATATTTTCTATGAAAACAGCACATCTACACACAGAACACTTACACAAAGCTTTAAACATGGACAGGCAGGATTTACATTTTTGAAGTATGTCAAAGTGCTCCAGCAGGGGTAGTTTATCATAGACTACATTTTGCATGAAGGAAACATGCACAAGATGCACAAGACAGAGCAATCACATTTTCAAGCACCTCTAGCTAAAGTGGCAGAGAGAGGAAATCCTAAACTTTGCACACTGGGATGTTCACAGATGGCCAAGGAAAACTAACACAGGCCGATTGTACCTCTCAGCCATTAGGAAAATTTTTACTGCTACAAATGGTAAGAGTGTCGAGTCCTACCACCTTTTTTCCATTTTATATTCCCTGCTTCAATGACTTTATTCAGTAGGAAGATCTTGGAAAGAAGGCTGGGACACCTAGAGAATTTCACAGGTCTGTGTCAAACTGTGTGTGCTGATGACAAACTTGTAGAGGAAGCCCTCAGTTTATGGACTACAGGAGCAAGCAGTCAAATGTGTGAGAAGAGCTGTGATACAGAACTGAAGGTCTGACAACCTATCCTACCTTAATTCTTTTTTTGCAGTGTTAAGCTGTCCTTGCAATTGTTCATTTATGTCTAGTTGCTCTTCAAGTTCTCTCTGAAGTTTCTTTTTAGCATTTTCCAGTCTGTCTATTTCTTCTTCAGCTTCTTCAACTTGACGTTTCATTGCTTTCAAACGCAAACTCAACTGCAATATTTACATGTCATCTGATTAGAGGACTATTTTAACAAAGGAATTTTATTCTTCCAGCATCTATGAGAGGGAGAATAAAGACAAAACTTTGCCAGTGTAGTGACACTGTAATCCTCTGCTTCAGAAATATTTGAAAGCCAGCATTAGACTTTAAGAAAAATAATGTGATACAGTTTTTTTACAAAGAAAAACCAACAACAAGCAAAGAGAGCTTTGGTAGAGTAAGACAGCATTAGGTGATATCAAGAGCTGCTTATCAATCATGACAGAGTAGAGTTATAAGTGTGTCTAAGTTAAGCAACTTTAACAGAGAGATATTATAAAAAACATTTCAATTCAAAAACTGAATATTAACTGTTAGCTCACCTCCTAAAGCAAATTATGTTTTAATCAACAAAGACCACAGTAATGGTAGAGCACATTGCTCTTAGAACATCAGTGTGTGTTTAGACTTACAGCCTATATTTAACAGTAAACATCTTTTCTTTAAAAAAATTTTATAGTGGCAAAACAGAAAATACTACTTGTTGGTGTATTTATAGGATCAATTACTTTCTGTTATTCGCTTTATTTCTTAAATTAGTACTGCTTCTGTAACTGCTTTCTTTTCATAATTTTCAAAATTAATAACAATTTAGTACTAGATAAAAGCACCTGATGCAATGGCAGCTGCAAATATCACAGAATGGGAGTTCATAAACAGAGTAATCAGAATCTACCTCCATTTGTCTTGTATCTTTAATGCATGATGGTTTACGCTAGTAGGGTTAATATCAGATATTTGCATATTAGTCTTTCCATCTACCTGGTCCTTCTGATCAGTCAATGACAGATGTTCATCATCTACTTGCAACATTAACTCCTTCACTTTTCTCTCAAGTCTGCGGTTACTTAGTTGGAAATTGGCTCTATCCCTGAGAAAAAACCAAAACCAACAAAAGATAGGTTTATAAAAAAGGAACTGAAATACTGCCAATCCTGATAATTTAATTCCTTAACAATCTTCTAAGAATTAAACAAATACTTAGGCTCTCTGTTTGGATTTACTGATTCCATGTAACATATTGAGAAGCTTATATATTCATAACCAGAAATGACCAAGGAGGATTTCTTCTATCACCACAGCAACTTTCAGCAACAAAAATACACACTCCTCCAAGATGAAACAAAAAGTGGACATGAAAGTGGATGCCTCACAGTACAGTCAATATTTCTAAGCCTGTTCCTGATATTAGACTTTTACAAAACAAGAAGCTATTTAACCATATTAGCACTGTGCCCAGTTTTAAATTTTAAGACAAACTTCTACCATACTTGCAGTCAAAAAGAAAATTTGCAATATTTTTATCAAACAGTAACCATTTTTATTTGGTGGAAAAAAATCCCAAGTTAATTGTAATAGAGACTTAATATTAGCAAGAGGCCATAATAACAAATATAAATGTGCATATTTTGATCTTAACATAACTGGTTTTACCTCTCTTCATTTGCAAGTCGTTCTTCCAGCTCTGTGATCCTTGCCTCCATCTGAGCAACAAGTCCCTCCTTACTGGATCTGTAAGAGCCCTCCAGGTGAAGGATTCGGCTCTTCAGGTCCTTGTTCTGTAGTTGGAACACACTTGGTTAATACATATATAACTCAGATTGACAAACATCACCTTACACCAAACTCATGTCTCCAGGAAAACATATTTCAGTATGTACAGTGATCAGTATAGTATTTAGTGAACATGGAAAGTCATTGAGATTTGAGAGTTTACTACAGACAATTTTTCTACTACTGTGGCTTATTGAAAATAATTTACTGTTCAGCTTCAGTTAAAGTTTTAGGATTAGATGGACCCTTAAACCTCGGATAGTTGCAACCCCTTCCAGCAGTACTTTTAATACACCTATTTTTTTTTCCAAATACTCTGTCAGATCTGTTTATGCTCCACCCAATTATTTTGTAAAATTCTGTGTTCTTGCCCTGTAAACCAATGGAGTATAGCTAGAACAAGTAAACAAAGAAATTATTTACATCCAATACCACTTTACTTTATCAAAGGTATTACTGAGGTGTCCCTCTACCTTTCTTAACTCTCCAATGCTACTCCTACGACAAAAATAGTTTGAAAAATATTTGTAAAAGGAGCTTTTTTGCTAAGATTTACACTTACATTTTTCTGAGGCTAGGT
>VZTB01012900.1:360929-401200 GCA_013397245.1 Thryothorus ludovicianus | reverse complement strand
AAGAGCAGTAGACCATCAATGGAATCCTTGTCCTATCATTTAAGGTCTGTTCATTTGTCAAACACTGCATTTATCTGTCCTAAACAGGAACCCCTGTTTCCCCAGCAGAAATAACATTCTGATCACCACCATGAAAAATCAAACTCAAAGCATACTGACATCAGCCTCTCATGATGTATATGAGAGTACACATAAGCATGATAGCAAACATCCATTATCTTGAAAACTACCTGCACTGAATTCTAGGTCAAAGCTGAGAATTCCTCACTGAACTTGAGCCATTACCTCATCTTGCATTCTTATGTTCATCAGGCGTGACTTTTCTACCTCGATGTTTTTCTCCTTTAATTGCCTCTGCAGATCTACACATTCCCTGCGACTTTTCTCCTTGTATTCATCAAGCTGGCTCTGAAGCTCCAGAGTTGATGTTCTTGAGATCTCCACCATTTCAGACATCTGGGTAAAAAATATATACACAAAAGTTTTTTCCGCCAGCTTCAGTATTCAGCTCAGTATTTTCAAACAGAAAATTTATCAAACATTCCCAAATCAATTAATTTCTACACAGGAGTGGGAAAACACAAAACAGTAAAGTTAATTTCTAATAGCATATGTGGCAAGGCTATTCTCTTTTTGTCAGTAGTTCATCCAGCTGAGTGACACATTTCAGTATGTCAGTACTAGCTGTACAGTTTACACACAGATGGCACAATAAATCAGATGCAGAAATTTTGAGAATCAGCTGTAAAACTGAGACTTATACTAAACTTCACATTTTACTTTCTTTAACACATTTAAAAATATAAAATTCTTTACAATTTGCCAGTTCATTTACTTCTATCTGTTAAATATTCAGATCCCTGCAGCCTCTTGGGGGTGAACTAATACCTCCTCCTGTAACTTCTCAACAGTCTTGTTCAGTTGCAATCGTTCATTTTCCATTTCATCCTTTATCTGCTTTAACTGCTCCTTCTGCTGAGTTTCATCTTTTAATTGCTGACTTAACTGCTGCCGTTCCTGCGAAATGCAACGGATGTTCTCCTGCAGTAGATTAGAAAATACATATAATGAAATGTAGATCATCTTTTCTAATGCCTTAAAGGTATGTTACTTAACACAATAATAGCAGCAGCTGCTGTAAAATTAAGAGAAATCTTGGGTTTTACAGTTTGCTAGCTAGTGTAGGACAAACATTGATATGTCATGCTAGAAACAACTGAATGTCCATTTATATCTCTTTTCTTAACTCAAGTTTTAAAATCATGATGCAATGAGAAAGCTGCTACCAATTATCCAAATGTTAAAGTTTCCTCAGCTTAGTACACTATGCTGAATTTCAGTATTTAAAATCTGGATGCCCTACAGGACAGCTTCAATGGTCAATTTAAGTATAATCTCTAGTTTGAGTGCCCTTCATGTACAAAAATCCTTGAGCACTTTCCAGTGGAATTGGCTGGCCTGTCACAGTGTAACTGCAAGTTAGGCAAACAGCCTGTCAGCTGCCAATTTAAAGCCAATTGTTAGTGGCAATTAATTACTTTGTGAATAAGCTAAAGTGTTATTATATGAAAAGAGAACAAAATGAGGGAAATGAAAAGGAGTCATTTGTTTTCACACTAACCTAAAAGATTATTCTGATATTTCTCTATTTTTTCCAAACAATACTAGTTGAATTTCTTTTTACAAAATTAGTAATTCATCTCAGCTCATAACTGAAAATTAAGAATGTATTTCAACTTAAAATGTTCTGCAATGCTAATTCTAGATGCCTACTATTATCTACCACAATGAAAAGATAAACTCCCTATTTTTCCACCCACTGAAAGGATCCCATGTTCTGATTGTTTAATTTAAAAAGCACAGATTACTTGATGCTGCCATCCATAATGTTGGTATAATTGTCAGTTTTGAAGATATCACAGTATCATATATGCTATGGTTAAAGGGCATAACAATTAGGTCATTTCCCTTCTCAATGGTACAAAAATGTTGAGATGTATTTCATTTCCTGAAGCACTGCCCTACATAGAGGTGGCTACCCTAAACCAAGGGTTAGGACACAACACAAAATGCTACAAAAATACTCCTCCACTTGAGCATCCAAAAACAAAATTTCATTATAGAGGATGATTTTAGATGGAAGCATTAATACAAACTGTCTATTACAATTAAGTGCATACCAGCTTTAACTTTTCTGACTAGAAATCCAGAATGGAGGAGGAACAGACTTCACTGTTTCCAGTAACTGTTACCACTCTATTGGTATTGTCATTGTCTTTCTTATACTAGAGCACCATTGCAAGTAATTTGTGTTATGTAAAAAAGCAAGATGGGACAGTCAGGAATTACATTTCCCCTGGGATACACATTATTACAGTGCCAGAGTTTGTCGTCTGAATTGTCAATGGCAACACAAGGCCAAATCAACATACTGCACAACATTATTCATTAGAGCAACTCTGAAGACAGAAAGGCTGAATTGTTCTAAACAAAAGGCCTGCTGATTACATCCTGAGGTCTGTTAGTGCTCATATCCGGTGGACAAGAGTGTGGAATGAGAAACAGGGTTAAATTTAGTGTGCCAGAATTTAGACATAAGTTGTGAATAAAATGTCAAGACAGACTCTCCTGTCACCTTCCCCAGAATTCTTTCATTTGGAGACCCTGCTTGGAGGCAGCATTATTTGGCACGATGCCCTGAAGGATACATAAACAGGAAAAAAGGAACACACTTTTCAAGCATCTTGACCCAAAGCTAATCAAGATGCAGGAGATGTGTATGGTGCATTGATCCATGTTACACAGCAAGGTCGAGTCAGACTGTGACAGAAGGGAGTTCTTAGGGGAGTGGGCCAAATGCAAGCCAGTGATGAGCAATGCACCCCTACAGTGATTGTGCAGAGTATCAGTGACAGAGAGGCAAATGAGGAGAATCAGTGAGGGAGAGCAGATAAACAGATTTAAAATGGAAAAGAAAAAAAAACAAAACAACAAAACCAACCAAAAACCAAGCCTGACCAAAAGCCTCAGATGGAACATTTATCCATGAAGTTACAAGAAACATCAGCTTAAAAACATCACTTTGTGGAAACAAAATTCACTTGTATTGTTAAAACCTTATATTCTTGAAATACATTCAATTTTAAAGACACAGAAGTATTTTCTTGCTGTGGTTAGTTTTTCTTTTTACCATAATTAACTGAACCATGAGAACACGGCTGGTTAACACAGTCATTCTTTGTCTTTTAAGCCACTTAGAGACAAGTTTCATTTTCAGATTTTTAGAACAGAAATGTAAAATTTATGTTGAAGACAACAGGGGAAAACAACCATTCAATTTAAATAGTGTCACTAGCAGTGTATATGTACCTCACATTTGAGTCTGACTTGTTTGACAGAATCCCTTGAAACTTTAGCTTCTAGACTCCAAACTAAGAGAATTCTAAACAGATACTGTTGAAATCAATCCTTCTTTTGGTTCATGTCAAAGGTGAATCACAGAGAAGAAAAATTAGGTTTGTAGCTTTTGCAGACACAAAATATGAGGTCAATAAAAACAGTTTCAAGATTTATACATATTCTCCTCATTACTAAATAGATCTGAATTTCTCTGCCATGTGAATCACTCAATCTTGACTCATACACAACACTGCCAACACCTCTCTCCACTGCTCTGAAGAAGATGCATTCTCCATATGTTTAATTTCTGGGCTAATCTGAGAGAAAGCATTCCTGGACACTGGGTGGACTGGGGAGCAAGGTGGAAAGAGGACTTCATTCAGAATTTAAGAGGCTGCAAATCCTAGTGATGCATATTAAACATCTCTGGTTTTGTGGTTAAATATTCCAGTTCCATACAACATTTGCAAATAAGACAAGCTCACAGAGAAGCAAACATCCTGATATTTGTCCATTAACAAAATTTTTGCTTTATTCAATTACAGCTTTTTATTCCTTTATATGTAAATACCTTCAGGAGATGCATGATCATTGAAAATAATAGATTTATGAAACTTCAGGCAGTTTATTTGGCATTTCATTTCCCCAAAACTTTGCTAGATCCATGGAGATAGAAAAGAAAAAAAAAACTTCAGCAAAATATAATTTTAATTTGATGATGTTATGGTTTCAGTAATAATTTGAACACTGCAGTGAGGTCTAAACTTTAAAACAAAGTGTACTTCAAAAAGAATGAGATGTAACCCTACAGAATGCAATAGTGACTCAAATGAACAGAAAATTTAAAATTTAAATGATCCAAATTCTTGTTGTTCTTACCTGCATATCTTCTAGCTGGCTTTCCAAAGCTGCTTTTAACACTAACAATTCTTTTCCCTCCTTTTCAGCACTTTTCAAAGCTTCTTCTAATTGTTGCTTCTCTTCCTGCAATGATGCAATTTGATATATTCAGAAACAGTGGCCAGGCCTTTAATGTGACAAGTAAACTGAGCTGTAAAGTCTTTTCATTCTGGCCTATCACTGATTTCCCCAATCCCAAGGTGTGACTTGGTTTTGCTCTGTTTTTTTGTGGGAAAATCTTTCCTACACATGTCAGCAAACTGCATCCTGCTTCTTGAAAACCTGCTGGTTTTCCTTACCCTTTCCTATGGCATTGTCCATCCTCCTCTTGGTCAGTTTTTATTCGACAATGAATCCATTGCAAAGAGGAAGGTTACTTAAGGGGCTTGTTTTCTTAACTCACCTCATACGTCTTTAATTTTTCCTTCACTGAATTTTCTTCTCCTTTCATATGATCGATTTGTTTGTGCAGCTCCTCAATTTTCCTCTCTAGCTCAGTAAGTGTTCTCTTTAATCGTTCATTTTCCTCAATCAGCTCTTTGACTTGATTTTCTACATTATTTCGCTCCTTTTGTGCAGCATTTTTTTCACTTGCAAGGACAGCAGCACTCTAGTAAAAACAAATTATGTCATGTTTAAAAAAAAAAAAAAAGAATAAATGTGTTTTCCAACAGCAGTTCCGTAAGGCATCACAGCAAATACAGCTAGGATATAACATTAAAATATCAACAGAGACTTTAGTATTTAGCATTTTCTCTCCTTGGGCATTATCAACAGATAAAGTAAAATATGACACCTGAACAATCTTGTTCTTGTCATCTCATATTTTCACCTTAACATCTTCCTCTTCATTGCCCTAAAATATTTCATTATCAAATCCCATTGTTAGGTAATTTCAAGTAAATTAAAAAATCTAACAGACAGAAAAAGCCACACAGACCTTTAAGGAAGAACATATTTAGGAAGACTGTCTTCCACAGCAATATAAAATTTAGGCAGCCTCACTCCACTGATGATTCCAAGCACTAACATGCAACACACAACATCCACACAACTATTGGTGGGGCTGCAGAGTAAATGATAGATAATATAAAGAGATCTTGACACTAAATAATCAGTAGTGGTTCAACTTGTATTCAATATGGAGTTCAACTTGTATTCGAGAAGATTTTTTTTTTCAGAAACTTAAATCAGTACATAGCACAAACACAAATTATAACAATGAACAATGCATCACAACTTGTGGCACTGGATTTTTGACTTTTTTTTGCAGGACAGTTGGCTGCAGCATGTTGCTTTTCAGAGCTCATCATCACCTCACTACTTACCCTCTCAAACACCCTACCATTTACCCTGGAAATCATGAGTGGAAGTATCTGTCTGTATTGTTACACTATCCATACTCTTGAAACACAGACCAGGTATGGACTCAAAAACATTTAATCCTGTAAAGAGCAGGAAGGATCTAATCTTTTCTCTTCACCCACTTCTCATTCAGAATCCTCTGCAAAGACCATAAATGAATCCAGGATATAATGGATGGTTCTTGCTTCTGGGCATTCAGGGGCTGATACAAAACAATACTCTGTACAAAGATCTGGTTCTCAAGTGCAGCCTCACTGTCTTCTACACCAAGACCTTAATCAACAGCAAGAACATCAGAACAAACAGGAATCAATCTAGACCAGGATTCTCTCTCATAGCCATGGTTGATGTTTAGAGGCAAAAAGAGGAAGAACAACTAGGGGACAAGCCTTCCATCATTATACACTCCCAGCTTTCACTAGTTTTCTCCCTTGAATGTATCATCCATTAATTTCTCTAATCCTTCTCAAATCCATTTATACCATTGGCCTCTGCATTATCTGGTAACAATAAGTAATTAAACATTCATTACTGAAGAATAACATTTTTTGCATGTGAAATTGTGTTTATCTGAGTGAAAAAAAAAAAGAAATCCTATCAAACTACTCAGAAACTATTTTGTGAAATATTTTATGAAAGCATGAAAACCACTTTTCATTTATGCTACTTTTGATTGTTGCTCCTGATCTTCCCCTCTCCTTATCCAAAAGGAATAAGCAAAGTTATATAAAAGGGTGTTTACAAAGAGTGTCCTCACTAGACTGTTTTCTAGCAAGCAAGAGCTTTAAAATCATGCAAATTAGATAAAGCAGTAACTCAGAAAACACTCAGACTGACTACAGGGTCAATGAACTTATTATACAAAAACTGGCAGCATAAGCAGGCTGACAAGTTCTGGTCTTTTGAAAATGCTGAAAAGACTTGTTCTTCTAAGTACATGACCAGTTAAAAGCTCTGAAATAAATCTCTGCTGATGCTTTAAGTTTTCACATACTGAAATTTCAATAGCATTTATATATTCTTTTAATTTTTGCATTCTGCATGCAGCAAAGTTTTACTAATTAGCAAGCACTCCACCAGTGGCTCCTTTTAGTCTCATTTCTCCTTTCTGGAGCTGAGTGAAAGCAGCTGAGGCATGCTGGGGAGTTCAGAGAAAGGAATGTTGATTTGTCTGTTCTTTTTCATCCAACTGCCTACATGGGGCTGCACGGTAAGAGAGAACTGCAGTAGACCCACATCAGACCTGGAGATTCCACTACATTAACCATGGTTTGCTTTACTTTCCCAACAAAAGAAGTAGTATTTACTTTAAAGTGGATGCATATATGCACAAAAGCAAACAACCCAACACCCCCCCCACAGAGATCCATATACATAAACACAGAAGTAATATCTATCTATATAAATGATTTAACCTAGAAGTTCAAAATTAAGTTCAGATTACAATGATGCTGTCATATCTAGAGATCTGCTCCAGCCTGCTTTTTCTTGTGTTTCTTAGGATACAACCCCTAACATTAAACTGAACTATTATTTGCTCTCCTTTTTCACTGTATATTTCAGTAAGTTAGCAAGAAGTTAGGTGAACACATGTAAAATGTAGAAAAGCTTAAAGGGTAAGTTGTGAGTATTGTCTTTATTATCCTAATTTAAAATCTTGGAAATAAATTGGATATATAAATAAAATCTTCCCTAAAGTTCCAGCTGATTGAGTGACCAGCACTTAGACAGCAGATCTTCACAGGTCTCTAACGACCTTGGGCACCATTACAAGGGTTACAACCTGCCCAAACAAATTCTCTAACATGCTAAGGACAAAATTCCTTTCTTTCATAACACACACTTTTTCAAGATGGTAGAAAACACTCTTGGTATATATGGGGAGCTGCAGTGTATTGTAGTTGGAGAGTGAACATTTTTTTTCTTATATTCTGGGGAGAGTACAAGGAGTTTCCTTTGCAATGTGGTTTTACTGTACACATTGTTTCAACAACTTTTCAACTTGTTTCAGACAACACTGAAAAGAAACACAAGAGTATCTACCTTATCAGTTTACCATACACAACTGTACTACACACAAGGCATGTAAAATCACCCTGGGGATATTCTTCAGGAGCATACTGGACAAAACAATCCAAAAGCATCTTCAAGTGAATTTAAACAAAGTCATACAAATACAGTTTAGATGTTACTTAAGCTGTTATGTAAGAAAAAGCACACATAGCATCACTTCTTCAAGAGTCAAATTACACAGCTGGGTTTAGACAGAAAAAAGCTTATATGCATTTTTCCCTGGAGTATTTCCCTAGAATTTCATGCAGAGCTTCTTCACAGGCACAAATGAAGTTTCTGGATTATAAGAACTTGTGGCAACATATGCCATATCCTATAGCATATTGTCACAGAAAGTTAAGGTATCAAGTCTCCACAGCTCTTGCCTTGTTTTCTCCACTGTCGGTCTTCTTTGGCACCCCACATTACCTTCCACCTCCCCCCCAGGCCTGCTCTTGGGAAGACAGGTGAGCATGGCAGCAAAAAGCCTAGGGAGCACTGGAGAGCATACACACAGCATACAAGCACTGAAATGCAGTTCTGCCAGACCTTGTAACAACACCATTAGGGGAGAACCTGGTGGAGAGAGATCTCTGTCCATATATTGAACACTTACATAAGGTTCAGGCCAGCAGCTATCAAACCACACACGGCCACTGCTGACGCACAAAAGGATTGCTGTGTCCTTTGCCTGTGGAACCCCTGCACACAGGCAGTGTGCTCCAGCAGCCCCACACAGCCAGCAGGCACCCTGCTCATGTACAGACCACAGGTACAATCCAACATTGTCAGAGATGGCTCACTATACTCTGCATAGAATTTCCCTAACAAAACACAGAAGCAGCACTGCACTGAAATGACAGTGAAATTACTATGTCTGTTGATAAAGCCTGAATGGCAATTGCTGTGCTTCATAGCCTTAAACTGAAAGTGGCAACAAGGACAGTTTGAACTGTCCAACAGTATTTGCCAACAACCGGGGTAATCTCTGGGGTTCTGCCTGCATGAGCAGGGATGCATGTTTTTACTGAAAATTCAGGGACTGGCTCACACACACAAAAAAGGAGTTGAAGGCTGTTTCCAAAAGAATTCAATTAATGGATGAGAGAAATGAAGGTAAAAGAAGGAGAACTGAACATTGAAGGGGCAGTAAGTACAAATGAGGAAAAAGCCAGACAGGGAGAGATTGTGCTGTGGATCCATTTCCCTCAGTGCACATGTGACTTCTTTGTAATGGTGCTGCACATAAACAGTGTGAGTTAACTAATGGTCCTCAATGACACGACATCAATTAATGACTCCTGTTGGTGCCCATTCATAAATCCTTTATATTTAATTATTATGGGATGTTGGAAAAGTTTTGCAATTTTTTTAACTAAGTTTATATAATTTAAGCCATGGTAACAGATCTAGGTGAAGGTCACAGAGTAATGATTTAATCTGAATATAAAACATTGACAGACATTGTTAATATAAGAACTTTAGTTCAAAGAATTGTGGATCAGTCTCCTCAGAAAGTTTAAAGGAGATTATGCACATAAACATACAGAGCACAAAACAGACAAAACTGGTTAAACAAGATTCTTGTCATTAAAATCTGGAATTAAATACTGTATATTCAGACATATTTGCCACACAAAGGTAAAAAAAAAAACAAAACACATGCAAAAATTCAAGTCCCTCAGCAAACAGGAGGAGAGGAGAACAATTTTATAAAAAATTAAACTGGGCTCTCTTGGATCTTAAAATCAAGATCAAGATATGTGAATTCCAATTTTGCAGCTTCTTCCCTGATATAGCAAATGTTTATTTCTTTTTAGTCCCACTTTCTAGTTGTTGCACCATGTTCTAATAAACCAACTTCTTACTGTTATTATTTAATGCATTGTATTACCCAATTATATTTATGTAAGTAAATACCCTATAGTGTTTTGCTTACTTGGATTTGTTTTGTCTTTCCTTTCAATCTGCCTGTCCTCACTCTGTCTTCCAGGGCATTGAGAGTCTTCTAGTCCCTACATTTGGACTGTTTTACATTCAGATAGTAATCTCCTAATCACCCAATCTTTGAAGGAACAATACCTTTCTTTTAATAACTACACCATTTGAAGACTTAACCACACTCATATCACCTTCTTATTTATTACCTTTGAATCCACTGAATATGTTATACTTTCTCAAATTTGATCATGTTTAAACTCCTGATTAAGACTCTGTTAGCCTTATCAGCAAAATTAGGCTACAGAGATTAGGGAAAAGGAGCTGGAAATGGGTCGCAAATTTCTGGAAAAAGCTGAGGATAAAGAAAAGGAAGCTTGTCTGGAAGAAAGAAAACACAGTTGTACAGAGAAGTTCCCACAATACAAAGTCCTCTGTGACTGACTGAAGATAAGCTTCTGCATTCTGATGTGATTGTGCCACAGTACACATGCAGTAAGTAACTTTACCTATTAGTCCAGCAGTGGACTCAAACCAAACAAAACAAGTTATCAAATCTTAAAAGAAAGATAAACTGAAAAAAAATCAGTTTCTGACCACAAAAATAGATCACACATGGCAGAAAATAATCCATGGTGTTCAATAACCACTGACTTCTTAATAGTTCTCATACATTTTAATACTAAAGCTTAAAGGATTAGTCAATTAGCTTGAGAAGTTAAGAGTTTACAGCAGAAATGAATGAGGCAATAAGGAGAAAATGAGACAATAAAGAGAAAGGACAGTTTCACAGCTCAGGTACCCAAAACCAGTCCTAGAGAATCTGGAGTCTGTTGTCCCTGCCAAAAATCTCCCGAGGTAAGGCACTCAGACAAATCTTTCCAGAGGATCAATAACTACATGCTCCTTAACTTCCCTAGTGTTTGGTTTCCATAGATTTGAGTGCACACTTGCAACTGAAGTCAGTAAAAATTGTACCCTGAATATATCAAGGACTTTATAATGACTAACAATGTTAAGCTAAGTACTTCAGTTTGGAAATGCACAACTAAAGGATCCTCTCAACACCTTCCTACCTCTTACTTTCCTGTATTTAATACAGAGAATTAAAATACTTAGAAGATGGCAGCTATGTTGAGAGAAGGAATTAAAAGTTTGTGAAAAAATGTCTGTAATTCTTTCTCCAGAAGATGTTTTAACAGTATGTACAAGCCCCGTTTAACTCCTAACAAATGAGAAGAGAGTGAGTGCATGCACAGGCACACATACATTAATATACATATATATTATACATGTGTGTGTATTATTTGGTTTGGTATGTACACCTGATCTAAAGATTTACCCAGCATAGGTCTGCTTATCTGGGCCACACAATCACAGCTGCTGGAGTTTATATGCATGTGGCATTTGGTTTTCAGCTCTAGGCCTATGGAACATAAGGGAACATCCTCAGTAAAATACACTTCCCTCACCTTCCACCCTGCTCCTTTCAGGTGTTTTGCCTAACAAAAAATTAATCTAATAAAGCTTGGGTTTGTGTCCTTGTATATACTTATACATGTGTCCAGAAGTACTTTTAAACATATTAAATTTAGTCAAGACCAAGTTTAAAAAACCCAATAAATATTGTTCCAACATATTTTGGAGACAACATATTTTGTTGCAGAAATCTCAGTAAAGCAAATATATTTATATAGTATTCTACTCTGAATTTTGTTGCAAGCAGTGAACAGATAGTTTAAAAGGCATCAAAATCTTTCCCACCACTCCTAATTGTGTAAACCCAAAGCAACTGGACAGAACACCAACCAAGGTCCCTGAGATGCAAATGAAATGTTCAGTTTCAACCTGAATACAAAAAAAAATACTTCCGGATAGGAATGCAGAAAATTCTGTGGCTCCACACCTCTTTTTTTTTTACCACACCCTCAACACTGGCAAAGACATGAGAGAGGTTGTGTAACTGATCATTAAAAAATACTTTTGGCTGACTTCAGTGTTTCAGCTGGCAAAACTCCCCTTTGGCAGTGACTACACACTATGGAATCCTTAGTCTCTTTAAAAAATAAAGGAAGATTTAAAGTGTGTGGAAGCTAAGTATCTCCTTTGCCACATATTAGAATCATTACATTTTGGCTACATCCAACGTTTATCAGGCAAAAGTCAGTAAATTTTTCTAAAAAGCTTTACATTTCTTTTCAGAATCCACTTCAAATGAGTATCAGGAATTGCACGTCCAGTTCTGGGCTCCCCAATCCAAGAAAGACTTTGAGGGGCAGGAGCAGGTCCAGAGAAGGGCAGAGCTGGGGAAGAATCTGGACCATAAGTCTGATGAGGAGCAGCTGAGGGATCTGGGGGGCTCAGCCTGGCGAGGAGCAGGCTCAGGGGTGACCTTACTGCTCTCTACAGCTCCCTGACAGGACGGTGTAGCCGGGTGGGGGTCGGGGTCTTCTCCCAGGGAACAGCGACAGAGCGGGAGGACGTGGCCTCAAACTGTGGCAGGGAAGGTTTAGGTTTGACATTTGGAAGAATTTTTTCACAGAAGAGGTAATTAGATACTGGAATGGCCTCCCTGCCACCCAGGAGGTGGTGGAGTCACTGTCCTTGAGGTGTTTAAGGAGAGAGTGGACGTGGAACTTGGTGCCATGGTCAGGTGACATTGTGGTGTTTGGTCATAAAGTAGACTCAATAATCTCAAAGGCAATCCAACCTAATTGATTCTGTTATGCTGTGAAAACTATTTCAACCAATTAACTGTTCTTTAACAGTAACATACTTGAAGAATAAATCTCCATTCAAAATGAGCTGGGGCACAAACTGGAGCTTTTTAATGGAAGTAACAGATTTTCAAGGTTTTTTTCTTCATATTCATAATTGTGCAATCTAAGTAAATGACAGGATAATCTTCCAAAACCTTCTGAAAAAGGTAAATGGTGTTGCTGCTCACTTCATTCTATTTCTGGCATAGAACACTTCAGGTATCAAGATACTGGCTGTTGAAACCAGCTCTGAAGACTCATGGGCCACCTTTTTAGGTAGATGCTGGACTAGGTTTAACTTCTTGAACTACATGTAAGAGGTTTCACGTGGCTTCAGGGATTTGTATCTACCCAGCTCCCTCAGATGGTCCAGAGGGGGTAGCAGTGGCAGAGATATCAAATACCTTTTTATTGTCTTTTCCTTTTCTTTTTGTATTTAAACAAAATAGTTTAAATAAAATTGGACACTGATTTCCTTAGGTAACATGCAGGTGATTTCCAAAGAAAGAAAGAAAACCCCAAACCATTTTTCACCCAAAGACTGACACTGAGAATAAAAAAAGACAAACATAAGTCTCCACATAGGGACAACTCTTTAATTGTAATCATTATTAGGCCTTCTGTAAAGGGAGCTTCTGAAATCAGTATTATTCAGCTACAGTCATCTAGTTTTCAAAGTTCATTAATGCAAATAACTGGTTTTTATTTCTGCTTGTAGTTCCAGCATTTTTGCCCACTGTTTACCTTTAGGCAATTCTTCTAACCCCAGACACTATTTCTTACAGCAGCTGGAAGCATTGGGATGAATAATAGAGCAACCACAGGATAGCATGGATAATTAAATCTCATATCTCCACAAAAGGAGTACAGAAATTCCTTAAAAATTGAGTGTTATGCTACCAACCCACCCAACCCATCCTACCTACTTCCCAAAAAAAGGTAACAACAAAAACAACAAAACTTCTGGGGAAAAAAGTCTAAATGACTGAACTTACTGTTTGACTACCTGACACTGATTACATTAATTCTTCCCATCATCTCAAACTGAGGCCCAGCCAACTTTAACACATGGCTATGCCTTTGGAAGTTAACTATTATTAGTTACCTATTAAAAGGCTCAGTGTTTTTTTCCTCTCTTAGCAAGATACACTGCAACCAGCTTAAATTCTCTGCTGTACTTCAAGAGATTATTCAGTAAGCAAGCACACAAATTTACAAGTGAATCAGACTGGTCTCTCATTTCATTTCAGCTAGAGTCACTCTACTAACTCGTTAAAAATTCACTGGTGACAGTTTAGAGAAAAGATTTGTTTTCTTACAAGGTCACTTTCAGTGCTTGAAATGGTACCATGTCTTTAATATTACTTCCAAAACTATTTAGGTTTTCATTTATGAGATGTAATGAAAGATTTAAATACTTACATTTGAAGACTGAGAATGCAGCCCTCTTTTACACAGAGCATGTTAAACAAAATTTTCCAATTTAGGCATGACCTAACGTTTATATAAGTTATAAAATCCAGTGCCAGGAAAGTATTAACCTCTTAACCAGTACCTGCACCAATGTCATATTATCCCCCCGGCTATGTATCATGACATATTCAGGTTGGCTTATACTAACAGTCTTTTGAAGGTCAGAAGTTGCTGGATAGACTGGAGTAAAATATTAACTAACTCTGTGTTCACGTTGTTCCCTCCTGTTTGACAGAGTCAAACACTTCCCATACATACACAAACAAATATATACTGTCACGAGACAAATCACCTGAATACATAAACTGGCTTCTGCTAACAAGGATTAGAGATCCTCCTGATGGCATTAAAGAAGTACTTGGCTGTATAAGCTCTTGCAAAGCTTCAGAAACAAAGAAAATGAAAAATCACACAACCAACCCCCTTCACAACCCAGACTTACTGAAATAGTCCTAGCAGAGGAAGGTCCACAATAGTTAAATGACTACTACAGATAAAAAAGATTATTTTTTTATTATCCTATAGATGTAGTCCAATCCAACTCAAATAGAACTTTGCAGGACAGTTTTGCTGAGAGGCTTTTTTGACTCTACATAGTATAAAACCCACTCAGCTCTAGTTTCATGGTATTGTCTGCACCTAAACCCACACGTCTTCACCAAATAAATGGAGGAGTAAACTGCACAGAAATGAAGGACTAGAGGATGTGGACCTTAAAGACACAGTCACCAAGTTACATTTTCAGAGTGCTTTAGAGGCACATCTTATATTCTTGTTGACAACACTAATATGCCATAATTTGCTTGGTACTTCATTAAATGGGTTCTGAAAACATGTATGATGCTATTACCAACTTCTTTTCCACACACAGAACAGACACGTTGGGCAAAACAAATCAAATCCATCTCCCAAACTTTTCATATACAGTTCTAAAACAGGTGTTTCCAATAATGATACCTATTTAAGGAGTGCCTGCAGCTTTCCTTCCACCATCACACTTCTGTCTGCATACCTTCCCTCTCTTTCCCCCACTCCATCTGTGTTTTCACCACACTGAAAATCAATCAGAATCTTAGCAGGCTTTTAGAAGGCTGGTAAAAGAGGGCAGAAAATGAAAGAGGGAAAGGGGTTAGGTCAATAAAGATGAAATATTGACTTGGACCAGTCATTCCACCATTTGACTTTGTACACAGTTTAGATTCGTTACCAACCAGCTTCTACAACTGAAACAAAAAAATTTATTTCAACGTGGTAAAAGCTGCCTCAGGCAGCAGAGGAAAGAAAATACCCACCAATGGCATTTCAAATCCTAGATCACCTACTCAAAATCTTTTTCAATTGCTGTGTGTCTTGCTTGAGGTGCACATGCCAGCCTCAGGTACACCATTCAGGATGCAGATTCAGATGAATTATGGACATATGGATAAGAGCACATAATTATGTTTCCATGCCCAAGTAACTCTCATTACATTATTTGTTCCTTTTACTGCTATCAAGACCATGGGGTTTTAGCATGATTGATTATAGCCCTGAGATTTCACTTTAGAGCTGAACAAGGTAGCAGGATCCTATTGGGTTTTTTTCAGATATATATGTAATTTTACAGTTACGTACATTAAATCACTTAATGTACCAAAGTGGCTTTGAAATGCCCCACACTTAAATCTTCACTTTTCCCTGAGTAACTTGGGTAATCACTGTTCACTGTACAGTATTATTCCAAAATAGGTTCTCAGAATATACTAGATTTAGTTATGTTTCATTTTACATTTCAACTATGAATTCCAAGCCACTTCTACAAAAAAGGCATAGAGCACATCTCAGTATCATCTGGAATGCTTAAGCCAACTTTTAAGTTTCTGCTCTATGTGGGAGATTTTTTTTAGCTTTGAGGAAGACACATCATATCATCAGGTTAAGTAAAAAAAGATTCAACAGTTACTTTTCATTTCAATGGTCTTTACAGGTTGTGCTAGATTCATTTAAATTAATAAAAATGAGAAAAAAGCAAAACCAAAGCTTATTCATAATACCTAGAGATTTATATTTTTTTATCTTAAAAGAGGACCATTTTAGTTCATAACATGTGCAGAACTGTCTTTTGCTGTTCCTACATTTGCCCTGGTAAAATTCCTTCTTCTCTTTAATCATAGCATAATTATATGTAACACATACACGTGTAAATGGTAACGTGATCACCAGCTTCATTGCATTCTTAAACGTGTTGATAAATTAATCAACTCTAAACTCTGAGTTTGGAGTTGATTAATTCTGAGTCTGTTTTATAATTCTCAGAACAAGGTCAGACATATGACATGCCAAATAAATCAGTCAAGGTCAGGCTTAGATAAGCCTCTTCCTAATGTGATGATTACAGCTTTTTCATTTGTTCAGACAGCTTCTCTAAATACAGATGTAAATTTGAAGTGCTGTGCAGTTTGCAACTGTCCCTCTGAGCTGATACAATTTCAGTGGAATTTGAACAGTACCAATTGCAATATGCTACAACCTTTTACCTGCAGCATTACATTCCAAAAGCTATTGCCAAATTTTACTGAAAACAGTGGCACTTCATCTACAGTGACAGAGCACTCATGGTTAAAGTACTCCAATTCTGGACTGTTGTGTTGTAGATTCAAATTATATAATAGAAATTTTTCTAATATATTAAAATGTGGAGTAGAATTCATACTAATTTCTGTTCTAGCACTTGCAGTTATGGATAAATCTATTCTTAATCAGAAAGATATTAATTTTTAAATTTATTATTAAATTAAAGGCAATTAATGTCCCACAGAGGTATGTTATGGAAGAGTGAAACTTTTCCTATTGTTAAATGGAAATAGTCTGGTCTTAGTCTCAATAAACAAGCAATGAAGTCAAGAATAGTTACAGCCATCTCAAGACCACCACAAGCAAAAGACATAACACAAAAATAAGTTAAAAAGGCAAATTGTAGCAAAGAAAAATAGTATCTTAATATTTGTGACTTTATTTAAAATCCTCTATTAAAAAAAACAGAAACCAGATTAATGACAACAATAAAAACCCAACAAAAAAAAAACCAAACTAGCACCACATTAGTAAGCATGAGAACAGAATCATAAAGACAAACAACCCTGCTCTGTTCTTCTATCAGATAACCTTGAGTATGTTTCTAACATTATTTGCAAACAGATCTATGTGGCATTTTAGTCACTCAGACTAAATGCACTGCACATTACTTGCCAACCTCCAGCAGATGAAAATTCTGTTGATTTAACACTGGCATAAAATCTACTTCTTTTCTCCACGCAAAAACTTCCTTAACGGCCTACAGATCACAGAACTCCTTTACTCATTGCACCAACCTGGATGATTTAGAAGCAAATAACTGCAAAAACTCTTTTACACAGAGGCCCTGATACAACCTGATCTATCAAAGATCCATATCCACATTTTTTATATTACAAACCACTATTACAGCTTTTACACTTCTGTTTTGCTGATCAAATACAACAGAACAGCCCTTCCCACTAATCTTTGATGCAGGTTTCTTGTGTTCTGCAATCAGATATGAATTTTTCCAGCTTGCAGTAATAAAAAAAAACAAAAAAACAGACCAAGTAGCTTCAATTGTATATGTCTCCAGGGTACTTCAGATGAATTATAAACCAAATAATTAACAATATATATAATATCAGAGCAGATCAATCAGGAAACTTCCTGCAGAGAATGGCTATACTTTCCTGATAAATGATATATCAAACTCGACAACTAATCTCAGCCAGCAGGCATGAAGATAATGCTGTTCTTCAAGGAATAATTGAGTACAAATACTAGCAAGATTCAAAAAAAAAAACAAAAAGGAAAGAAAACACCACCTTCCAATTAAATATGTTAAACGTTTTTCTTCAAATAAAAACAAAAATTTCAACTCAAGTGACAAGAGAACTGGTATTTAGATCAACATTAATCAAACAAATTTCACTTTTGAACACCTTATTAAATTTACCATTAGATAGACTATGTCACACAAGTAAATAAATGCTATTTATAAATATCTCGATGCCACAGCAACACAGTCATAGAGCCATTTCCCAGACTGTGTTATTGTTATGCCAAACAGACTACTCTTTCATTTCTTGTCAGTCGTAATTACAGTTCCATAATTGAAATACAGTAAATTACCATGCACTAACTTTGAAAGATGATTCATTGAGGTTGAGCTGTCACTACAATTACTATGTAATAAAAAATGATCATTTAAATGTTCTACTTTTCTCTCAAAAATTTAATTCAGTTCATGCAGCTCAGACAAGTCAAATATCTTCATGATGACGTAAAACAAAGAGAAACAACGCATTTAAACGAAGCCGAACAATCTCAAGTACAAGTCCTAGGCTTCATAAATAAACCAGTATTTATAAAATTTTCTAACCTCTGGAGAAAATTGCACATTTAAAGCAAACCTTTAAAAGGATAATCTTTTGTCAGAATTCAATCATACAATACCTATCTATCATCTTCCACATGAGCTCCTACTTTGCTCATAGAGCATATAAACTTCGGAAAATTCTTTCCAGCTTCAAGCTTAATTTTCCCTCAGTTCTCTGTTGCTTTAGGATATGACCAGCAGGATAACTACAATCCACCTAAGATCAGTGTAGGTGACAGACATGAATTAGCATGGGTATTTCTAAGCATAAAACTGGGCCTACAGTTCTGACTTATTGGTCAAGCATAGTTTGCCACCAGAAATTTTCTCAAACATTTGAGAAATAAAATAAAAGAATACAGAAAACACACAAAAAGCTGTCACTGTAAAAAGAATGCTCAAAACTTTAAGAGAACTGTCTCCATACCAAAAAAATCTTTCATATGTTCCTACCTGCTGTCTCTACAAAGTAAATTTCACAAAGGACATCTTTTGGAAAACAATAACAAACACGCACATGTGAAACCTGTTTCTATTCTCCCTCTCACAAAGACTTCCTGCTGATGCTGGAAGAGGCAATTCCTTGAGTTCTGTTTTCTTCCTGTTTGATTCAAAACACCCAAACCCCTGCTGTTTCCTTGTGCTCACACCCCTTTGACCATTCAGTAAACAAGCTTAAGTTCAATAAATGAAAAGGACACAAAATAGAACACAAAACCCAGCACTGATATTGAGAAGTTGAATGGACAAGGTGGAACAATGCAACCAGGGAACAGGATATGACACAAGAAGCTGAATGTAGCAACAGTGGACTGCAAAGAACTGCAGAGAACTGCTAGAAGTTATTTCAACAGTATGACTGGCAAAGCACACTGGTGCTCTTCAAGGGCATCCTCAAGGTTTAACCTGGTTTAACCCAGGACAAGTAAATAGTTCTCTGCACTATACTCCCATCGATTCTCCCTCAAACTCTGCAATTAAGCAAATGCAGTAAGTACTTGAAGAAAGGACCACAACTTCAGCTGTGACAATTAAAATATTAGATGTGTATGAAATAAAACTTATTTTTAGCAGCCAAGAATCTCCTGGCCTAAATCCTTGCTTATTTCACTAAAAAAATAGTAGTATCTGAAAACATCTGGTACACAGCATTTGAGAGGGGTAGGATCTTTCACTGTAGAGATAATTGTTAACACTTATGTACCTCTGTTGCTTTCTCCAGGCTCTGTCGTAGATCCAGTAATTCTTTATCATGCTGCTCTTTAAGTTTATCCATCTCTGTGTCATGGCTGGATACTTCTTCTTTAAGTGCACCTTTCAAAGCTGTGAGCTCTCTCTCTCTCTTTCTCAAAATCTCTTCTTGTTGATCTTTTGCTATTAATACTTCTTGCAGCTCCTGCTTCATTTGCATCAGCTCCTAAAGCCAAAAATTAAACACAGCTGTGTGTCAAATAGCCCCTGTGGATGTTCTGTTTCTGTCTCACAGAAAGTACCTAAGCTCCCCAAGGACAATTTTGTTTCATATGACTGACATTTTTTACAGTTTTTATAGTAAGCTAAAAAATTGCTCAACCCTAATACTATTATAACATATAGCTGATGTTTTATATAATAGGCCAACAAATCTGATGCTTCAAAACTCAATTTTGATGGTGTATGCTATGCCAGCTGCAAATAATGCAGGAATCACTCCTACGCTGTGTTTTAAGTAGCAATGAGGAAGATAAGAACAAAGAGCATTTTTCCCCCAGTTGCAAGAGAAGCAAACTCAGTGATAAGTCTTTGCTTTTTTTTTCTGCTGGAAAGAATAAATAAATTTGCTTCTTCAAGTGCTGAAGACAAAACAAGTGCTTCCCAACCAAGTCCATGTCTTCACACCCTTCCTTCTCCCACCAGGGTAACCCTAGAAGTCATTTCCCCTCTCCAAATCACTGGGAAGGAAATGGAGAGTCAGTGAATCTGTAGACTAAAGACACATATAAAAACATGGAATAACAGAAACAATCAAAAAATGTACTGCTTCAAGGATTCTCTATTTCAGTATTTCTCCAGCTGTGAATAATTGCACTTTCAAAGAGTATGCAGGCTTCCCCTGCACTGAAGGAGGATCAGTACATCTAAACCACTGCTAACACACATCACCCATTCTGCCATTAAAAGCCTACAATGGAAGGGATCCTACCACCATCCCAGACAGCATCTTCCTCTGTTTAACTATCAGTATTAACAGAAACTTCTTCTAACACTATCTTTAAATCTCTGGAGCTATATCTCTCATTTCTTACTCTATCTCCACGTAACACAGAAAAATTGATCACTATCACCTTTAGAGCAACATTCTGTAACATGTGTTTTTGACTCTTCCCTCACTTCTTCATTCAGATTGACATCCTTCTTCAAAGGTAATGCTTTTCAGTAATATATCATCATCATTTGTGATATTCCCCTACTTCAGTTCAACTTTCAATTACGATGCCTGAGATTTAAGACAGCCATTTAAGAGTAATCAAATCTCACCCATACAAAACATTGTAATGATTCTACTCAGCAGATCTTGTGTGCAAACGTCTTTCATATTTCTGCACTGATACTCTTACACATCCTTATCAACAAATTTAATAAGCTGTGTTCTCTGTTTCATCATCAGTATATTAGTATAACTAGGATTACAGCCAATTCCTCTTTCATCCCAAGGTGACAGAAACCCTGTAACCCTTTTGTTCCTCTCCAGACTCATCCCTTCTCTCCCTGGTCCCACCAATAGAAAGTCAACAATTTAGAGACTGCTTTGTTGAGTTCTTATAATTTTCTTAGTTGAGTCTCATCTGGTTTTGATAATATATACATCTTCTTTAAACTGATCTTCCCTGCTCTGACCCCAACTCCTAATTGCTAAAACTGAGATTATTATCTGATAATAGTGGGTAATTCACCTGTCTGACAACCATTAAGATATCTGTTCTCCTGCTCCATAGAACAATGATACTTACACTCTATTCCTTTTAGGGTTAATGTTGCTATCATAACATGTTTTTTAGGTCACCTAATAATGGTACATTGTTTCGGATTAATAGCAGAGGAAAAGCAAAGGCATGTATTTCTTCCAGCAGTATCTTACTCTCCTCTTTTTATGCAATTTTTCTGATCCTCCTCCTGATACTTTGTAACTAACCTCAATCAGAATCTCCTTCTCCCCTTCATCAGTGTGTTTTGCATTATCCAGTTCATCATGCATCTCGGAGAGCTGGTCTTGAAGATCTCTGATCTCAGTCTGGTGTTTTTCCTGCTCCATCTTCACTTGAAAAAACCTCATCAGTAAAAATCAGACAGGATATTTTAATTTGTAGAAGTACTGATTTGTTCATGCAAGTACTAAGAAGACACACATTCCTGTGTTCCTTACAAGAGAATGGGATATAATGAGGCAGAAAAATTAAATGTAGAGGGGTAAAAATGAGAAACTTTCTAACTAGGGATTTAAGTGGGGAGTTGTATTTTATTTCAGATCTGGAACTCTAGTCATTCATGTGTTTCCACATTTCAAAGACTTGAACTATATATTTTGACTGTGAAATATTAAAAGCGATTTGCACTAAGAGGAAGATTATAAATTCAGCAATCTTTCTCTTCTTTCCAGATATTCTAAAGACATGACTCTTTTAAATGGTAGAAACATCACCTACAATAACAAATGTCACTTGTCTGGTTCCATCAACATATTCTGGAGACACAGGTACTTTTGATCTAAAAGGTTTAAGAAAAGGTACAAATTTCAATGATAACTTTTCTAGAATTAACTCACTCCTCCAGGTTTTGCCTGAGTTCCTTCTCATTTTCTTCCAGTTGCTTTTTTAAGGCTTCTTTTTCACATATACTTTGATCAAGCTGCAACTGAAGATCTTTCAGACTTGCTTGTGTAGCATCCCTCTCTTCTTTGGAATTTTGTTGATTCTGAATTTTGTACAACAAAAGTTAAGCAAAATAATAGCAGCTACATGATTAATACAGTTTGTCTCTCAGTCCATGCCTGTCT
Source organism: Thryothorus ludovicianus (assembly GCA_013397245.1). Lineage (NCBI taxonomy): Eukaryota > Metazoa > Chordata > Aves > Passeriformes > Certhiidae > Thryothorus > Thryothorus ludovicianus. The sequence goes on along the minus strand of VZTB01012900.1, from coordinate 378,864 downwards.
CACTGCTATCAACAGATTAACATTTACCTCAGCAGATACCTAAGAAGTGCTTTGTGCATGTGCATAACCCTTTTATTCACTGCTCCAAACTCCTTCTCAAATACTAAGAACAGATTTGCTACAAAGTGCAACAACGCTACGACCAACTACCCTTTAAATAAAAAGTCTTCTGAAAAAGCACAGGTATATCTGGAATAAGAAAAATATGAAGCAAAAGGGATTCAGCTGGAAGATCAGTTGTCACTTATTTTAAAAAGTGTATTTGAAATAATCAGAAGCTTTATAACAATGAAGTTCTTTACCCTAATTTCCAGATCCAGTTTTTTCTCTAACTCTTCCACTTTCCTTTCAAGTTCTGCTTTTTGCTCCACCAATGCTTTTACTTCAGCCGAAGAATCCGACACCTACAATTAAATAGAGACATTTATTCCCACAAAGCCAAGATGTTCTTTGAGAATAGTTGATTTTTTTTTAATCTAAAGCAAAGCTACAAGCAAGACTAACAATCATAGCATCAATTGCCTAAGCTCACCGGGAATTTTTCATATGGGTCAGGCCAAGCTAAGATTTTCAAAGCAACCATGATTTGGTTTTCACAAAACTTATTGGTAATTACTCAAGGCATGTTGACAGTAAAATAGAAAATATACAAATGAAAAGAAAAATTCAAATTAGGTAACATATGAATCAAATTTTGTGTACTTTGGGACAATTTTACAGAGATATCACTAATTATGCAAAATAGACATCAAAGGAAAGCATGCCCATATGTCAAGACAGGTTTTCAAATACCTTTTTTAGGTAATTTCCTAGGATGCATTTTGCAAATAAATAATGCTGTCATAAATAACAAAAGCTACATGAGTCTCACACTCTATGTCTGCCTCACCACAATCAAAATATTAACATTTATCTCTGCAGATAAATTTTATCTTTACCCAAGAAATTTTATGTGAATGTGCCTAACATTTTTCTTCATTACTCCAAGCTCCTTCTCAAATAGTAAGAATTTTCTTAAAAAGGTTATCTGTGATGTGAGCAACTACACTTAAAATCTTCAGAAAAAGTACAGTATATCTAGATCAAGAATATGAAATTTTTAAAAATTTCTTTTTACTAATTATACCCCAGGATATAATAATAAACAATAAGCATTTAATCCTTCTCATGCCATCAAAATTAAGCTATATTCCTGAAGGACTACAATAATAGAGTAGTAAATGTCAATAAAGGGATTCAGGTTCTTAAGGCACTGTCTGAATACGAGCCAAAGCAAATGAAAAATTCTTTACCTGTGTCTTTCCAGCAGCTCTTGATTTTAGAGTCTGAATTTTCTCAAAAACCAAGTTCACTTTCCTCTTTGTTGCATCGTCGTTATCAGGACTTCTAAAACAGACATAAGCAATGATATGATCAAAGTTACTATTTTGTTAATATCCAACCAAATTCAGACTGCCCAAACTAATAAAAATCTCCACAAAAAAACCCAAAATAATACAAACAAATCAGAAATTATATTAACTATGATTTAGTAAAATCTTTAAAGAGATGAATTAAAAATTTGTATTCCAAATGTTTTCTAAAACGTCAATCAAACAAAAAAGACCACTGAACTCTTGAAGTGCAAATCTCTTCTGTAAGGATGTGGCTGTGGAAAGATAGATATTTAGCATGTATATTACCCAGACATACTGAAATAAGTAGTTCTAGGTTTTAGAAGTCTTGACTACTGCACCATAAAATAACACTTGAACAGGTCCCAGAACCTGCTATATCAGGAAGGAAAACAAATTTAAATACATCATGTATTTTTAATTAATTTAACCTTCCTTTACCTTTCAAGAAGTTATCAGTAGAAAATACCAAGAGTTACAGGTGCACAAAGTATTAAAAGCACAGCAACAAGAGGGCTTCTGCCAAACCTTAGGAAATAACACTTCATTGTTGCTCTTGTTTAGAAAACCCAAAGGCTTAAATTTCCATGAGGTACTATTTGAACTCTCCAATAACCTCTACATTATAAGAAGTTTAATTCCAGACGTATTTAAATGACAAACCATATTCTGATTCACAGGTTTCCAGTGCATTTAATCATATTCTGTACAATACCTTATGTAAGTCCTGATACCCTGAGTATTTTGAGATCAGATAACGCCTTAGAGGACACAGTTGAGATACAGAATTGTGAAAGAGATATTTCATTTAATTATAGCTTTCACTTCACTGTTTCACATTTCAAATGTGATACAAGACAAATATTCTCCTATCCAAAAGTTAAGTATGGTTACTGACCCTTCCTTAAGGTAATTGTAAAGTATCTGCTTAGCAGTCTCTTCATTTGTTTGTTGTGCAAGATCTTGCTGGCCTTTTAAGAGATCAGGAGTTGCCTACAAGACAAAGATAAAATGCCAAAAGATAACAATCCTGTGAGAGTTGTAAATACAAACAGTACAACTGGACTTCTCCGTTCCATTCTATTAATGAAAACTTTTATGTACTATGGACTTAAAGTTCTGAAAGATCCACAGGAGTTTTGGCTTACTGCAGTAAGAAACCATACTCCACACCAAAAGAAAAAAGAAAACAACTTGATTTTGCATACATATCTTTTCATATTCTACTTTTGTGTATCTATGCTTAAGAATCTTTGTAACATCATTTACAAGAATCTGTTTGGCCTCAACATCTTCCTTTACCCATCAGGTGTTTTACAAATCAGGTTTTCTATACTTACAACAATGAAAAAAAAAAATTTACATTTCTCCAGAACAATCCCATTTTGAAGTACCGTATGATGGGAGTTTGTTCTAATGAAGACCAGAAAAATACACAATTAACAAAATGGCAGCTTTCATATGCTGGAGTGCAAAGGACAGCTTGAAGAATAAATTCAAAATTACCTGTATATTAGGGACGGATGAAGACGTTTTGACAGAAATCTTCTTGGCTCCTGATTCAGGTGTAATTGTAATTCGGTTTGGTAACAATAAAGTAGAAGTTACTGTTTTAACTTCCTCTCTCTTACTCTGTCCTGGGAGTGTAGCTGACCTAGCCATCAAGCTCTCTGTATCTGTTCCATTCTGTTTATTGTGTTGCAAAGAGCTGAAACTGCTGCTCTGGCTTTCTTTAATGGGCGTTTGCAGTTTTCCAATATTTCGAGCAGAAATCTTCATCTCTTTGGAAGGTGACTTTTGATCTCTGGATAACTGCTTGTGAAGGCAAACTTTAGACGGCCTCAGCAAGTGCTCAGTTGACTTACCCAAGCTTCTACTGAATTCACCTAAATAATCTGAATTTACATCAAGTCCTAGTGACAAGACACTATCAACGCTTCTGGATCTTTTACGATCATCTGGATGAATTCTGTTCCTTTTTCCTGACCTGCCTCTTCTGTGAGCATCAACTTTCTTATCAAACTTTTCAATTAGCTGATCTACTCCTGGAAGTGAACCAGTGTCAATATCACGACCAGTTCCCGGCAAGAATGGAATGTATCTCCTGTTTTCATGCCGGTTAACATTGTCCGCGTAGATGGCGTACTCCTGGTCATCCAGTAAAAATCTGTACAAGGAATTTGCAGAAGTGGGAGTAGCTGAGGAGGATGAGGATCTCCGGGAGTCATTCACTGCTGGCCCAGTGGAATCTTGCCTGCGGAAGGGAAGAACGTCTGGTCTAGGTTTCTTTGTCTCGGGATAAGCAGTGGGACTAACACAGGGGGAGTCTCCTGCAGGTGAAAATGACTCTGAGACACACACATCACTGGGGCTGGTCTTGCTGCTGGGACAATCCTGCAGCTGCTTATTTGGATCTTCTACTGACCTGTTCAGATGGATTTTTTTTGAATTTGCTTTGGTTGGCTCTGCAAGGTATGTATTTGTTTTCTGTAGGGACACTACTTTAGATGAGGAAATGTAAGGCTTTGCTTCAGTTTTTTCATCTGTAAAAGAATTAGATTTACTGCATGCAGAAGACTGGTAATTATCCAAGTTCAAGTTATTTTTTTCAGGATCATAAGGCTGCAAAAGTTCAGGATGTCTTTGAAAATTCAACAAATTTGAGGATTTAATGGTTTCATCTTTAAAATCTGGCATTCCACTTTCCTTTTCCTTCACATTGATTATCTTCGATTTTTTAGGCGGTTTAGATGGTTGCATGTGCTGTGTTCTTGCAAATTTTGTCTGTTCACTGATTTTGTCCTCCAACTGAACAGCAGCATTGGAGTCTGTGGCTGGCTTGCTTACAGTCTGAGGAACGACCTGCTGCTCTTTTGCAGGAGAAGGAGGATTTTCTGCCAAACATCCTTCTGTATTGTTCAGTACTATGTAAGGATGTCCATCGATTCCTTGGACTCTAATGCTGACACCATAAGAACCCGTCCTAGAATTTTGCATATTTTTAGTTTTTTGAGTCTCTTCACTTGCAAGTTCAAGAGTGACTTCATAGTCCTGTTGCATGTGCTTAAAACCAGCAAAATATGGCTCCATGTCTATCAGAGGATTATATCTGAACAGGAGAAAAAATTGAAAATTGTCATTGTTTTAAGTTAGATTATTTCATTAATCACTTTATTCCACCATTCAATATGACTATGAAGACTAATGGCAATATACAGGGAAATCAATATCCAAGCTCTATCAAGCCCAAAGTGAATACATTGTGATACAAAGACAAATGTCAGACTGGACATTCTGGATCAATGGAATGTTATTTTACAAATGTTACCTTCACACTGCTTTGGAATCACACAACTTCAAATATAAGCAACTCTGGTACAATTTTTTGAGTTGAAGCATGACTTCTGGGTATTTCCACTATATTTTTCTGAAGACTGTACCCTTCACAAACCAATGATCATTTTTAAAGCCAGCATTTAGTACCAGCTATATTAACATTTAAACATAAGCCCAGGAGAGCAAAACACAGCCAGGCAGTTTCAGGTTTTATGAGTTCCAGGTAACTAAAGCACTGCAAGGAAGGTCAATATCCTCACTCCTTTGAGTTATGGTTTTTATATATTTGGGTTTCAACATTTGTTTCTGATGACATCTGAAAATAAACTTTTTCATTCATTTTCTCATTGTCACCTCCAAGGATAAACTTTCCTACAGATTAACTTAAAAACATCCCAAATGCAAGCTTGCTCCAAAAATCTCCAGTTGCTATTTTAAAACAAGACACTTTGCTGAGCAACAAAAATGGAAAAACACTGCTAATATTTCCAAGGCTGACAGTGCCTTTTTCAGATCCAAAGGAAATGCTAACTCCAGCCTATATATGCCAAAACTGTTTCAATCTAGAAAACAATAAACTCAACCCTACCTGTGTTTTCAATGTTAAATGCCATTCTTTCTTTCTCTAACAGCTGGGTTTGCAGGCAGATTTGCTTTACTGTCTGTGCAGATTCTGAGCCAACTGTCTAAAGGCAGAGGCAGTGCAGTGACAGTACGAGCTGTGTCTATCAAAGAATTGAACACAAAACTGTGAGACTGATACAAAACCTGGAGGGAATAAACTTCTGAACTGAGCTGGGGAGTTGAGTCATCACTGAGGCCTGAAGAACCCAAGATCACTAAGAGATGGTAATCAGCAAGAGGAAACCAAAACAACAGGATGTCTCATGGAAAACCCTCTGCAGCCAGTTTCACTCTCCTGTCTACCTCAGCATGAACCACCTCCCTCACATATCCTAGTCAAGAGCAGAGTTCTCATTTTTTCCTGACAGCGAATGAAAACGTTAGGCTCAATATTCACAGTATACTAATTTCCATCCAATTCTTCCTCGTAGCAGGAAAGCTCCCCTAAAAAACCTCTTCCTCTCTAAAAAAACAATTCCAGCTCCTCCTCAGCAGCAGGCTTATCAGCTGCAGCCTCACATGGCACATTCCCATTTGAGAGTTTGAGAGAAACCCCTGATTTACACACAGTTGGTAGCACTCTTCTGTAGCAGATGAGGATGTGAATATCTTTACAAAAAGCTCTCCATCAGCAATCCCAACCAGATTAGAAATGCCACTAAAACAAACAAAGGAGCATATGAAACTATACACTACACCTTCAAGTTGTATTAGCAAATATATAAAAAGAGTAAAGTTTATCTGAATTTGTCAATAATGGTAACAACTAAAAAATATTAAAAGGAGGCAATAAAAATAAACCTAAAAGCCGAAAAATAAAAAGCATTTACATCTATCAGCATAAGGAATAGATAAGAAATACATTAGAATATGTCTGTTTGGAGTGACTGCAAAAGCAGTGCTTTCAAACTTGTTGCGAAATTGCTAAAAATATTAAATGACCAGAAAAAACCCCAAACAACCCCCATCCCCTCAAAAATAACCACAAAACACCAATCCCACTATTATATAGGGAAAACAATATTTACGTTCATAATCTACCTGAAATTAATATGTTTGATTTGTCTCTAAAACCATAAAGAAGTATGTGTATTTGTCTTCTTCACATGTATTGCACTAATAAAATTCTTAATTTTACTGTACAAAAGGATAAAGTCTTGTAGAAATACAAGAGCTAAAGAAACAATTTTTAAAATAACACTTTTTATCTTTCTGGAACTGTGAAAAAAAGATTACATTTACACATTCCCATGACATCGAGAAGAAAACAAGACAGATGACACTACTATTCAAATATTTGAAGGTTTTACATAGAATTTCTATTTTACAGGATGTAGAGCTGCATTAGGTAATGCTCACATGAACTGCCTAATATCAAATAGTTGTTTTACAATACACAAGAAGGCGGTTTTGCAATTTTGTAAGCATTTTTAAATTAAAGAAAAAGCATTGCTGGCTTTCGTCACACACAGCCTTTCTGAGGAAATCCTGAAACTATGTTAATTGATTAATTACAGTTACAGTCATTCTCCTGCACACATATTGTACAGTCACAGCTCAGGCTCTGGCAGGCTTACAGCAACACAGGAGGATAAGAGGACTGAAGCTGCTCCTCTCCCATCTGTCTGCCTCACTCCTCTGACAGATGTCATCATGTCAAAAATGAGAACATCTGAAAACTCTGTTGGCTGAGCACACACCTCTGCCATGAAAAACTGCAGATTGGCATACTCAGGCAAATGAAATCAGCCTTGTGCTCCACGCTGTGACCGACTGAAATCCTGACATCTGATCCAGGGCAGGGGCTGACAGCTGGGGGCCCTGACAGCTACAACTGCCTGGATTTAATCTTCTGTAAGGCTGCTGAAGCCCTCAAATGTTATGACAAAACAGTCTGTTTACTCTTCAGCTTATGAAAAGAGGTTAGATATTTAAATGGCAGCTGGGAAGGCAATTTCCCTGTTTGTGCAGCTCTTTGTTACATGCTTGTAGTTACTTAAAAAAATAAAGATGCTATTTTTAAAATAGAGTGATATTAATCCTCATTCCAGGTTTTCTATTAAAATAATTCTTTCAATTTTAAACAATATAGCCTTGCTAGTAATTTTATTTGCTATCTCAGAGTTTAAAAATACAATTTTCAGAAAACAGAAGCAATGACTATTATAAGGTTTTAATTACATGAAAGACTATCATTCTATTATAAAATCAGTTCCTATCTTCTATCTTGAAGCGTCACTGCAACATCACATACAAGTTAATCAGGACATAAGAAAAGACTACTTCAATAAATTATTTTCTTTTGAAAATACTCCACTTGCTAAAAAAAATAATACAGTCAAGGACACACAATCATCAGCATCATGCTATCAGGTCAGCAAGTGTAAAGATGGGATCACCTATTTTGTCAGCAATATGGACTGCTTGAGTTGAGCAGAAAATTTCAATCTGAATTTGTGTTTTAACTTCATTGTTAGGAATAGCAACCTTTAAAAACTACTGTGAACAAATAAAAGTGCCACTCAAAGCTGCTCAAACCTTTCAGTTTTGAGATTTCTTCCTAAAATAAGACTTCATAAAGGTGTTTAAACACTCATTTTAAATACTGACTTCAGCGGGTGTGGAAGTCCCACATTTTATCATTACTCACAAATGGTTTCATTTTTCTGAACAACTTCTTTTTGCCAAAAATAGAAACGATGACATTTTTGTTTATAAAGAGAACTTGTCAGCAGAGGTTTTCATATCTGAAAATCCAATACTCTGGAAGTTCTTCTGTAGCAGTTTGTTGTTCAGTGGTGATATGATACACTACAAAGAACCACAGGAGATGAACACTGAAGGTTTAACAGGTCAAAACTTTTTTTTAATTCCTTAAAAACATGTCCTTTCGCAGCTATTTTATTGCTAGCTAACAGGAGCTATGTGAGACCTGACTTACAAAAAAGAAAACCTCTGTCATGTGGAACCCTGGCTGCTCTCCCTGACAGAAAAGAGTGCTTTTGAGAAACATACTCCTGTGCCAGACATGTCTCTTCCCTTCTTAACATTACAGCATCACAAAGGCATGGAACAGTCTTCACCACCCGTTACAGCTCTTCTTCAGCCAAATCTACAAGAGAGATTTATTCAGAAAAATTGCTTTCTCAGTCCTGTTAAATGCCAAGCTCTGCACAAGAAGCTTGCTGTCCTGTATCCTGCCCACATACCCTCATTACAAAGCACGTCCCACCTTGTGCTCCACCTGTGAGCCAAGCACCTGCCCTGGACAGACAGACAGACAGACAGACAGGGCTGCTGCGATACACGGTCCAGGCAGAGATGGTGACCAGCCTGGGGGGACACACTATCCCACCAACATATCTGTTCCCTGGCCTCCTGAAGGAGCCACACACCCTTCAGAGGTATTGCCTCACATTACACCCATGCTCCTTTTGCACACATCTAGCGAGGGAATTTGGAGGAATAAAAGAGATCTGACTTCTCTAATGGACCCACAGAATCCTCCCCGGCTCCCTTAATGTCAGAAAACCAGAACTCCCCCACATCCAATATCACAACCCTGAGTCTTCTGACTGGATTACCTGAAGACTTTTCACTAAAGAAAGATGAGGGCATCCCTCGTTATTTCCTCTTTGGAGGAGAGAATTGAGAATTCTGCAAAATTTAAACTATTTCAGGCTAAACTACAAATGATATTTGGTCCCATGTAATTTTTTTCCAAATTTTATTACCATAAGACTTAAAGAATCCTCATGGTCCACATTATTTCATCAATATCTTTTCTGAAAAAGTGGGATATAAAAGTTTATGGATGTTTACTTCAGATATTTCACATGCACAGCAAAATGCCAGGAAGGAACTATAAAATTTGTCCTCCAGCCTTACATAACATTGAGGTTGCTCTCCAAGCTAAATAATGGATTCTCTGTGCAGCTGACTATTCAGAAAGTATCAGCAACATCACACAGAGGGTGTTAGGTCAATAATAAATGACAGCGTTATGGAAAAAGGACAGGAAATAACTTTACGAGAGAAGAGGAAGGAAAACTTACATACTGTGAGGGTAAAGAAAAAGGAAGCAGACAGGATAATTCATGGAAAGACCAAAGTTGCAATGTTTTTATACTTGATGGAAAACATTATCATAAACATGTCTTGCAAGTATGAGGGGAAACTTCATCATTGTCAATCCTACCCACAATTTGCTCCTACCGAAGAAAAATGGGCCTGGGTTGCTGCCCCTTTTAGTCTGTGTGGAAGATGGCTCTGGAGTTAGACAAATTTATTTGATCTACTGCTTACAGAGAGCAGAAGGGAGAAAAGTGCAATTTTAAAATTCTTGATATGAGACTGTAAAAAAATACAGTAAAACTCATTTAAGAGCAAATTGACAATATCCAGCAACAGAAAGATACCTGAAACAATTCTGCCATCTTTCCAACAGATTCCTTATTGTCGTTTAGGATTTTTTCAACTTAAGGTTTTTTTTGTATATATAAAATTATATTTATAGTACATGTGGCAGTTACTCCCCCCAATTATTAGAAAGAAAATTATGATAGTTACAGAATACAATGAAACTGTCACCGTTTGTTTTTCCCCTGCACTGTCCATAAACTGCCACTCCCTGTCTAGTGGTCAAATTTAAAACTTTTAAAAGGCCTATTAACAAAGGATTTTCTACAATATATCATGTCATTCTATATCTGCAGGCATCAGTGAGGAAGAAAAAAACCTACTCAGATTTATTTTATTATTGCTGTCGACATTTCCGATGTCAGCATCAAAGACCTACCTAAAATTTCTATAAATGAAATAAAAATTAAACTACTGAGTTTGCAAATATTCATTCCCTTTTAAACCAGCCCAAAAGCTTAATGTTCCATCTCTTCTTCCTGCTTGTTGGAAGGAAAGATCCTGTGACAATTCTATACTTGAAAACAATCAGAAGTTCCTGTGAGCCTAAGCCACAGAGCAAGTATTTTTCAAAACTCCATATACCAGTGTCAGACTGCAAGAACTTATGCTTGGTATCACACAGACACAAGATCAAACCAAGGCATCTCTTCAGCATCCACAACAGGCCTGACCTATCATTGTAGGCAGAATTTGCCTTATATATTTCATAAAAAGCTGGCAAATTGCATTCTTCCATAAACACCCCATCTAAATGCACTCAGCACCAGATGCCACGCACCACCTTAGTCCAGCCAGGAACACTGACCCAAAGAAATAAATTTCTATAGAAAGTATTTCTGAATTAATTGCTTTCATTTTTATGAAATGAAAATACCACTCCCTTTTCTGATTTAAGATGGCAGCCTATGGATGACAAATTAGAACTTCTTGCAGGATGAAAATTCCAAATAATACTTTTCTCCCATAGCTGTCATTGGAAGTCAACAGCTATGCTTTGGTTAGTATGCATTACAGATATTATTTTATCAATTCCTCCCAAAATGCAGTAGAGCAAAGTAGATGATCTTTGGGTTTGCTGCCTTAGAAAGAAGAATTTCAGTTTCATTTCCACCCAAGTATTAAAAAAACCTTCTTCAGACAGCCAACAAAACAGAGCACTAGTAGCCACCCTTTCAAGGAGAGGAAGAGGCTGTGATTAATAAAGACTGTTGGTAAAAGAAACAATTAAAAGCAGTTAGAGCAAAAGATACTGTTCACTTGCTTACAACAGGGCTCAAAATCCCTCTGGCTGAAAAATGTTGTGTGTGAGGAAGTCTCAGTGTTTGAAATGCAAAACATCTTGTTAGTCCTATGAAAGTATGTGACACATCAGCCAAATGCTTGAGCTGTGTGACAACTAGCAGGTTTTGTTGGCTTATTTGTTGGTTGGTCGGTTTGTCTTTTTTTCCAAATGAAAATCTGCTTCTATGGCTATAAGTCAACAACGCATTTTGGCAGATACTCAGGTCTCAAAAATTTTCAGAGTTTTATTGAAAACAAGGACATGTAATACATATATCCAATTTCTTTTATCTGCTATGTATGAATTCATGTAGTCATAATTTTACAGGATTTATCCCCAGAGGAAATAGCAGATGACCTGCTAACTTCACTTACTGAGTGCCAAGTAAAGTCTTAATTTTGTTTATGATGAAAATACTAAGAAACTTCCAAATTTCTCATGTAATAGTCTACACTACTACCTCTGCATTATGTACATTGTATCATTATTTAAGAGCTCTTTTTCTAATGTTTCCAGATATTCCCATATCATAAACAAAAGGCAGTCAGAAACAAAATCAAACACATTAAAAGTATACTACAACATAAGTCAACTTCTATCTGAAATTCAGCTCCAAGAAATGAATTAATGGGATCTGTAGTGAGTAGTCCCAGGTCCTGCAGACTGTGGCAGTAGTGAAGTCACTGGAGGGAGATGGGGACCTGCACTTGTTTATTCGTGGTTACTGTGATACAAGCTCTGCGTGGACACAAACACCTGCCTGAGTGCATTTGTGCCATGCTACTTTTTCATCTCCCATACAGGCTCAGATAAAGCTCCTGAACAAGTTGGGTTTTGCCACTAACAGCATCCAATTACTGGGGTTATCTTGTGAGTATCTGACACCACTGCAGTACAATTAATATAAAAGCAAGCAAACAACAAAAGCTTATAAATACTTATTTCAGAGTTGACTATATACATACAATACTCAACTTTCCATCATATTTCTTAGAACTTGCAAAAGAGGTTAAAAACAAGGAAAAAAGGTAATAAAGTCACGAAGAAGAAATGTTATTACATCTTCTACTTTATCAAATTCTTAATGTTCATATCTGCTATGTATTGACAGAAAAGGCAGCTGAGAGACACGAGAATACTCAGATTCTAGAAGAGGTTTGTGATTCCAAATACAATAGCTGGTTTGCATCCAAACATCTGAAATGATTACACCTACTCCACAAGAGATTCTGTGTTGTTTCATTACATTTTCCTCCAATTGTCAGGGTTAGAAACTTTATTTTGTTCCAAAGGAAATTATCTTAGTACATCCCAATGATATCATTATTGTTAAAATAGAAGAGAGTATCCTGTTCATGCAGTTAGAGGCTTGAGCAAAAAAGCCTCAGGTTTGTTAAGAGTCTCTTAGAAAGCCCTTCTCAAAGGAACAGACACAGCTAGCACAAACTTTGTTAAGAAGTTTTACAAGTGCTTTTTTAGTACATGTTTATTTATAAAATTATCAAACATAATTAAATAATAAAAGGTTCCTATACCCCAAACATTTTTCCTTCACTTAAAATGTGACATTTCACTGGACCTCCTTCTCATTATTCCCATGCTAAAACTATAATCTTGTCTACAGGAACTACTTTTACAGCAACCCAACAGATGCAACTGCATGACCTTGATTATATATGCATAACTTACTCCTGAACAAAATTAATGATGAACTATGAGTACAGCTGCTCGTGAAGACCAAGGTCTCATCTATATAAAGACACAGAGAGCAGAGTTAATCTCCACGGAGATGCAAGTATTTAAGTACAAAAACTGTGTAAAATAGGCTGTAGGAGTCATATTTATACAGTCAACATAAGGTCACAGCTTCATGTGTATTCAAGCTAGTTATGCCTCCCATTTTTCTACTGTTAAACTTTGTTTTAATTACATTGTATTCTTTAAATACTTGGCCTCACACCCATCTAGTTTCTTTCAACTAACTCAGCCATGCGTGTTCAAATTTAAATATGCAGCCAGAACTGCAGGCCCTGAGCCCAGGCCCCACCAGACAAGATGATATCATCATACTCTGTCTGAGAGACATAAACTGAGTATAGAAGAGAGAGGTTAGACAACACCACAGAGGAAAGGAGCTTCACGGTGAGCTGGACTGAATCACTTAGAAGGGCTCACAAAGCCCATGCAGCCAAAGTGACCTGGTGTGGGCCCTGTGAGCACAGGTTTAACCAGCTCCCATAAGCTGCCACACTTCTCACCTTCACACTGGAATAGCATAATTACTGGGGAAATGAGAGAGGTAGGGCTGCTTCTTTATGAGGTGTTTGTGGAATTATAATGTGACATTGCATGCCAATTGTTCTTGTAAATAAAGGTTGCAACTGCTGAACATCTGCTCTCTGCATAATGTAACAGCTAATGGTGAGCAAATAAATGCATGAAGACCCCAACCAGTTTCAACAAGGCCTACAAGATACACTGTGCTTGATTTACTCACTGAAAACACTCTCCCATCTCTATGTAAAAGCTTAAATTTTACCTTACTTCTGCATTATGCTTATGTTGAAGCAGAATGCAAACAACAACCCCCTTTTGTACATCTGATACATCTCCCATTCCAATAAACTCCAACAGTTTTTAGAGATACCCTTCAACAGAATTCAAAACAGGGTTAAAACCTTCCTGAAGGCTGGTAATTACATACCAGGCTTCTGCAAGTGTGTATGGGAGTTTATATATACACTCACAGAAACACAAACACATGTTGACTATGTAAGCATGGGCAGCCTAGACAATACATCTCCTTTTCACATTGTATTTCCTTCCCATGTCCACGTTTTAGCTACTTTTAAATGGTGCATGCAATGCACATGCAACTATAAAATATCATGAACTGCTGCAAATGGAGTCACAATATTGTCATGCTCAGATTGCTGAGAGTCATATCTGAATGGTCATGACTCCTGGCATGCCTGGGGACCCTCACAGAAAGGGGCCACTGTGGTCATCTCCGAAGCATCTTTCAGTCTTACCAATCTCCCTGATGGCTTTTTGCAATCTAAGTGCTTTCTGAGACATTTCTCCAACCACATTCATTCCTCATTGTTCTCTGTTTTCACCAAAATCAAGAAGAATGTGAAAAGTCATTAGAGAATATTAATTTTAAATCTCATACTGTCAGCCTGGTTAATGAAACTCATAAATACAAAAGATAAATCAATAGAAATTAAAAGATTTCATTTGGCTAAAAATTTGGAGGTATTCTTGGAAAAATGAAACTACATACCTAAAATGTCTGGTTATGAATTTTGTCCACCTTATTTCACATAAAATGAAAGGTTTTAAGCCTACATTTGGATAAATTTCTCCAAGGATGCTGCCAGCTCTGTTGGCAGTGATGGAACAAGATCAGAAAAAATACAGTGAGCTCAAATCCCAAACAGTGGCAACTCCATGACTACCACTCCAGTAAATCTTTAGCACATGCATTCTTAACGTGTTAATTTTGGGGGGTTTAAGATTAAATTTTCATACTTGGCTATACTGAAAAAAATATTACCATTTTGATTTAACACCATTCAGAGTCAAGGTCAAAGCAGTTTCTGAAATGTGTTCATGTTTCCAGATGAATATGCTGGGAATAAACACTCTATAGACACATGAAACACCTTCCCTCATACAATAACCTGGCAATGTACCATTGTCAGTGAGTGACTTCTCCATTCTTCTGCCAATTAAGAACAGAAATAGCAAAACCAACCTATTTATTGTATTTTTGCACATCCTTCCAACATATGATTCAAGATGTATTAAAAGCGGAATTACCAAACCTAAGTTCAGGATGTGTCAAGTCTGTATCACCTTCCTCTGTGCACAGATTGTTGAGACCTAGCAACAAATTAGAGAAATTCTAACACCACCATTTCAACCTGGCCATTCAAAACATTCGTAATCTCAATATTGCAAGGATGTAATTCTCTGCAAAGCCTGCCTCTGAATGGTATTACTAAAATGATCAGGTAGAAAATTGCCTCCTCCTACCGTAAAAAAAAAATTGGGATAGATAGAAAAAACACAAATTTCTTAAGGCTATTTTATCTGAACACATGTCTAGTAGGTAGCTGCAACATTTCTAATGCCATTCAGAGTTGCAGATAGGGTGTAGAAGTGAAAAAAATGCCCCATTATTTTAGTGTTCATTGCAACATTCGAGAAATCTACCAGTACCAGTACCAGTACCAGTGATCTTGATCAGATTCTTGCCAGTTCCCTTCTGTCAATGTAGGTAGATGCTGCCATAGGCTGGATGTTGTTTTGCATAGTCAGGCTTGTGTGCTCGATATTAATATACAGATTTCAGGTTACCTCCATAGTAAAAAGGCTCTAATGATTTGACATCATCATCACTATGACTTCAAAAGGTAGAAATGGTAAAACAGCAGACTGTAGAATGAAACCATGATGGTCTACTTTTGTTTATGTTTTTACACCTGCAGAATTATTTGGCCTCAAAATACTTCAGTTTTTAAATAACAACCTGTCCACTGTGATCCAGACTGAATAAACTCATAGCACACACGTTCATCTTACATCGCTCCATGACAAAAGATTTAAAAACTCACATTTGTGGTCATGTTGTCTCATCTGCACATTTCAGATGACACTGCAGAACCCAGACAAACCAGTTTCACCAATACTCCCAGAAAGATCAACTTCCTATTACACAATGTACACCAGAAGAAGGAACTGTCACCAATTCTTTTCTGCAACTTTGTCATCCTTTTATTGAGGTAAAATTCTTTATACAGGACAAACTGTAAACTATTTCTGCAGAAAATTAAGTTCCACATTTCCCATAAAAACCCTGCCAGGGGAACCTAAGTGCATTCTCAGACATTTTAGTAATGACAGTGAGATCCAATAATGCAATTAACAGAAATTAAAATAAGCTGGTTTGCTTGGAGGCAATTCAGGCAGCCTAAGCAGTTTGGATTCATTAGATTTACAAGCAAAATGTAACTAAGTCAGATAATGAGAATAAAATTTAGAAAACCCAAACAGTTGTGTGATATACTCATGGAGTAGACAGGCTCTTGGAAATATCACCACAAATTCAGTAACCAAGGGGGTTAGCAATATAAGGCCTTTTCAGTACTGTCACAACATTAGTTACCTTTGTACTGTGTATTTGCATGTAGGTGGCATTTAGAAACAGTTAATAGTAGTAATTCAAGGTGTATGCAAACCAACTAGGAATACTTTTCTTATGATTAACATATTTTAGAAACACATCTAAGTTGTAAACCCATGCATGTAAAAATATCAGTCCTTTTATAAGATACTTCATTTGAAGTACTGCATTTATCTCAGATTACTTTTAAAAAAAGATACTATTAAACAATTGTCTGATAAAAACAACCATCTTCTCTTATGTGAAAGATTATCTTAATAGCCTATAAGAATTTTAACAAAATATAGAAGTTCTTTTATAGAGCTTTCTTTTTTAAAAGTGTAGCTGAGTCTCCAAATTAATAACATAGAATTAAAAGCAGTTTAATTGCCTTCCCTAACATGCCAAACTTCTAAAACATAATGTTTACTACACTGTTAATCACAGGCTTCAATACTGTATGAAAGTTTTCATTTCAATTTATTATCTTTTTCTAAAAGAAGAGACCCAAGTTCAAACCAATTATTAAAAAAAAAAAAAAAAAGCGCACTCATAGCAACTTGTTACACTTTTATATTAATCATCAGTAACCACATCTGGACTTGGAACACAGAGTGAGCATAAGTAGATTTCTCCTGGGTCCAACATGAGAAAAAAACCCAAGAAAATTCAACGACTATGACACTTCTAGAAAATATAATTGCCAGTCAAACAAGTTCTTACAAAGCACCTTGAAAAAGTAAACAGCAGCTTAGTTTTGCCATTTTAATTATCTTTTTGTAGAAGTTTTAAAGGTCTGTTAAAACAAGCTCTATAAAGAGATTCATAACTACAAGACATGTGACAGCTGTCAGCATAGGCTTCAGACACTGAATCAATCAAATTCCCATGGGAGTACCAGAAGTCAGGATACACTCAGGGGATTTCTCATTCACCTACAGGATTCACTTCTAGGAATCCGCACAAGATAAACACAATGCAGACGTTTAGAAAAATAGAACAGCTTTCAACAAGAGTTTTCCACTATTTCTATTCTGATAATCGTTTAACTTGCACTGCAATAGCTTTTTAAAAAATATGTGCATGCTAAAAAAAAAGGGAGAGATAAAAGCTGCAGCAACTGTTTTGTCAACTGCAAATCTAATGCAAACTCACCACAGAAGCTTTATCGCAGCGCTGATCTCCCCATAAAGTTGTCATCAAATTGGAAGGATATAAATTATATCAGATACAAAGTTAATTGGAAGAAGAACAAATGGCAGAACAGCCATTCTAAACTTTTCCCATGGAAAAGAACACACACAACGCGGACACACCCTTTCGCGAAAAAATACGCTAATTCGCGGCATAAAAAGGAGATAAAGAAGTCAAGAGTGCCCTCTGCCCAGGAATGTCAGGAATCCCCGGAGGAATGCGTGCGAGCAGGCGGTCTCGGCGCCCCGCGGGGGCTCCGGGCGCCGCCCGCCCACCTGGAACCCAGGGCCGGCAGCAGCACCTCCAGCTGCGGCAGCTCCGGGGCGGCCGGCCCTGCTCGGGGGCAAGATCCCCACTCCTGACAGCAGCAGAGAAAACGAAGGAGGACACCGGTCTTATCGGTGTCTGTTCTCCCCGCAGCTCCCTCTCCGCTCGGCCGCTGAGCTCGCCCGGCCCGGGGCGGCCCCGCTCCGCTCGCCCCGAGGAGGGCCCGGGGGAAGGGCTGCCCCGGCA
>VZTB01012900.1:286097-360917 GCA_013397245.1 Thryothorus ludovicianus | reverse complement strand
GGCCCGGCCGGCCCTCCGCCAGCTCCCCGCGCGTCCCCCGCCGGTCGTGCAGGGCGAGCAGAGCCGCCGTGTTCTCGCCTCACGCCCGGGAGGGCCCGGCGCCCTCGGCCTTTGGAAAGCCGTGTGTTTAACGGAGCTGAGGAAAGCAGCGACCCAGGGCGCCGAGAGCCAAAGCCGCGGGAGGCAGCGCCCGCGGCACCGCACGGCGCCGGCTCCCGTGCCCACCGCGCTCCGGTCCGGTAGTGCCACAGTCCCTCTCTCTGCCCGCCCGGCCCTGGCCATCGCGGCAGGGAAAAGCGAGCGACGCGGTGCCCCCCTCAGCTCCCAGACCGCCCGCCGCCGTTCTCCTCACCCGTCCCGAGCCGCCTCTCTCTCTCGCAGGGGGACTCCCACCAACTCCGCGCCGCTCTCTCCGCCGCCCCTCCAGCCGCACTCGCCGCCGGAGCCGGGCGCGCACTGCCCGCCCCCTCCAGCGGGGGAGGGGGCGCCGCGGCCGGGCCGGGGAGGAGCCAGGCGGGGGGCGCTCCCGCAGGTGAGCCCGGCGCTTCCCGCCGCTTTCCCGCCCGCCCGCGGCCTTTGGTCTCCCTGAGGGAGCGCGCGGCACAGGGGAGCGCGCCCTGCTCCTCCTCAGCCGGGACCGCGCCGTGCGGAACGGGGTGGCCGCTACGGCCCTCTGAAGCAGAAACCCACCCCGGGCCCGGGTGCTGTCGGCCCGAGGCCGCCTGACAGTCGGGTTTGTTTTCCCTCGCCGTGTGGAGGCGGCTGGCGAGCCGCCCGGCCGGCGGGAAGGGCTGAGGCGGCACAGGGGCGGGGCAGGGCGGGCGCGCCTTTGGACGTGAGGAGGAGGAGGAGGAGGCGAGGGAAGCGCGGAGAGCGGGGCTGCAGCGCCCGAACGGGGCAGCGTGCCCGTGCTGCTCCCAGAGCAGCGTCACCGGCACCTCTGGGCACACCTTGGTGCCTCGGGCGCTTTGGGTGATTTCCACACTGTCTTCAGCTGGAAACATCACCAGGTGATTCCAGAATATTCTACATATCCAGTGCGAAATGAAGGGCTGCCATGCTGCAGCATGTCTCTTTCTCCGATCCATCCGTGAAGGAAAGATAGGTGGTATAGACTGAGGGTACACAGGTGTCATCCAAAAAAACCCGAAAAACAGTGTCTGCAACTATGTCACAAGAAATGGGCCTCAGACAGTTTTTTCCAAGTTTATAAAGTTGTCCTCAAGGTTTGAACAAAATAAACCAAGGACCAGTGTCAGAAGAAAGGTTATAATGAATCTACAGAGAGGAAAAAAACCACAACAAAATGTCATATATCCTCATCTACAACAGGAAAATGCTGGGCAGTGAACACGAAAAGGAAAAATTTAGTATATGAGTCATGAAAGCCATGTCAAAGTTGTTCAACAGGAGGAGCATGGATAGGAACACATCCTTTTTTCAAATCCATCTGTGCTGGAGGTCACTGCTTAAATTTCTGTCAGAGTTGCTCTGATACCTGTTACACGTCTGTGAAAACAAGTCCAATTAGCCAAGAATACTGTGTATGTATATGGAATTTTATATAATAGTATGGATTTTCTTGCTCTGTATTAATTAGAATGTACAAACAGAAGAGGTTCAACTGGAAAAGGCAGAGTTCTAAATACAACGTCAGTATTAACACCGCTGGGACACTGTATCCAGCTTCGGGTTCTCTGTTGGGAAGAAAAAGGTAAAATTCTCACAAACCTACACCAGAAAATTAAATGCATTTTAAGAATTTTTTTAAAAGATGTATTTCAGTAGTATTACAAGTCAGTATTCTATAAGGATCTATTGAGTCCTGGAAGAAGCAGTCAAAAGTGGAACAATGAGACAGTTGTGTCAGACAGCTTGGGATAAGATACTATATTGATGGTTAATCAGTCGAACTGTAAACTGTAGGAACTGCACAAATTACAAACAGTTCTAAGGAGGCAGCTAGTGAGGTGTTTGCAGATGGCTGACTGCTGAGAGGATGGAAGTATTCAGTGTGACAGTGTGACTTCTGTTGCATGCCTACAGAATGCACTAAGTTGATTCTTCCTCAAAATGGTTGTTGAGAAGAAAGTCATAGGTGTATGGAGTTTTCTGCCCTTGGTATTAACAAAAAATATGTTCATGAGACAGAACAGACCAAACTTGTGCTGCCATCTTGATCTTTTACATACTTTGCCATTTAACATTTGTTTTTCATATGCATTTTTCCACATAACTCCATAATCTTGGAACTGTTTTAGTAAAAGATGCATAGAATTTGCTTAACTCCTTTCCCTGTAGTTTTTGAGAAAGCACAGCTTATACCCTCACCCCATCTGAAAAAACTGGGAAACAATGAATAGAAAAGAAAGTAATTAAACTTTTTTTTCTTCAGTTACGTGAGTTGTGTGACAACTTTTCAGTTGAACTCACAGATATTATACAGACATTTATAATGGCTGTATTTTATTACAATTAGAGTGTTAAGAAACATGCTGACAGTTTCTTCAGCCTCATACTGTAGTTTGGTAAGATGTGAAGGAATTGCACTTAATAGAAAACAAAATGCTTAATTAAAGAGGTGTTTACACCTATAATTTTCACATTGCTGTTAAAGGTTAATGAAGGCAGTGTTAATCAATGATGTTGTACAATAATACATTTCCATTGAATTTAGATGCAACCAGAAAAAGGAAAAAACATGAGAATAATTTCTTGCTAAAACAACCAGGCTATGATGACTAGTCATTACTATATAGTCTATAATTATTTTTTTTCATTATATGCCTCTCAGGTAACATCTTAGGAGACAGTTGCTGATGCTCAGCATTAAACTGCCCAGAAAACCTTTCTCTTGTTCTATACTGAGTTTCAGAAAAATATACCAAGGCATTATTCTTTCTTTTATTTCTTTCATTAACTTTATTTTTCTGTATCAAAGATGGGGGGGTGAAAAAAATAAAAAAAAGGTGGGACAAGCACAATTACTAAATTACTTGTGTTGGCTGTGAGAATCCCAAACCAAAGAATTTTGACTGGATTTTCACAAGCTCTGTCCTACACTTCTTGACCTTTGAGGAAAGCTTATTTTGAACTTTAAGCTTTTAATATTTCATTGAAACTGTTGTTTAAGTCAAACATTTTGTCAAGCAGTTTCTTACAGATCTTTGGCATATTCTGAGCATGAGTTTTACAAGTACTTGGTTATAGTAATGCTGCAAACATGAATTGTTCAGTAACAGCCATAGTCCAGCTGGAATACTGCAAAAGTACAAGGTTATCCAGTGAGGTAAGAATTTTTTGAAGAAATGTATACAAACCCAGCAATAAGCTGAAATTGCACTGAGAACAGATTCAGGTCATATACAAAATATCATCTCTGTGCAGGCTGCCATTTCCTTTCCCACCCCTCATCCAGTTATTTTTCTTTTCCTTGCCTTGAAGTGAAGGTTTCGGTCCTTGTTTACAAAACTGGTTTGACAATCTGATTGATGTCTCTCTGTTCAGGCAGTATATTATCAGGCACTTGTGAAACACAATACAAAATAGAGTTTGCAGCTAAAGCAAAAACAAACAGCAATGCCCCAGCAGCCTGTGCTGTAGATTAATTCCAGCTGCTGGCTGCTCCAGCACACCCCTGGAGCTGAGCAGCACTCCTGCATTCAGCTCTACTTGTGCAGTGAGTCCCTGCTGGATCAGTGCTGTGCTTGGCTCCTAGCAAGATGCACCTCTAGCTCTCTGCTCTTCCACTACACACTTTACTGCGTTTTGGCACTTCATTATAGTCCCCTATTTCCTTGCAGGAAAGGTTCTAATCCAATAATCACAGTAGAAAGGAGAGAAAAAAAATCTGGTATATAATTCCATTGAAGCACTACTTCTGACTTATCTTTTACAATATATGTTGGAAATTTTCTTTATTATCACAGATTAGATGTCTGTTGCTTAAGAAATAGCAGTTATCCTTCTTACTACTGTATTCAGTAAGCTACAAAATAGACATTTGTATCTAATTCTTATGTCAAGAAACAAAATCTTAAAAATTCAGGTCTTTGCTTTCAGAGAAGGAGATGAGGCATTTGGAGAAATGTAATTATACACTCTTATCAGAAGCTTTTTGATGTATGATCTATGGTTTTTCCTCAAATACAACTAACCAAAAGAGGAGGCCTTTCATTTTCTACCTTTCTTATATTCTCCCCTACTCTTCTTTTCACAGTGGACCTTTTCTCCTCTTTCTTCCTCTTCTCTGTCTCTTCTCCCCCTCACCCTTTTCTGCTTGGGGTAGCCCATCTTTTACATTTCTCCCGTTTCTCTCTTCTCCCACACACAGCTGTCAAACACAGAGTACTGCTGACAGAACCCAGAGCACAGGGTTCTCTCTACCTTGAACCCTGGCACTCCATGTACTCTAAAACAGCCTGAATAATCCTAGCCATTAGGCCTAGCCCTATATTCAAGAACATATTTACATTGCAGAATAAGGCTTAATACATCAAATGTATAAAATGACAGATTAAATTGTAAAACAAGAGATTTATATTTTCAGATCACTTCAACACTGGAAAATACTTTATATCAGCTAATACATAGTAAGGAAAAACTTAGGAGATGAAGATTTAAATTGTAACTTTTCTTCTGTAGAATTTAATTTCATCTTACCTCAAGTTCACAAATACTCTTCAAGTTGAATGTAAGATTGTACAATTATTAACCTTACTTATGTACATAGAAATCAAGAGTGAGATGAAAAGATACCATTGAGTTCAAAAGCTGTTGAGAGGAAAATACACACAACAGAAAGTTTGATCATGAATAATATGATAGTTTCAATATTCATTTAAGAAAAACAATGGAGTCAAGTAATTAAGTAAATAATTAATACTGATATGAATTTAAGTTGAAGATTTTTGGATACTGTTCATCATCTAGCCACAATGAGACTTTATGATCTCCCATTCTTCTCCTTGGACAACATTTGGCTAAATCCATGTTTCTTCCCCCACCTTAGTGACACAGTCTTGCTCCCACTAGTTTTATTTCAGTAATCCTAGCAATGAGAAAAGGTTTTTTTCCCTGAAGGAGCTTTCAGAAAGCCTAAGTACTACCAAATGCACCTACACGAAACTTCCTGAAACCATTGTAGTTGTTACCTGCTCAGCTGTGGTCTGTGCAGCTCTCCTTGGCCAAGCCCAGGGATTTAGCTGTGCCCAGGCTGCAGGAACAAGCTGATTTTTTAAGAGAAGCGTAGTCCACAAATACATCAAGTTAGTAATCTGTTGGCATAGTCAATGTATTTATTTGAAGAAACCTTAAAGGCTGCATTGCTTCAGTAACTGCAGGTGTAAACACTGATTCATTTATCACAGAAATATTAATACAGTAAATGAAATGGCTTCCATGCTCTTACTTATTTCAATAGAGAGGTGAAATGTTAAATTACCTGGGTCTAAATCACAATCCCAAATAAAAATTAACTTCTTTTCTTATAGGCATGCATGGATGTCTTAACAATTACGATTTGGGGTGGTTTTTTTCCTACTTTTGGGCAAAGATAAGGAAATGTTTATGGAAGCCTAAAGCAGTACCTGATCCTGCCGTGGGCCAATGGCACCACCTGGTGGCTCTGGAAATCGTAACAGTTCGGTCCTGCGACCCATTCCCGAGGAGCTGGAAAATAAAGATCAGGAAAAAAGGATTCTCGTTAACATTTTCGCGTTTGTTTTTATTTCCATCTACTTTTCTTAATTGGTTGAGGTAGTACTATTTAAACAGTTTCGTGAAGCAATGTTTTCGAAGAGATGTAAACGTTTTAGTAATGTCCAATTTCTTTAAAAATCAGCTTAGAGATATTAAACATTCTCCGTGAAAGAAAAACATCACTCCTAAATCACCTTCAGCAATTTAGCTACTAATGCACTGAAGACTTAAGAAAATAACTGTATCTTTGCAAATCTAGGAAAAACAGAGAAAGACAATGTAGAGGCTGGTTTTAGAGGTTTGGAGTTTTCCATGCTATAATGTACATGAGTATAATAAGCATTTCATGGACAATTAAATTTTTATGAACTTTTTAAGTTTCACTTATGAACTAAGTAACAATTTTCCCAACTCTTATAAAAGGGTTGAACAAACAAATTAAATGAACTCAGGGGAACTAGTTCATCCTAGACTTTAGCATGGTTTGTTCCTCTTTCTCCTTTAAAAATGACAGTATATTTTATGTGTTTCCATTTCAGATCCCACAGCCATCCATTGCTTTAAGAGAGGAATCTTACAGCCTAATTATGAGCCAGCACAGAATATATAAGGTATTTTAAATTCTCAAAGATGGAGGCTTTAGTAATGCAATAGATTCTATCTTTGGCATTTATGCAAAGTTTGCTCATTTTTACCAGCACTCATTTTTATTAGCACTATGCTAATAAACTAAACTGCTACTCCAGTTTCAGTTAATACTATTTTCTTTAGGAAGAAGAACTCTTCTTGTTAGTGTTTTGTGACTGTAGAGGGTGCTCTTAAAATACTGGAAATGGTAATAATATGTGGCAATCAGTGTCTTTTTCTGTAAAGCTTATCAATGTTAGGATGTTTGTATTTAGAAAAGAACATTGTAGAGCTAGTGTGTTTTATTGTTGATGTGGGCAAAAGTCACTATTCACGTTTGCATCCAAAAACATCCCTGGAAACTTTTTCTGGATGTAGTTTATTTTTGCAAGTATGTTTCTGCCAAACAGTGATAGTATCTTCTGAGAAAACTGTTGATGTGCTCTAAAACAAGTTGAAAGAAATACTAAATAGAGTGTATTTTTAGTTTCAAGGCCATTGAGAGTTGAATAAGGGCTTATTGTTCCAAATAAGCCATTTAAATATTAAAATAATTCCTTAGTTACATGAAGTTGATGCTTCCACGTTGTGCTATCTGGTATTCCATTGGGAAGGATTTAACTTTGTTTTATTTTCATTTGTCTATACTTTTATTGATTGCCTCACCATACTCCCAAGCTGTTTTCTTATACTTTTTAAATTGAATTAGCAAGTGAAAAAAAAAAACCTAGGTGCAATAGACTAAATCAAAATGTATCCTACTATATTTTTCCCTCAACAATACCATATTTTTTTTAATAGAAAAGTTTATGTTCCATTCTCTACAGCCAAGAAATAACTGAGTTAATTCTGTGTGCTCAAGAAATGTTGCTTCTTTCCAGTGAGAGTGGCGTATATAAACCTGAGAAAGGTACGAATTTTGTTTTAATAATCAGAACTGTCCATTTTAAAGCAGTGTAAGGAGGACTAATATTCCCTAGGTCAAGACCTTTAGTGAGACCAAGATGAGGCTACGGACTTGTGGCAGCCCTGCTCTGAGTCGGGGGTGTGGGAGGTGTGATCCCTGGCTGACCGGGCTGTCAAAAACCCTCTGCCGGAACTGCACTGCAACAGCAGAGCTGCCCTTTGTCCCAGCAGCCCATTAGACTGGCAGGAGATGAAACAGATACTACAGGAGCAGCGTTTTCCCAATTCAAACTTTTCCTAGCAACAGCTACTCTGCTTCTTACACTGGATTTATATGCTTACCCTGAGATGGTGCTGGTAGGTGTGAGCTCAGTCTATTTTCTAAGGCTTCACCAGTGATCACTTACTTGAGATTCAGTGCCACAAATACTGTGACTTCATTTTTACAGCAGCTCTACTGTAGGCCCAGTTTAGTGCACAGAAGTCAGTGCAGCTTGTTTTGCCTGGGGAAGCCCTCTGAGCATTTTTTGGCCAAATTCAGCAGCATCTATTCTGGGGAGACTTTGCCAAGACCACTACATTAGGAAACCTTGTAATCATAGACCCAGCTTAATAGCTGTTTGCTGGCTTCCAATGAGATGAACTTGACCTGTTCCAGTCTCCATCTTCCACAGCAATTCATCACTAGCAATTTGTAGATTTGACCATGTCCCTGGATCAAAGGGGACTTGATGTTACCTAGGTCTGTGACTGCAGGCTTGCCATCATCACATGAAATTCTTTGTGAGAGCTGGCAAAAATTAACTATCCCCACTCATCAGGCAAGTCTCTTCAACAGAAGTTGTTGCCTGAGGTCTGATGTTGGAAAATATTTCTCTTGCAAATAATGTAATAGGGGAATGCAATGATTGGCCAGAGACAAGGATTTTGTCTCATAGGGCTTTCCTCCTCAGGATTAAGTAGAGATTTGACCAAACCAAACCTAGGCCTCTTCCAGCCTTAAGTACACAAACACAACTATACACAAGACAGCTAGTCATACTTAATTTTCTTTCCATTTACAGTATTTCTGGTGAGCAGTGTTTTCACTTCCCTTGGAGAAACTAGAAGTGTTTCCCTTGAACATCCCTTATACTGAGGTTCTTAAAATGGAAAATTAGTAATGCAAATCTTATACCCTCAGAGTCAAGACTCAAACACAAACTTCCTCTGATCACTAATCTTCTCTTCACCAAGCTATTATATAAAACAGATAATACTTTTCCTCCCATTTTGTAAGAACAGGTTGACATAAATTTCTAACTCAAAGGAGAGTTCTTGAACTCTCCTTTTCCAAGGAGAGAGTTCAAGAATGTATTTTGTATTTTTCACACCTCTGCAGCTCACAATAAAGGACTGGAATATCAGAAACAGATGGAGCTCAAGACCCACCATCTTTTCTTTATAATGGCCAGTCAGGATGTAACTTATCAACTTCAGTCATTCCTGTAGTGGATTCTCTTTTCCTGAAGTGTGAAAAGACCAATGCACTTCATTCAGGGTTGGAGACTCCACA
Source organism: Thryothorus ludovicianus (assembly GCA_013397245.1). NCBI lineage: Eukaryota > Metazoa > Chordata > Aves > Passeriformes > Certhiidae > Thryothorus > Thryothorus ludovicianus. Next base: position 352,129 of record VZTB01012900.1, on the reverse strand, counting down.
ACACAGCAAACATCACAGTACCTCTAAGCTGCAGCTACATACAAAATTTACCCAACACATTCTACATTGAGTCTGTCTTTACTGGTTCCCTTTTTACAGCATATTCTATAATTCTAGAAATTCTTAAAAGCTCGGGAAAAAAAAATCTTGCAATATGCAGTACTTGCATATTTCAAGCAGTGAAAGCTGTAAATGATGCACATGCTGGAATGACAATAAGACAAATGGAAGTTTTCATTGGGAAAATGCAAACCAGAAGACAGATAATTTGTTTTGCTTTAGGCAAAGCATGAATGCAAACATTTGAACTGGAGAAACTCCCCTTTCCTTCTGTGGCCCCTCTGAGTCATTACATTAATTACTTGGAACTATTTACCTACTTCCCTTCATTTAGGCCCCAGGTGCAGAAACTGGGTACAGAAAATTATTTTCATTCTTTTTTCTGGAGTGAAAAAACAATATATGGAAACATTCATCATTTCCTCTCTGAAATCCATGAAGGTGAGATGGGGTGGCATCCTAATACATATATTGTGTTTTCCTGTGTTTCAATACCCTATAGCAAAACACAAGTGGTAGGGGGTGTCAGTGATGTTTCTTTTCTGAGGTACAGTGAAAATACTGGTTTCGTTTTGCTGCATTAGCGGGGCAGCTGGCAGTGTTTGCATTTATGCATCTTCTAGTACTTCACTGAAGGGATATCCCTAATTCTCAAAGAAAGACAAATATCTCATTTTACAAATGTGCTGACCTGTGCTTACCGAGTGGCTTTGACAGTCTTCTTCTGTGATCAGTGTTACGTTGTCTTTGAAATGTGTCAAAGATGTATGCCACACCCAGGCATACAATTTTCCATATGTGAAACTAGAGAATTAACAGAAGCATTAAATATTTAGAAAATTAACAGTGAATGGCATAAGGAAATTAAAAAAAACAAAAAAACATAGAAGAGGCTCAAAACCTGAATTTCTAAATTGGTAGCAAAGAGGTTCAGTTTCAATATCTACAGTTCTTTTTGGCAAGATAGCCATATCTAAAATCTCTTGCTTAGAGTTTCATTTCTAACTTCCCTCTGGGGAAAAAAAATGAATTAAACTTATTCTTGTACTCTTACCGAGATATTCTTCTGCTCTTCATTATTTTGTAATGCAAACAGCAGACTGTGGGACATGAGCTGTATAGATATCTTTAAATAAAAACTAGCAAAACCTATAGCTATTTTCACAAAGGGTAGTCAACTTCTCCCTTCCTAATAAAGGGTATCAGTCAATCCCGGGGTAGCCCAGGTCATCAGGGGGTGGCTACTGAGTCTGGCTCCCCCTGTCACAGCTGCCTGGCAGTGGGCCCACCCTCGGGAACAGCCAGCTGGCTCTGCTGTGCATTTCAGCTTCCTCCAAGCTTGCATGTGGACCTGTGAAGCAGCTGAGTGTATTTTGCCTGATCGGCTTATTTGTTGTCAATCCAGAGAGTTTTCCCATTGCCATGAGTGCTGATGATGCAGTCGGTTTTCAGCATGGCCCCTCTGCTCTGTCACTTCTGCTGCTCTGCACTGGCTCTTCAAAAGATCAGATCTGTTTCACAGATTTTGCTTGTTTTCAAGTCAGTTCAGCACTTCTCTGTTCTGATATGGTTTGTCCAGATGCACAAGTTTCTATTTGCAGTCTGCCAGCTTTTGGCCCCGAGCAGACTCAGACTATGAGAAAGAGGAGTCCTTCTGCTTTCTCTTATATTCCAGCTGCATACCTGGGAAACTATACCAGCTATAGGGTGACCCTTCACTTAGAATATCTTGTTAGAGCATGGACGTGTGTGTTCATCATTAATGACACATCTCAAACTTTACTCAGACATAAAACTCCCTCATGAAGCTGTGAGCAGTAACAATGCAAACAAAAGCAACCTCTTCCATGTTCATCCTCTGATGTCAAACAAAGAACATAAGTAGCATCTGCCATAGAAACAAAACTTTAAATTCTAGTGTGTAAATCCATGTGTTCAAGGATTTTCAGAGGCAATTTTAAGATTAATTAAAGAGTACCTTCAGAATAAAAAAAAATCCTGGATGATTTTTTTTAATTAAAAAGATTATGTATACCCAAAGTATGCAGCACTTTCCATTCCCAACTCATAATCAAATCTTTTTCTGAAAAATAAAGTTACTTGACCTAATGAGCATTAGAAGATGGTATTGTAGTTCATTTCACTGTTCAGTTATTTAGTATATTTTTAATCCCATCAGATAAATAGCCTGTTGCATTTAGCTACCTAGATGAGGGAAAATACGTATATTTGTAAAACTATATTTTAATATCTGATCTTTTTTATTGTATGTTGTCTTCTTGTGCAGTAGGACAGCAATGGACACATTGGTACTGATACTCATTGCTTTACCTAACCTCATGATCTTAGTTACTTTCTGTCTCAGCTCAGTAGCATGTATTTTCACAAATCTGGCATTACAAAAGTTTCTTCAGATTCCTTTTAATCATTCTCAACATCTGGACTTTTTCTGTGATTGCAATATCCTTACTGAGATGTGAATTCAAATGAGGAAAAATGGTCCGTTCCCAGATTTCAGTATCCAATGGAGATGAATTTGAGACCTTGCCATGAGTCAGTGGTGGCCTTTCTAAGCTGGGTTCCTGCTAAGTGCAAGATCATTACTCCAACACTCATCTCACATTTAAACAGTGGCATTCACAGGCATAGACAGAGACAGTCAGTTGTTAGAGCAGCTGTTCCCATTCACTTCTGAAGAAAGAATATCAGATCAGGTGCAGCCATACCTTCTCTGCTTAAATAACAACTTAGATGCAGGGGCCATGGCCACCATCACATCTTCACACCAAATACTTCCAACAGGCACCAACAAATTTCATTCAATGCTCTTCCAAACCATGCTACTTGCAGTCATTTCATTTAGTATGAATTATTTGGTGTTCAGCTGTACTCCGATTTTTCTGCTTTAATTGATTGTTCACAACTTTCCAAATCTTGTTGCAGCTTGCCAAGAACTTCCATGAGCATGGTCCATGTCAGCAGTTAGCACGCTCAGAGTGTGCTGGCAGGTTATTATGACAAACCTAGTCAGGATGACATCCGAGCATGTGTCCAACTTAGGTGGACAGAATTACTCAGATACTTGAAACTACTGATCCTATTCCTGCAGAAGTACCTTCTTGAAATGGAGCCTTTATCACAGTAAGGATGGACAGCTGCTGAGTTTAAAAAAAAACCAAAACAAACCAGAAACCAAACCCCAAATCCTCTGGTATGGAAGTCTGTTTTACATTCCCTTCTCAATGTCCAATCCTTAACTCATTGTACCTATACTGCATTCACACATTCTGATTCAAATTCCTGTTTAGTGTGATGTGTAAAAACTCAGTCAGGGTTAATATGGGAGTGTAAAAAAGAAATATATCTGAGAAAGAAAATGAATTTAAAATTGTTCTTGAAAGTTAGTGTTTACACTATGCGTGAAGTCTGTGATTCATGATATTCCTGCTATTTCTGATTTTTGCTGCTAATTAAATCGGGTTCATTATGAAGAATGTTACTGAATCCTTCTGCTTATTTATAAAGGAAGTTAGACTTTTTGGAGGATGTAAAGTGCAATCACTGTCATGGTGTTTGAGGGCACAGAGCTAAAGACTCCTAGAGATCTTTCCCATAAATACAACGTTCTTCAGGCACAAAGGCTTGGGAAGGAAACAATTCCTTCTAATTAGGAAAGTAATTTTAAGCAGAAAAAAAGATGTAAAAGCTTAGGGACTGTTCTTGTCAGAGAGAGATGTTTCCGAGAAGAATTAGGGCAATAGAGGATTATTGTTTTGTTAAGCCTTTGATTGAGATCTCAGACTTTCATCAGTTTTGTAGCAATGCAAGCAAAGAGATCTAAGGCTCAAATGCATCTCAGAAAAGAGACCTTGGAGAAAGAAATTAAAATAAAATATTTTTTTTCTAAAAAAGAAACCAACTCCGACTAGGATTTAGCTTTTGGGTATTTATAACACCCAGTTTGTAGCCAAAGGGAAGTTTTTCTGTCATCACCCTGTTACTTTTAAAAACAAAGAGGGAAAAGTGTTGCTTTTGATTTCTAATAACATTGTGTTAGTTACTTGAAAAATTCCAGACTAGAGCATGAAAGATCCTTTGGAGGAAACTCCAAAGCTGTTGTTTAGAAGCTGCCCTGAGTATAGTCAAGATTAAAGCCCTTAATGAAGGCAAAGCTTACTTATCTGATCAGATTTTAGCATAATGGTCTAGCATGTGATATTATTTTGTAAAAGTTACGTAACTTTTTGTTTAAGAGCATACTTTACTTTCAAGTAGCACAAACAACATTTTTAACCTGTTCAGATCCTTGAGAAATGCACGCAGATTTGCAGAAAAAATTTGAATATTTGTTAACAAAAAAATCCATTCCTTTCTGTGACTCGGTTAAGATGAAAACAAGACAGGAAACTAATAAAAAGGATCAGAGAACCTGGAAATAAATGTTGACAGGCTTGTGCACTGGCAGTTTAAAATCACATATTATTAAGCATTAGCTTTCTGCTTAAGTGTTTGCCCACAAGATTGCCTTTCCCTAGGAAAGTCTAGAGATTACCCACAACTCATTTGTGTTTGCAGGTTTTCTGTGAGTATGTGTGGGTACATCCTACCATTTATCAGCCACAAAGCACCAAGGTCACAAGTCCCCTGCCTCATTAAAAGACAGTGAGCCAATTGAAAAACAACTCTGTTCTCCCGAGGAGCATCTGGACATCTGGTGCAGGAGTAGTCTGCTTAATTTTGAAACAGACTGATCTGGGGAGAAACTAGGCAGCTAGACAAAAAAATAGGTAATAAAACGTTGGATATACAGAGTTTTCCTGTTTTGACAATAGAATTTGTGGATTACAGCTTAAAGCTTTTTAGGGTTTCTCACACACTGAGAAATAGAGTTTAAAACTTACAATATTAAATAGCAAGACAAGAAAAACTAAAGCATGACCCTACACCTCTGTGGAAATATCTCAGAGCTTCATGAAATCATCAACTGAATATTGAGTGCTGTTCAACCCAGCACACCGTGATAGAGGAGCATTTATCATCAGGGTGTTTGTTAGTGTCAGAAAACAAAGACTGAGAAGGAGAGAAGGTGGTGGCTTGGCTCTTTATGTGCCCAGTGTAACGCAACCTGTCACATTAAAGAGTTGTTCATAAGCCACAGTACAGGTTTGTAACAGAAGTGCACTGCTACAGGCATAGTATCAGTGCAGCTGCTGCTGCCTGGTGTCATGCCATCCATCTCACCTTTTGCACTGCCATGAAAATACAGTGCTAATTCCTGCACTTCAGACTGCTTTGGGCTAAAATATTTACTTCATTAAGCCTTTCCCTAATCATCCATTGGCTCAGGGAAGCTGCACTTGCATCTTGAGGAAATTGCTATTATGTACAGCCTTTTCCACATCAAGGAACTGCTTGCTATATTTTTCACTCAGATTTAAAAGGGAAATAGTCGCTAAAAAATTTATATTTGAATGCAAACTTCAAGGGTTTTGTTCAAAATGGTCCTCCAGAGAGCACAGTGAAAACAGTATCTCTTGGGGAAGCAATGGAGAAGCTTTCACCAGCACTGAGAATGCAAACATTCATTGCTTCTATAGCCAAGTGAATGATCACTATTTTGTGACACAATATACTCAATCAAAACAAAATTACTGTCAGTTTTTGTTATTATTTCTTTTTCCTCCTCAAGATGTCCTGTTCCCTGTTGAATATTAAATTTATTCTTGTTAACCAGAAAACAGTGCAGTTACCCAGCTGGGAAAAACATTGCATTGCCAAATAAAAAGACAGTGCTGTGCTGCACCATGATCTCCTACTGATGTAAATAATAGAATAAAACGGATAGCAGGACTCTTCTGTCAGCTTAATGCTACAACTTCAAACTTCTGCATGAAGAAAAGGCCAAAAGAATGTTTAAACAGTACTCCTTAAAACTAACCTTTCTTTCTGTCAAATATAAGTTAATTAACTTTTTGTTATATTCTTAACTAACAAGGTGGGATGAGGCTTTGTAAAGCTCCTCCTACCACATTTGTACAATGAAAGAATAATAACCAACAAAGAAGTGTTTCTGCTGTTGAAAGAAGGGAGGGGAAATAAACCTGAAACCAACACGGAGGTAGAAGAAATTAAATATATCTTTTCCTCCCTCTTTGCCAGCTGTATAGAGCTCAGTGATTGAGAGTGCCACATGCAGTTACTTCCTTCCACAACACACACCAAGCAGCAGAGTGACTGATTTTGCTGCCCAGTTCCAGAAAGAGATGTGGTTTGAATTTCTGCGCACATGGGCCTGAGTGCCTACGCAGGCTGAGGGATACGTACCCTGCTTATTTCCACATGCTCAGACTTGATTGAGAAGGACTACCTGTAACTTTTTCAATCACCCACAGCCTGTAAGCTGTTCAGGCATAGCTCCAGAGCCAGGGTTATGCTGTGTCACCAGGAGAGAGGCTGTGATAATGCATGATTAGTCCAAATCCCCGAGAAGAAGCAAGACAGCTGGGACTACTAAACCTGGCACTGCTGGTTTGTAGTGATCAAGTTGTGCACTAGAGTGGGGAGACACCTGGAAGCCATTTCCTGCTTGTGAACTGTTCTCCCTCCCCCTTCCTCTCAAAGATAAGTGCATGCCATGTGGCTTTTGGCCACAATGAGTTTTTTTGAATTTGTAACATCAGGAAGGTTTGCTTTAAAGGCACAAATCCAGATCTTGCCTTGCATACAAAACTTCAAAAGACTGTTTTTTCCCCATCTAATGCTTCCCCTCCTCTCCCCCCCGCAATCTCTTCTGACTTCTAATTTCTCCAACTCTGAAAAAGTCTTTGCAGTTTCATCTTGAAACCTGGAAATGAACTTTAACAGACTAGAGACTGCTTAGGTACTGGCCTTAGTTTTTCCAATGCCAAAGCCACTGATTGTTGCTTTCTAACCATACTTTGCTAATGTGCAACAGGTTAAGATCTCCACACATGCACACACCCCCGGCCCTTAAGTACTTGAAGTTTCCTTGGCTTCAAAATGTAAGCACATATTTTGTCCATGAGAATGCCTCTGAGCAGTATCTCTTTTGTCAGTTAGGTTTCTCTTGTGCATTGTAAATCTTTCCGAGAGCTATCTCCTAACTTTTTTTCTTCTTGTTATTTATTTTATTTTGTCTCTGAAAATGTTTCATTCAACAAAACAGTCTCACTGCTTTAGCCATTGGGCAAGATGTTGTTTCCCCTGAAATCAACAGGAGCCACCAAATTCTAAGATGCCAGTTTTCACCTCTTCTCTAAAACCACTGACATCCAGAAACATGTGACGCTTTGCCAGTTTGAGACTGCTCCAGCCTTCTCTTCATATTTTCTATGGCACTATTGGTCTTAGAAAAACTAATAGCAGAGGTGAAGAACTCCTGCATTTTCGACACAACTTCATAAACATCTTCCAAATAATTAATATTTTTTTGTTAAAAGAAATCCTAGTTTTCATAACTGAAATCAAGAAGTTTTTGAAAACAAAATCAAAAAGAGAGACAAATTTTAGTAGGCCAATAAAAACAGTTTTGTCAAGTCTCTTATAAAATGTCACTCAAGTAGTCTTCAAGTTTTTGAGAAAATTATACGTAAATCTGTTTCAATGTACAATTCATTAGTATTGTTACCATACTGTTGCAGTAGTTGTAAGATTTTACTAACTGAATTTCATCTTTTAACTAGCAATCTGTAGATGCAGAGTCTGAATGCAGTTTTAGCCATCAACTCTTGCTGGGGAAGTAGGACTTCATAGGAAAGTCACGCTCTCCCTCTTAAGAAATAGAAATGGTAAGAGAAAGTGGTCAGATAACAGCAGGGACTGGCTCCCACCAAAGAGGCCAAACATGATGAGGTCTTACCAAGCAGAGCTCCATCCCACAGCACCAGAACAAGAGGGTAGGGAAGGCAGCAGGGGTTAAGCAAAGCCCAAGAACCAGGAGAGTTTGCAGTGGCAAGGCAGGTGCAGCATCAAGGCAGGCAGTCTGCAGGGAGGGTCAGCACAGGAATCATCAGGCAGGACTATACATGTGAAAAGAATCTGGGAAATCAGCCCAGATCATGATCTGGTCTGCAGGGTCGATGGCCAAGCACAGGCACACCTAAGATGTAGCTCAGGCAGAGACTAAACATCCATGGCTGAGCTTAAATGAAGCCCATGGGCAGGGGTGTGGGTAGAGGCCCAGGTGAGGCTGGTCAGGGCTGTTAAACCCTATTGGTTCACTCAGGCGCCCTGATACAAGTCAGTGGAACATCCAGACTCATATTTTCATGCATAAGCAAGAAAAGAGGAGAATTATGATTGTGGTTTGACCTGTGCTGCGTTTTCTGACCCCTGAGTGCCTGATTGCTCAACCACGGTATTACAGTAATGCTGTGTCTACTCATAGTTTATATAAATACAGAGTATGTTAAACAACTGACTTATGATGTGATACTTTTGTTTCCACTGGATTCTAGGCCATCTGTGTACTAAAAAATCTCTAGACTTGGAAAGAAGATCTGATCTATTCAGTTTTTTCACTAAATAGTTACAGATACTACCAGAGTATTCTGTATGTATACTTTGACATTTATATTTCATTCCTTTTCTCAGTGCAACTAAGCATCTCTTGGATCTCCAGGCTTGGTTGATTCTTCTATGCATTCTAAATGTCTTCTTTATTCATCTTAAGCCTTTAAAGGTCTTAATTCATGTGCTGTTCAAATTATGACAATTAATGCAGTCTTGAAGACTTAGAGTTGCTATAGCAGATTTCAGGTCACCTGATTTCTGAGAAAGAGTTCCATCCATGTCTATTGACAGGCAATGTTTTCTTTTTCATCTTTCCTAGTCGAGGTAATATATATTATTATCTCATATTCTGGGACAAAGAGCAGGATGTCAGCAGCATTGCAAGATACAATTCCAACAGGCAGTCTGTACTTCTTGGAATAACTCCTGATCAGTATTTTAAGTATCCAGCTGGCAAAGTGTGTACCCCACTCTATAATTAAAAAATGCGTGAGTCTCTTGTTGACAGAGAAAAAAGATCCAAAGCATACCAACCTCTACCAGCTTCTCACTTGGTCATGGGAATTCTGGCAGAAAGGATCCATTTCAGTGCTTCACACAAAGGGTTTGATCCCAGCAGACTGTTTCAATGTTACTGCACTACAGTCATTGGCTTCCCTGGTTCTGTCTGACCAGGGCTAAAAGAGTAACAACAAGCACTGTTCCAGGTGACAGGAGGGAATAGGAAGGGCACCAGTGCTGGGTCAGCCCAAAAGCCCATCTAGCTCAGTATCCTGTAGTGAAGAGTGCTCAAGGGTGGGTGCCTTGCAAGAGGGAAATGCTTTTCAGCTTTTCCTTACAAATACTATTTCCTTCACATCTCTTCTTTAGAGAGCCACAGTGGGTAAGACAGCTGCATAAAAGCCAGTAATTCATGTTTTATGCAAGATAAAAGAGATCCAGATCTTGCTGATACAAACAGTGTGGCTTCAGTGCCAGTTATCTCTGCCAAGGATATTACCTAAAAATTTTACACAGAAAGAATAGTCTAAATGAAGATATTACTCAGTAGCTGTATCAGACTTCATCATCTGTCTATATTTTATGTCTTCTAGCAGATCATAGCACTGCTCTGTTTCTAGTCTGACACTTTGTTTTGATTTCAATAAACCTAATACGAATTAAAATAGTAGGTGCATAGCAACACCTCTTTAGAATGAATATTTGATGCTAATAATCATGTTAAGCAAGACTTTGCTGAGCCAAGGCTTTCATCTCAGTCTGTACAATATATATATGATGAAAAACCACTTAACCCCTTAGCTTCTGGCTTAAGAAATGTGTAAAGCATGAATAAAATCAATAGAAAAATTATAAAGCCATGAAGTTATGGGAGATCATTTGGAAAATAAGAGATTTAATGTGATCAGTTGACTAATGCCACTGTACTGTGTATTTTTGATAATAATGCTGCCAACATGGTCTGAGAATAGACTCATGCATATAAAAGGAACCAAACACTACAGAGAAGGATTCTTGCCCAGCATAAAAATGAAACAAGAGTCTGGGCATAGACACAAGCAAACTGTAGTTGCATCTACTGAAAAATTGAGGGCTCACTAAATGAAAGGGTTAAGGGAGGGATTATAAGAATGAACTCCAGGCAGCCAGTGGATTCAATTTCTCTAGATTGTTGGGAGAAGGAAAAAGCTGCATATCTTTGCTCTTGTAATTGCTTTGTTCGTTACCCTTCTAAATCCCCAAAACAAACAACTATCCAAGCCTTCCCTTCACACAGATACAGATATTACAAAGGTTCCATTTGTGAAAACTACTCTTGTCTATTTCTGTGCTTTTTTAACATTTTATCCTCTTACCAGGTTGAAGGTCAACAGAACTCACAAAGAAAATATTGTGATTTGTTTTGCTAGCAAACTAGTACTTCACTGGAGACACATGCTGTATCAGACTGTGATAGTGCAGACTTCATACTTAACCTGAGTCAAGTTTCAAGTTCTGAAAAGACAGCTTGGTTGGACCCAATGATCTCAAAGGTCTCCAAGTGAAATGATTCTCTTATTCTATTTTGGGTTTGTGCTACAACAGTTTCAATGTATCATTTAATTTCTCTTCTGGGGCAAACCCTACACGCTCCATTATTATCTTAAATCAAACAACACATAATATAAATTCCCTGCACTGCTGAAGTTTCCAATTTCTCCATGACTTTAGTACATTTAATGTCTCTCACTGAATCATTCAACCTGCACCTTCTGATAGGAAACACCAGGAAAATGGCAGATATTAAGGAGAAATCCAACACACATGGCAGAATAAGAAGGGTTTCTAGAAGCTGCTTATTAAATTTTGAGGTTTTTAAACATTGTTGAGTCTTGGTTATTACTTTGTGTTAAAGGCATAATTGCATTAACTCTCAGCAAGGAAACACAATTTCCTTTTTCTTGATTTAGTCCCAGTTTGGACAAAGCTGTTAATAGGCTGAGTTCTGCAGAAGTGTCTGTGATTCCAGTGAATTGAGACACAGTGAATGCATATTTTACATGGGTAAACCTGACTATTTGAAGTCAGTGAGCCTAAACTGTGAGGCATAATTAGAGGAATGAGCCTCAGGTTGCTTTGTCAAAACATTCTTTAATTGCTGGATTTTAGGATTGTTGGATTAGAGGATTAGATTGAATGCCTGGAAATCTTCAATTGGAGCATCCAGTAGAATAAGATTTCTCATGAATCTGAGTTATATCTATAAACCTCACAGTTTGTATAGGTTGTTGTAGCAGTTGTTCAAAATACTTTCATGGTAGGACAATATGGACATATTAACTGTGTTTCCTCTGACCCTTCTTTTTAAACACATTTTTAATATTAAGGAACTTGTTAACTTTTCTTCATGACAATCAGTTGCCAGCTTCCATTTAGCCAGGGTGTTAGAGCTGCTCTGAGCTTGCCCAGTGAATCATGCCACTTCCTTGTCCCTAGGATTTAAAGGAATCCTGATACCAATCAGACACTGCATGGCATCCACCTTGCAGTGTGTGCATGTTATTTAATTACATCAAGATCAGTAATCACAGCTCTGGTTTTTTATGACATTCTTACAGGACTTACTCTGTCGTCAATTCATTCTGCATTGTACAAAAGAGTCACAACATGGTGCACTACAGGCAATCCTCTTTTCTTCTCAGAGCAGTATCAAGTGTGGAATCTTCAAAAATGGCACACAGAAAGTTATTCCATCATTCCAGCTTATCATATTTCCAGGGAGCACCTCATACTTCACTCCTTAAAGTTTCTGTCATCAAGATTACTCCAACTGCTGGTGCTCCCCCTGCTTGGTTCCACGTGTCACATACTGCACGTATCAGGTATGAAAACCACAAGAAGTGTACGTGTGTGCAAGGAGAAAAGTAATGGCTCAGGGAGAAATAGATGACCAGATAGGAAGGGAAACTTCAGGCCATGGTTCATGTCCCCCTTAAGAAAAACGCCATGAAATTGGTCAGTATTGAACAGAACTGTCTGGTAAATTCTGCTGGAGGATCTGAAGCCACAGGTTTAGAGTCTGGATGTTTCAAATGGACAGTTAATGTAACACTACTACATCACTCTTTCCTGAGATGGTTTTGTAAGTATTAGGAAGCTGACTTTAATTAGTATATTAAAGAGGCTTGAAAGTTAATAGTAGTACTTTGTCATGTAATTTTGTGAAGCAAACAGAAGAGGACTTCTGTTCATAAGCAATATGGAGACAGCTGTGTTAGCTGTATTCTCAAGCCATTAACAGAATAGTCATCAGCACTTCAAAGTACCATATTTCCATATCATTTCATATTTACACTGCTAAAATCACAGCATCCAAAATAGAAGCCAAAGCACTGAAGTGTCCCAGTATGATGAAGATCAGGACTGTCTGAACAGAAGGATCAATATGGGAGGGTGTAAATCATATTCCTATTTTCTGGGGTCAAACCCCAGGACTCTTTGGTACAATTTTGACATTTTTTAAAATCAATTATTATTCTTGTCACTGATTTCCACAAAGCCTTAACTGTGCCTTTTGAGTCTGACAGTTTTGTCAAGATTTAACATACCTGAATAAACAGAATTACATGTAGTCATGGCTTTCATATTTTCAAATTGAAACTGTAGGAATAAAAAAAGATAACACTTTATCACTTCCTTCTTTGGTAACTGAGCTCTATAAAAAATAAGTGTTCTCAGTGAATTCCCATTCTTTCAAAAATTTCTGTATGAGGTAGCACAGACCTCTCCAACTTCCTTTAAAATAGTGATCTGTATTTTTGTTTAACCCAGGGACTGATGAAAATGCTTATATTGTCAGATAGCATAAAATAACAAAATAAATAGCTCAACTGATATTCAGTGGGGTACATTTTTTCTGTATCATGGGTGGCTGCTCACTACCATTGAATGGATAAGAAAGTACCTGCAGAAGGCCTTTGCATGCCCAGACAGGAAGGGGAGCCTGACTAAGTCTAGTCCCAGATCAGAAGCAGGGGAGTCTTGATCTCAGGCAAGGAAGGGAGCTCAGTGTGGGGCAGGCCTCTTGCCAGCATGGCCTCAGCCTACTAGCAGGGATTGCACTCTTCAGGTTCTATTTTCCCACATTTTCCACCAGTGTAGCTATACTGGCTTCAAAGAAATCCTCCAGTTTAAGTCAGATCAGAACACAGCCTTGTACTACCTGTCCTCCTGAAGCACTCATTTCTGTGAGACAAAGAGCAGAACTCATACACACAAAGCTACAACACATAGGCTGTAAACAGGGACAGAAGTGGGCACGAACCTCTTCCCACCCCCATGCCCACCCTGTGCCCTCACATTAACTATAAACCAGAGGCCTTGAACTCCCTGGCCTCTTCTGAATTGCTCTCATGGGTAATATTATCCCCAAAGGGCATGATACCAACCACACGATTTGAGGGTCACTAGAACTGCTGCTAACTTTAGGTTAGCTTTTTGGGCTTCTTTGTCTCTTAAAAGACACACAAGTCCTAAAGGTTTTATATTATCAGAAATTTACAGAAAGAGAGAAAAGTGTAGAAAGCTCTGTAGTAAGTGTGTGAATCCTGCCATTTGGATTATAGAAATACTTTTGTAATCAAAAATATCCTTTCCAGAAACAGTTTCAGGTTTCTTTGGTGTTTAGAAATCCTTTGCTAAACAGAGTAAAAATGAATGGTAAACAAAATCGAGTTTCCTTTGAGCCTGATGTTCTTGCAGCTGCACTCCGCTTTTAAGAGTAACCTATTAGCAATTAATTTAGAATGACACTGGCAAGCAGTCCTCAGACTTTAATTAATATCTCTTTGACAAACTCATAATGTTTCTAGTTAATAAAGTCTCCGTGAAATTAGTTTAACTCTGATTTCACTTACTATTGTAAGCAATCGGCATCAAATCTAGGGTACTTAACAGTACTTTCTCATTTCAGATGTCTTTAGAAGGAGAATTTATAGTTAGATTTTACAGAGTAGAAAGAGTATTTGATGAAGGTCACCCTCAATCCAGTGGCAGTGCTGGAAAGAGAATCTAGATTCCTACATGCCCTTCTGTTGTGCAATTGATTAAGCAATGGGGCTGTCTCCTGTCTCAGTATCTTGCAAGGAAAGGATTAAATTCTGATTCCAAGCTACATAATTGATTCTTTTCCTTTATGCCAATATCAAGATCTTACAGAGCTATGGTATAGTACTATCAATATAATAGAGTCATTGTAAAAGTTACTTAAATAATAAGTATCAATACAGAACAATGTAGGGATCAACTTCTTATTTTATGTTAAGCTCTTAATATACTTCTGAAACTTTACCTTTAAAATTCTGTGTTAGTTTTACACATATGTCTGAAATGCAGAACTAATCTGTGTGAGACCCTTATGCAGCCACGTTACCATGTCCTGTGGAATAGGAGATAATACTGTGAACTGGAAAAGATGCTGAGATAAAATCTCCTTTGACTTCTTGGTAAGTCAACAACTTTTATATAAATGTAATGAAATGTGCTATATATATGCCTATTGCATATGTGTATTACAAGGAAAAAAATTAGCTGTAATGAGGTAATTTTTGATATGTAAGATCACATCAACCTACCTTTCTTTCTACTTTGCCTGCAAAATAAACCGAGGTGCACAAATTACTGTCAGGCTTTGAGTCCAATAATTTTTTTCAGAATTGAGAAAATTCCAACTTCCAGATTGTGAAGTTTTAAACTGATTAAATCTACAAAGAAAGATCTTCTCATTTTAAAGGTAATTAGTGTTTTGTATCTAACTAACAACTGTAAGAAATATCTGTGTAAGCATAAATGACTCTGCTGTAATGTACTGCCAAGGGAGACTGAAGTAGGATCTTTTTTAAAGGTAATTTTTGCCAGGTGAGGATATTACAGCCTTAATTTGCTGATTCACAGGAATGGCTTATTTTAATGTTTATTTTTCTTGTAAGGTGAAGCTTGAAGTGAAAATCTGGTATGAAAAAAACAAGATTTGCTTATTAGTCTCCATCATCTTAAATAAATGTAAACGTTTAACTTAAAAATCTGTCTCATTAGCAAGGACTAAGATAATTGAGATGGCTGAGAAAGATTTGTTACTTAATTGGGATCCCAAGGCCAGGAGGCATCTCACTATCTCTAGAAGTCATGAGCAGTTTATGCATTTCTCTAGAATACATAAAACTGAAAAGAGCATGTCCCAAACACTCTTCAGAACAGTTTTGGTAGCAATAGGCACAAGCCTGTGCTGCTCCCTTAGAATACTAACTTTGTACAAAGAACCTATTTTATGTTTCTTCTTTGTTTTTACCTCTTCTGAAGTGAACAGGGGGAAAATGAAGAGGTGAAATAGATATTAGCTAGTCAGGAAAAGTGCAAAAAATGTTTTCAGTCAGTAGCATATTCTTCAGCTGAATTTTTACAATCTTTCCTTAGGCACTTGCTGCCTTTGTCAGTATTGACATGCTGAACCAGAGGCCTCATTGCTATTCCTAGGTTTCTGTGGCAATGATAATTCCATCCCATAAGTCACAAATCAGAAAATAGTTTCTTCTAATGAAACAGCAAACTAAACACAGCAAGATCATCCTCCTTTCTCATGCGTGTTAACTGTAAAAAGTTTCTTTGCTCGGAATGTGGCTCTGATTACATTTCTCTATCCCAAAATAAACATGGTGCAAAAGAAAAGGATATAGGGAGGGGGGGAAAGCCTGTCAATGGGCCACCCTCAGGAAACCTCACAAGATCTACTGTCTGTCTGTGCAAGCCATGCAAGAGCCAAGGAAGTGATCCCAGCTTGGTGGTCTTATTTTTAATTAAAACAAATGAGGCTCTTTCAGCTGTTGCAGATAAATATTTGATGAAAAGAGACAGGAACAGATGTCGAAAAACTGTAGTAAATAAAGAATAAGACCAGAAGAGCAAATGTTACAACAGTATTTTATATTTTAAAAAATCACTTTACAGATTTCTGTCAGATGTCTATTTTTTACTAAGATCATTCTATAAGTTAGAAGATTAATTCTTTTTTTTTTACATGATAGAATAAAAATGCATATAGATAGTGAAACGTGTTGCACATTATATGGTTAAAATAAGGGTTAGTTCTTGGGCCATTGATGAGACAGAAGACTTCAGAGTAATTTGTACACTTCCATCAGAGTTTATGTTGACTTTAGAGTCATTAGTAGAGTTTTGCTCCAAAATTTATGTTAAGGATGCACAGTGAGAACGTGCCTAGCAAAATATAATAGCAACATCCTTGTTGCAATAATGTGTCATATTTTTAAGTCTCATCCTTTATGAATGGTTAATTTTCTGAGGTGAATTCGACCTTTTCCTGTAGTTGCAGTTCTACTTATGAGCACACTTGGATCTAACATTAAAGTTCTCCTTGCTCTCGGTGGGTTTTATACAGGATGACCTCCAAAAGTCCATTTCCATTTCAGTTACTCCATACCTTGAGGCCATTAGGTCCAAATTAGTTTACCTTCTAGCAAATGCATTTATAGCATTTTATTTAAAAAACCCTGATATAATTGAAACAATTAAAGGTAGGCCATTAAAAAAAAGCTGAGTCATGAAATAGAGGAAGAATCTTAGTAGCTGGCTCTTTCAACATTAACTTCTTCATTGTTAGCATCATACTGGCATTGCCTGCTACTTTAAGGTCTGGTCTTGCCATTCCTAGATAAAAAGGATATTTCCATTGAGTCCAATGTAAATTAAACATTTGAGTGTGAAAGAACTGATTTTAAAAGTAGGCCTTAAAAAACTACTTTGTGTGAACCACAGGAGTTTCAATGACAATATTTTAAAATAATATGATGATTTGGGTCACCAGAAGCTGGATAAATTGGTATAATATGAATTCTGAAAATATATATACTGGAGTTAGGAGTGAGTGGAGTCCTGAAATATAAACCTTACTCTGAAGATGGTTGAGAAGAAAAAGCAAATAGTTGATTGACTGCAGTGCATCAGGGTCTACACAGGGCTGGAGTCCTACAGCAAGCACAGGTGAAAGCAGAGAAACATCTAGAGACATGAAATAAAAGTTAACAGGATCAGATGAAAGATGAGGAACAAATTTTAAAAACTGAGGAAAAGAAACCTTAGACTGCAACCAACTTTCCACGACTGGAGGATATTAAATCAGCAAGGGTTCTAATGACTAGTTAAATTGAGAGGTATGGTCCTCTATAAAAACTACAAGGCACTTTGTAGTTTGCAGAAAGTCGAAATAAATGATCATAATTGTCTCTTCTAATTACCTCTTCCTACCACAGCACCTGCAAATTTGTAGTGTTCAGCATTACATTGTATCCCATTCCTCTAGGGGTTTTCTGAAGCTGACACAAAACTCCTAATCCACAGGTCATGCAAAACACCTGCCCTTTCCACTGTTGCAAAATTCAGACAAAACCAGGTAGTCTCAAGTGCACTTGATAGTCTCAAGTGCACAGCAATGAGGCAGGTAACTTTTAATTTGAGGATCAAACATAAAGAACTCAATAGCACCCTTGCTTGGTGCCAATTTACTTGTGATCTGATGGAACCAATCTGAACCCAACAAGCTCCCAGAGATAACAGTTGGTCAATTTTCCATTTCAAAGGCAGCATGATAACTGAAAGCTTACAGATGTATCACATGGAAATCAAACTTGCAGCAAGCAGCAAACTTTCTGATAAAGGCCTAAGCCTAATTCTGTTGAAGTCAATGACAAACCCCAGCAGATTTCAATAGAAGTTGAGTGAGGCTCAAGGTGAGAACAACTCTGAGAACTGTTATAATCAACTCAGTCCCCAGTTAGGACAGAAGAAATGTGAGAGGATTTTTTTTGACAAGCAGTGCCCAAGTTGAGAATTCACAAAGAGTGAGTTGTGAGGATCTGTGACACTGAGCATTTTAAGGAAGAATCTGATAGGATTTGGCAAGGTCAGCATGTCCCCCGTTAGCCTGGTAGTGCCATGGCCAGTGAGAACTCACATGGAACCTGACAGCAGTTACCCTCTTTATTTAGCCCCAAGCAATCTCCAGATTGTCAACAGAAGCTGCAGCCAGACTCTTGTACTGGAGCATAAACACACAGAGTGTGGCTGATGAAGCAATAAATAAAATGAGTGGGCAGTGCAGGGGCAACAACTTGGCCTCATTTTTCTAAGCAAGTGTTGTAAGAACAGCAAAATGTAGTCACATCTATGGCATGGCCAGTGCAAGACATGAGAGAGAGGCAGGCAGTTGATACATCTGCCTCTGTATGTCTCTGACACTGGCTGCAGCTAGAATGTGATTCAGTCTCAGATCAACAAACAGTGGCTACTCTGTTGCCATTAGCTGCAAAAAACCCCTCAAAATACCTGTACACCAGTTCTTTGCCACTGGAACAATCTCCAAGCAGAGACAATTCACACAGGCATTAACGGAGCAATTTCTTCAAGGAACTTCCCTTTTGTTTTTCAGAGTGCAAAGAAAATGGATGGGAGATATGTTCCTAATCATAAGTGACATATTTTATAGAGATCTACTTCTGTAAAGACTTCTGTGAGGGGTAGGAAAGAAGCAAAGAAGAAAAATAAAATTTTCTCTAATTTCATGTTAAAAAAAGATAAGGAGAAGGCTCCAGAATAATATTCACTCCTTTGTGTCCATTACAGATCAGGATGAGTTAGACAAAAATGAAAATACATTCCAAGGTTATGCTACACAGTCAGGATTTGAACTCAGAACTTCTGAATACAACCCCAGTGCCTGAGCCACACATTCATTTTCTTCTCTGTATTCCCCCACAGTCTTAGGCCATGTGGCCACTGTTGGTGAAATGAAAAACAGGTGCAGATCCATGAACAGATGGGAGACCAGCCCTGGCTGATCTCTGGAGGATAATACAACGTTGTTTTCCAGCAAAGAGGATTCCAAAGAACCACAGAGGCAGCACCCCTGCCCTAAAACTAAAGCTGCTCTGTCTCACACTAAATGTTATCTCCACCAGCCCAGCAAGTGGGAGTTTTGAGGAATGGTCTGTTGTCTATCAGCAAAGGACACTGCCTCCCTGACCTCTCCGATGTGCAATATTGACATCTCTGTTTTTCAGGCATGCCTATAAAGATTGTAGAAGACTAATTGCAATTCCATTCTTAGCAGTAACTGCAGCCAATGTTTCTAAGTTGCTGGAACATGAAATTTCTTCCCTTGAGTAGACATCTTTGGAATGTCTATCTCTCCAAAAATGCCGTTAGCCATATGCAGCATGTTTCTCTGGGAAAATCACTAGTGGTGTGGGACAAATCTCCAGGTAAGATGAATAATATATTTCTTCTGGATCTGTAAGGGGAGATCTACTTTTGATTTCCAGTTCATGGGGAGCTGATGGCTTATTCCACAATAAGTGGTTAAACAAAGAACTTGGACTTCTTTCCTAATGGGAGAGTGATAGTAGATTACTAACAGGGCAATTGCCTGTGCCTAAGCACAGGATGGAGTGCAGAGTATTCCCTGCCTTGTGTGACCCACAGTTACTGTCCCTGCAAGACACATTTTCCCTCCATGTGTCACCTGACACATCAGCCAGAAGTATCAGAGAAGGCAGGGCAGTCCTCCCTTTGCAAAGAGCACAAAAGGAAAGTACATGCAAGAGAACAGGGGGTGTTTCTCAGGATCGTAGAATTATTTGGATTGGACAGGACCTTTAAAGGCTATCTAGTCCAGCCCTGCTGGCTGTGAGCAGGGACATCTTCAACCAGACAGAGGCTGCTCAGTGCCCCATCCAACTTGACCTTGAAGATTTCCAGGGGTGGGGCATCTATCACCTCTCTGAGCAACCCCTTCCAGTGTTTCACCATCCTCATTGTAAAAAACTTCCTGCTTATATCTAGTCTGAATGCACCCTCATATAGTTTAAAACCATTCCCCTTGTCCTATCACAACAGGTCCTACAAACATTTCAGCTTAGATACTAGTAGGTCCAGCCTTCTCATTGGTTTTTTGTTTTGTTTTCTGCAAAAACACTCCTGTAGTGTTGTGTCCAAGAGAGATTATTTCTCCTTGCTAAAGCTGCTTTTATAGCAAAAATGCCTGTCTGCTTGGGCCAAGACATTTGAAGACAACCTGTTTCCTTAGGCTCTGTCTGGGGCACAAAACCTGATTTGAAAAAGTAGGCCAAAACCACACTGCTGACATTCATGTATTCTGCTCAACACTAAATCAAATTCATTGGGAAAATCTATTTTGTCCAAGTGTTGGGTTTTGAAGGGAAACATTCTCTACCGATGACACAAACAGAATTAAACAACAAAGACCACCCAGGACACTGGGAATTTCAAATTTCTTGGCCTCAGTTTCTCTGATTTGTTCTTCCCAGCTTCATATGTGCTCTTTGAGACAGAAAAGAGCATTTCCTTCATTTTGAACTAGTATTTGTCTTCCAGTGAAACATTCGTGAAAGCAGCTGGTCCCAGAGGCGGAATGTTCCAAAATCCCATTTTGGAGCCAAGTGCGTATGTTATGGAGTCAGTCGTGACACCGCTTTATAGAGAACAGACAATGAGTTTGGGATCTTGTGAGTACCTTTTCTCCCTGCAAATAAGCTCCCTTCCCCCATTCTTTTGGAAACATCTCAGTCTGTATTGGAAACAGAGGATGTAATTTATTTTTATCACCTTCCCTGTCAAACTGGCCAACTGCCACAGGGTTCTGCTTTTAGATGTAGCAAGAGGCAGGAGAATCACAATGAAGAACCAGTCATTTCAGTGGCTCCTCCTCTGTCTCCTTATCTTATTTTGAGGTTACCTACTGTGCTGTCTTATCACTCTTTCTAATCCTGGAAAACTTCTCTGCAACTTGACCCCTCTGCAGAAAGAGCTGACCTGCTTAGACCTCTGTGCTCCTCCACTCCTGCTCCCATCCCCACAGAGCATGTTGCTCCTTCCTTTATTCCTGTAGGGCTCCTTTTCCGCCGCCTGTCTTACCCCTCACTCCTCTTTTTCCTAGCTCATTACACTGCATTACATTTCCTAGCTGAGTGTACATACAGCTGTGTGGCCTCCTTGGGGAATGTGCAATTCCTCACTGTCCAGCCTGCCCTTTGATGTCTGCTGAAGAAGGATACATCTTCTTTTCCATCTCTTCACATGTGCCTATTAATTACTCCCTTCAGAGGAGCTGTTTACTGACTATCACTCTGTTTACAGTTGAATGCAGCTAAACATTTGGTCTTCACAGTTCCCCTCTTCTACACCACCCACCCAGTTTTTTCTCAATTGTTGCAAAATAGATGTCTCCAAATCTCTTTATAAAGGCACAGATACAACGTACTTACATTCCACACCCAGCCTCCTGCTCTAAAATACTGCCTTTGCCTCACTTGCAGGGAAGTAGAGAAAGAAGTTGTATTGTTGTTTTTGTCTCCAGGCCTCTAACAGAAAAGATGCAGTGAAGCTTCTGCTGCACAGATTCCTACCTTGGGTGCTGTAGAAACTCAGAAAGATCTGCAAGCATCAGACTCATGACCTGTAAGAAATAATACAAACCCAATAGGAAGTACAGAAGTGTGCCCACTGAAATAAGAAGGGCTATCCTATGCATAAACTGTTCATAAGTATTTGTGAGATCAAGGGCCCTTGGGCAG
The DNA here is from genome assembly GCA_013397245.1 of Thryothorus ludovicianus. Classification (NCBI taxonomy): domain Eukaryota; kingdom Metazoa; phylum Chordata; class Aves; order Passeriformes; family Certhiidae; genus Thryothorus; species Thryothorus ludovicianus. Next base: position 330,395 of record VZTB01012900.1, on the reverse strand, counting down.
AGGGAATTTTAATAGGCTAGAGAGGAAAATATTACTCTAGCAAATGTGCAGAAAAGTTGTATGGTTATAGTGTAGCAGTTCAGATCTAAGATGAAAATTCCTTCAGATTTCCTCCTTATTCCATATGGAGCTTAAAATATTACTTATTAATCTGAAATAAATTAAAAACAAATGTGGGATAAATTATGTTTTTACCAATGAGCAGATTATTGTCCATCACAGAATCACAGAATGTTTGGGTTGGAAGGGAATGACTTCCAATCCCCCTGCTGTGCACAGGGACACCTTCCACCAGACCAGGTGGCTCAGAGGCTCATCCAGCCTGGCCTTGAACACTTCCAGGGATGGGGCAGCCCCAGCTTTTCTGGGTGACCTGTGGCAGTGCCCAACCACCCTCACAGGGAAGAATTTCTCCCTCATATGTAATCTAAACCTGCCCTCTGTCAGTTCAAACCCATTACCCTTTATCTCATCTCTCCATGTCCTCGACAATGTCCCTGTGCAGCTCTTCTGGAGCCCCTTTGGGCACTGGAAGGTGCTGTAAGGTCTCCCCAGAACCCTCTCCAGGCTGAACAGCCCCAGCCCCCTCTGCCTGCCTGCTCTGGAGAGCTGCTCCAGCCCTTGCTCTCTGTGGAAGAGGCTCCTTCACCTGATTGAGGCAGCCCCAGCACTGGGCCTGGAAGGAACAGAAGCTTTAAACTTACTTACAACCCGTGGTTTGGGGACCATATCTCATGCAACAGAAACTAGGGATGGGGTGGGGCAGGGAAGGGCCCAGGAAGGAAGTTCAGGGAGGCCTGTGGGAGCACACACAGGCAGCTCAGTTTACAGAGCCTTCCAGCTGAGAAGTCAAGGGTACAGAAACAAGGGAATGAACCTGTGTGCAGTTATTTTTCATCAGTTACCCCAGACAGGAAAAACAGCCACACCAGAAAAACAGACGGCAAAGCCTGACGTGTCAATTTTGGCGTTATTCACACTCTTTTCCCTGATATTCCTGTAAATGCAGAATCTGCATTTATATCCAAAACACTTTTTAATGAGCACTTTATTGACACACTTGTTCTACTTCTATATAACAGGATAATGACGAACAGCTGGCTACAGATAATGACAGGCACTAATTTATATTGGGTTACTACCTTCAGATTCTGTAGGCTGTTATTTTTTTTTATTTTAATTTTTAGCATTCTTGCCCTCTGTTCTATTTGCATTTTATGATGCTCACATTTACTATCCTTGCGTGCTAGGAAAGGAATAAACATTTTAAAAGCTTTATGTTTAATTACTTTCAGCTATTAATTAGACACATAAACAAATTAAATGTACATTTAATTAAATGTTACCCATTTAAACGGGTAAACTGGAAGCAGAGTCCATCGACTTTAGAACCAATATTGTGTGCATTTATCTTAATTAGTCAGGTAGTGTTAGGGATTAATGAACTTTAACTGTTATATTCATAATCAGATGCATTAGCATTTGTGTCTTTGTGGTGCACGGAAAATGAGTTCAGATGGGAGTTCTCTCCTGCTATGTATTGTACAAAGAGAATGGGATGTGCATCTGCAGGACTTTGTCACCTTGAAATGGAAACACTGATATTCTATTTAGCTTTTGCAGGTGTGAACATTCAAAACATCATCCAAAACTCTCCCCTACCTTGTCATTTCATATTTACACCCAGGAGATTCCCTTCCACATAGTGGCTATTCAGAATCTTGAGAAATGGATTCTCATTTTGGCAGAGCCAGGTTCTAGTCTGAGTGAATAAAACTCATGAAGAAATATTAAGCCCACAAATGTCCTAAAGAGCTCAACTGATTTTGAAAGCAGCCATTTCAGCAGTCAGAGAAAGTCTGGAGCACGTGATTTGGCTGTGCAGCAAACAATTGGCTATGTGCTGTCTTCCCAGCCAACACACAACTAGGGCTGGTGATTAATTCTGCTTCAGTGATAAACTAATGCTTCTGATCATCTCTGCTCATTTATTGGTGCTGGGAAGGAAAATGTGGAGTCATAACTCCTCAGATATTTCATTCTACAGATGAGTTTATAACTTCAAGTTTGGAGAATTTATTTTTATAATCGATACACACTCGTTCAAGTTAATGAAATTTCTTTAGTTGTATTGGACCATCACAAGTATTTCTTTTTCCTTTCTGCATTGTGGATAGAGAGACTGTGCATTTAATGCAACATCGTGTGTCAGAATTTCCATGAGTGTAAAGAACCACTTACCTTACTTGTATATAAAGAAATAATCCAGGAAACTGGTAAATCAGCCTGTTCTGGCATTTCTAAGTCTTCCTTTGACATCAAGATACAGTGAAAAGGATCAGCAAAAAAAGTAGAGCAAAAAATCCACATTACTAAGTTATCAAGACATTGCTGTGTCCATTTTGTACAAGAGTTTGATTCCATTTACTTTGAATCAAAAAGCTGAAATATAGAATTTTCCAAAACAAATAAAACCTGGTATGGTATTCAGCACTTTGATGGAAAGAAATTGCTCCAGCTACAGGATCTGCATTTTGAATGCTTTTCTCAAGTTCAGGACTTCTACATTTAACACAGACTGAACTTTGAGTTATATTGTGAGTTATTTTCTCATCTGTTCAATCACAGTTGGCAGCAGTTGCTGATATAGTTATAGTTGCTGATACCCTGCTGATATTGTTTGTTTTTAACTCCTTTTGCCTCTATATGTTTAGGTGATACTATTAAAACTACAGTGGATCTTTCCTGAAAATGAAACAGCCTTGGCATTCCTGTTTCTCTAGCTCACCTGAAATAATCAGAATTGCAAATATTTAGCCCAGCCACTGACTTTCTAACAGATCTGCCCACCAGGATCAGTTACAGTCACTATTTTGGGAAAGATTTTTATCTCAGCTGGTATAATTTTGTTTTTTTCTTTTCAAATCAGATTCTATTTAACAGATGTTATTAGTTGCATCAAAACGTTTTAAAAGTCAGGATTAGGAGAGAATTGATGGGGATTCTGTTTACAGCCCAGACAATTTGCAGTTTCAGATCCTGGTCTGGACAGTTTCTGACTGATACAAACAACCTGAGGTGACTGCAGTGAGCAGCTGAAGTACTGAACATGCACAGACAGTGCTTGTGGTAGAAGTTGAGCAGTGTATTTGTATCTTAACCAAGAAATAAACTCTCCCTGTTTTGCCAAGGCATCCAGGTTGACAGAGGGATTAACTTAAGTAAAACAAATGAAGGTTAATCAGCACAAAAAACCCCCAAATGGCATCTCACTTATCTGCTCTGTGGCAGCACAGAGCTCAGGGAGAGAGGAGGGTTGCAGCAGCCTCCTCTTAGCTCTGTGCTCCCCCAGCCTGGGAGACTTTCACCCCCTGCCCTGGCAGAGGAGCAGCAGAAGGCAGGAGCTGGGCCTGCCTTGCCCTGCAGTGCAGGGTTGGTGATCCCGGGGAGCAGGGCACTGGGAGCAGGGAGCCACAGGCTGTGTGCAGAGGCAGGAAGGTGCCAGCCTGCTCCTTCATCCCTGCTGGGCCTGCAGGAGCCCCACTCTTCTCTCCATGCCAGGCTTTAAAGTGCTTTAAAGTTTCTTCCTTTTACAGGACATTTTAGTATCCACAGGCGAGGGGTATTAGGATGTAGAAGGTATTGGTATTACAAACAGCAAAGTTTACCACCCACTGTCCTGGTTGTCTTCTACACATGGTTCCATTTTACTTTTGGTCTGCCGTGATTTCCAGATGCTGGAGGAAAAGGTTTAATTCTTGGGGAAATTTTAATTAATGAAGAATCCAGAATCTTTTTAGCAGCAACTACTCAGTAGCTGGAGGAAAAAAAGGTAAAGTCCATTTTTAGACCTTCCCAATGCTTTAGATTTAAAAGATAGCTTTTCTACATTATTCCAAATGCTAATTTTAGAACTGGATTTAACAAAGGTGTCCCAACATGCATCTTTTCCACACACACACACCAAAAAAAATATCAAATAGAAAAAAAAAATGAAAAAAAAGGGATGAAAGACTTGTGATGAGCAAGTATATGCAAACAGGACAGCATAAGTATGGTAAAAGAAAGATAAAGATGGGCAAATGGCCATTTTTACTCTCTCTGAAAGAAGTGACAAACTTGTAAGTCTAATTCAAAAAAGGGAAAAGGAGTATTGATGGATGTTCAAAGGCTGGAGTAAAGTTCAAATTGGGAATGTGTGCTGGGGAAGGCGCTGGGCATTTCTCTCACTGCTGCTGCTAAAGCCATTCTGAAAGGCAGCCTGACATGGCTGGCCCTGACCTCCCCTGCTTGGCCAGACCATGGCAGAGCTCTGTAACAAACACGTGCCTGACGTGCACTCTGGGCACTGGATCTCCAAGGTTACACTCAGGAGTCAGAAGCAGTGCCCAGCACAGCTGTACTGACACCCCACACTCAAACATCAGTACTGCACACAGACAGAGCAGCTGCATCTGCTTTTGTCTTTGATGTGCCTGAACTACAGGCTTTGTGCCCCTGAACTTCCACAAAACCTACACAGATGCATCCATCAGTTCAGAAGTAACTTGGCACTGAACTTCCCTGCACAAAGGGACTCAGATTTAGGCAACCTGTCTTCAAGACAGGCAGGGAGAGGAGTGAGCAGTACAAGAGGCTGTACCTGTGGGATCAGCTGCTCCTGGTTTGCTGTCTGCCTCTGCAATCCCCTTTCTGCTCTGCAGCAGCAAACGCAGCTCAGGCGCTGCCGTTCCTCAGGCTCTGGGCATTTCTGGCCTGGCTTCACAGGAGCAACAACACTTCTTGTGCCTGCAACGTGCTCTGCTCCTTGGGAATGTATCAGCCTTTGCTCTGATAAAGGCAGAAGAGAGTTTTGCCACTGTTTTTCAAACAACACATTGTCTATGAGAAAAGAGAAATTTAAAAAACTCACTGATTTACCATGTTAAAAAAAGATGGCACATTTATTGCTACATAAATGTTATATACATAGTGTTTTCTGTTACATTGACAGAAATTTTTTGAACTTCTTGCTGCTGGTTGGAAAGGTTTATCAGCAATACCTTGAAATTTGACACAGGGTACAAATCTGCAATAAACCAACAATGGAAACTGGAGAACAAGATGAGAAGCAATTCATCTCGGACAATTAGCTCTTACAATACTCCATAGGTACTACACGGTATGCTAGAACCCTACTATGGTCTTACAATGCTATTGTAAATTTCTGATATTAATGAACAGGTTATGGTAAATAACCCTACATTTTTACTACCTAATATAGTAAAATAAAGTAAGAAACTTTTTACTGAAAACTTTTTTTGATTTCAAAAATCTAGAAAGAGTAATATTTAGAATTCAAGAAATTTTCTTACAAGATTATTGTATAAAAGACTAGCTACAGTGAAAAATAAGCCAAATGTTTTTTTCTTTCTATTTTATGAAGGAAAGCTTCTGGGCATACTGCAAAGTCTAATATAGCCAAAAAGACAACAAGCTTAGAAGGAAAAAGGCCAGGCAGTGGCACGTGATCACTTTCACACGTCATAAGCAACAAATTCCGTTTAGCTGATAAACACTGAAATGAAGAACAAGGCCACAGATATAATCAGGTGTTATTTGATGATATATGCAAATTAAAGTAATAGAAATGAGTCCACTAATTCCACAAACTGTTTTGTTAGGAACCATCCAAAACATGAGCTTAAATGCATTAGTTTATTTTATCAATCCATCTTTTGTTCTTTCAAATGAAATGACTTCATAAAAATTATAGTTTTGTTCCTGTTTTGTGTGTGAACCAATTGCCAGTGATGAAAGATGCAATATATAAACAATAGCTCAGACAACCTTGGCTTAGGAAATTTCCTCCCATGGTCATTGCAGTGGAAGACAGTTTCCATGGAAGTTCAAAGGGATTTTAACCATTTCAACACGTCTGTGACAAAGGAATACTTATGGACACTATTCTGGTGGAGAAACATTTAAAGGTTTAATGCTAATATGGCTTGGGACGGGGGTATTTGCATTTGATTCACACTATTTTTTCTCCACTGACAAGCCATACAACATGACATGATAGTTAACGTGTACAGGAAGGAAAAACTGGTGACCATTGCTCTTAAGATTCCATTAAGTAATAAGCCCACCTTGCTGGTGGTTATATCATCGCACTACCTGCCACGGTGAATTTAGGATTTTACTATTCACCAAAGTTACAGCCTGAAAAAAAATCTCCTTTGTATTTTAATGCATTTTGTGCTTACATACAGCTAACACTTTACATGTACTATATGTAGTACTTACTGCTCGGAAAACAAAGCAACTCTAACAAAGTAGATTCTCCCCACCCAATTTACACTTCACGTTACAAGCTTTACTATGAAGCCTAGAAGCCTAAAAAGGTTTTGTTTATAATTAGAAAAAAAAAAAAATGTTTCAGGAAAGTCTGAGGGAAAATAAAAATCACTTTTTAAATCCAAGAAATGTTATGGTCACAGTATTGCTCCAGCCTGCAGCCTTCACGAGGCCTCTGAGTGGCTTGAGGCACAGAGCTCAGTATGGAAGGGGAACTGTGACCATAACTGTTCAGATTACCAGAGATCAAAAATAACATAAAAAAAGCTATACCAAGGAATAGTTTCCTATTGCATGGAAAACACTAGTCATATGGCAAAAGGAGAGGAAAGGACAACAAAAGACTTTTCCCTTCCTTTTTTAAGACACTAATAGGTATGCTGGGAATGCTACGGGTCGACGGTTGTCACTGCTTTGTTCTCTGAATGTGAACAGCTTTAGTAAATGCTGGCATTCAGCTGAAATTTTATCAGCTTTTAACATGTTAACTTTTCCCTTTATATGTAGACCTTTACAGTTCCATAACAATAAATAAAATTTGTAGTTACAATGCATTTGTCAATTCAGTTTAGGCACAAGGCAACTTCCACAATGAGTGGAGAGATCACAACAGTCTCTGATTGTGCAGAAGCGACACACTGCTTGCAACAGAATGATATGTTCAGAGTATCTCATGGGCTGAAATTCTGTCTGAAGATCTTGTATCTTCACTCCTGATGCAGGTGTTGACCAGTAGCTTTGATCATAAGATTGCATTTGAGTTTCTTGCTTCAAGTGTTTTCTCCTGTCAGGTTTGTGTCTTCATATAATGTTAGTTGTCTGTGTCCTTGTGAAGAAAGGTCACCTTCTGTGTATCCTACCAATAATTCTGGAATTCTAGAAAGAAATTTAGAAGAAAGAGGTTATTAGGAAAAGAATAATTTAAAAGCTTAGTATCAACACTAGAGGCCTAATTTAAACCGGATTTGGTGGCATTTTCAGTCATTTAGGTGCAAAAGAAAATCACATTGAGAGACCCTGAAATCCCCTGTTCCAGAAGTACCCATCTAGAACATGACATATTGAAGAGATTACTCCAAAGAACCTTCTGTTGGGCCTCTCTGGATATGAGAGAAAGAATAATCTGCACATCTCAGACCTTCAGTTTGTGTCTGACTTTGCTCTCCAAAGCAAGCAGTGCCAAGTTCACTCCCTCCTGAAGGTAAATTGCCATGTCCCTGTACAGCCTTTTCTGTCATTGTCACACTTCAGTCAACCCACAAAGTCACTGCTATTAAAAAAGCAAAGACACCAAACTTCCCAAAGTGATTCTTTGTATTTGTATGGCAAGAACAGACTAAGTTGGCTGTAAATCAAAAATCATCTGACAATTCCAAAGTAGCCAATTGCTCTTGTATGAAATAAAACAAAGTAGAGAAATTCAAAGCATTAAAAATTATAGTACACACAACAAGAAGAAACCTCCCAAAACATAAAATTTATTAAAGTTCTGGATTAAAACAAGGGCACTGAACCCAGGTTTTTTTATTCTTTTTGAAAGTGGCAACATCTCTACTGGAATACTCTTTTTTTTTTCCTTTTAAAATCAATCCCAACTATTCAGAAAACCAACCAACAACATGAATAAACCCAAAAGACTGATATGCTTGTAGGGCCTCCCCTTCAGTGTGTTTAAATGAGATATTACATACTAGGCCACCTTGCAAAGCTGCAAACTTTACTTTCAAATTTTAACTGTCTTCACCAATACAGATTGTGACTTAAGACTGTTCCCAGTCTCTGTTGGGTAAATCAGAGGAGTCAGAATGACTGGCCTTGAGCCAGAGAGCAAATCTCTCCGGGATGAGGAGTCCCTGAAACTGTATCAGCACTGGGAAACAATATGTGGATTTTTAAATGAACTAATGTCATATTTAGATCATTTAAAGATGTATAATTCATCTCCATTAAGCTTGGCTTATCTAGCAAGCTGTTCACTGTTCCTCTGATGTCATGCCAAGAAGGCCACCTGAGCCAAGAGACGTAGCCATTGGCAACAAGGCACGAAAATAAAGAGACTGACGACAATTTCTTGGGGTTTTATTATAAACCCAAACAAATCTGCAGCCTTCTGCTTCATCTGAGCGATGTGAAATCACAGAGAAGCTTGGTGCTGCTGGCAGCTCAGAAGCTAAACCCACCATTCCCTGGTGCCTCCCCCACTTGGGCCAGCACAAAGCAGCAGGAGCTCCCCTGACGTACCTGGCTGGTGTTCACATATGACCCATAGGGTTGGTAGTTTCACTCAGGCCAGGGTGGCTTCCTGGGTGTGGTGTTGGTGGCTCTGCCGATACGGCAGAAACTTTTTCTTCTTCCCTTCTCTTAAGGCAGGCTGCTTTAGGGTTTAGGTTTCGTTCTGGAACAGAAAAATCAGAGTTCTTAATATCCCATACGCTGCCACCATGGGCAATATCGATACACGAACCCTGGAGTAAAAACAGCTCTGCAGCTTCCCTCTTCAGCTCCTGACACCCCCTGCTCACCCACAGGTGTCCAAAGCTGCAGACAATCACTACTGAAAGTCCTGCCAAACAGCTCCTAAACTGGCATTCAAAAAACAAAGAGACAAAAAGCCAAACGCAAACCCTTTCAGCAGTCTACACATACACCTTGAGAAATTTTAAAAAGCATCTTCTTTATCAGCGTAAGACACTGAAGTGCTAAATGAGAACTGTCTGTAATTTACAATATAATAAAATGGAATTTATCTTTTTTTTTGGTAGGCTGAAGTCTTACCAACCTTGCTGACATCACACTAGTTTTAGTAATGTTGCTGCTTCTTTCTTCCCAGTATTAGCCAGCTGTTAGGGGAGGGGAGGGCAGCACACCCTGAATGGATAGTTCCCACCAGCCTCAATCTGTGAAACCACCTTATGCCCATCTTGGTTCAATCAAAAGACTGTGATGACAGTCACATACAGCAGGAGCATTATTTTTTTAAAAAAACCCTATTTCCTCTCACATTAAAGTCAAAGCTTTATAATAACCAGCTGTGGACCAGCTATCAAGGTATTTTCATCAGTGTGTTTCCACTTCCCCACTTAGCTTCAATAGATGTAGATTTGGATCTCATTTCCAAATAATGATAGTTTCTAAAAGTCAACTGTTTCTGCTCTTCAAAATGGCTTTTCACGAGTCAAATACAGAACATGTAAATCACAGGGGTCCAAAAAGACACACAAAAAACTTGTAATATATTCCACTGTGGAATTTAATCAACATTTTAAGGTATTTTCTAGCTGTCAGTGCATTCTGTTTTGCAGTTGGAGATGGCAGATACAATTATAACTGCAAGAAGTCTGCCAAAACTGAACAGACAGCACAAGCCCTTCTCTTGCACTGCACAGGCACCCCTCTAGTAACTGCAGTTTACTGACCCCTGTGCATTTTAGCTCATCTGACAGAGACTATTTTGGATGGACTTGATAGTTCTGCTGTCACCAAAGTCATTATCAACAGCCTCCTACTGCATTTCCTTAAGGATGAGCACTCTTAAAGAGTCTACTGGAAAAAAACCCCAAAACTGCTAACTTTCCCTAATCAGAGTTTTCTTTGTCTAACTGTGGCTTGCCTTGAAGTTTTAAAGATTTAATTATGTGGAAACTTTGAAAGGAAGTTAATTTACAGTGATTTAGGAAATGGAGATAAAACCTCTGGCCTACACTGAGAGCTTAAATCTGAAATGGTTCATTTTGAATAGCACCAATCACAAAATGAGAAGCTTCATTACCAGCAGGGAGAGGAAATTGTTTATGCAATTACATAAAGCACTGTGCAAGCTCCCGTGGGTGTCACAGGCAGCTCCGGTCACTCACTCACAGGAACAGGTGCAAAGGGGGACGGGCAAGACAAACGGGAGCCAGGGCCTCTCTCCAGGAGAGACGGGAGCACAGGGAATGGGAGGAGGGAGGGTCTGCATTTACACTGCCTGTGCAACCAGGCCAGCTCAGCTGTTAGCACTGAACAAAAACATTTCTACCACAGACACCAGGGTTGGAAGTCCTCTGACAGAGGCAGAGTGATTTTATTAACTGGAGCTTCCAGTGAATTACAGAGTCTGTGAGAGCAGGGAGATGGACTTGATGCTTTTTAAACACCAAAACCCATACTTGATTAATGTCCCTCTAACTTCATAATACTCAACCTTATCTTCTAGACCACGGCAAGCATTTTCAGACCAAAACAGTGCCTGAGATCAAAGTCTCAAAGATGCTAAAACCGGGTTTTACAACGACCCCAGCTGCTGTCTCATCTGCAGAACAGTTGCTCTGTGCCTTGGAAGAGCTCTGGCTGGAGACAGTGTGTTTCTTTACCAAAACCTGAATCAATAAAAGTGCCTGAAAACACAGCATCTCATCCTTACTGCATGAAGTACATAAGTTTGTGTTAAGTTAGTTATTTAGTCACTTTCAATAAACTTCTGTTGCTTGGATCTTTCGTGCAAAATGCGAGCAACAAATGAGAAAAAGGAAGTAAAAATGAGGTACGCAAAAATAAAACTCAGTTAACTCAGATGTTATCACTCAGTGGCATCAGTGGTTCAAAGATGTAGTGCACTGAGCAAATACAACCACTGACATACCCACATCTCAGACTTTTCACTTGATGCACTTCCCTCAGGGAGACGCCAAGGAAGATGGCTGCGAACGAGTCCCAAACCGCAAAACACGAGGACGCTCATTTGGGAAGTGCCACCTCCACAGAACGAGACTATTTCTGTTGGAAGGGACTCCCAGCCACCATCCAGATTGAGTCAGGGCTGACCAAAAGTTAGAGCAAGGTGCCCCAGAATTTCAACATGTCTTTGACAAAAGTAGACAGGGGGATTAAAAGTCAACTATGGCTTCACCAACTCACAAGAACAGAAGAGCTGAAGAACCAAACATTATTCCTAGAACCATCTCTCCTTATGAGAGATGCAAAGCAGTTTTTCTTCTGCACCTACCAGCAGGCCTATTGTTTCCTTCTTGATAAAATTTAAAGGCATCAGAGAACATTCATGCAAACCCAACTCTAATTCAATTAGAGTAGAAGTCTCCTCCCTCCCCAGTACACGTTTAATGCAAAAACTTAAGGAAACACAAATTCACTGCATTGTAATATTTCAATTACATAGAGATCATTCTAAAACAGATCTCTTATTGTTGGTAAAGCTTTTCTACTACTAAACAAGTGCTTGTTACAATTGAAAGCAATTTCTATCAAACTTTTCAATAAAGAATTTGCCTTTAAAACTTAAGAGATGACTAATTGAACAGGAGAAAGAGGTCAAAGCATAAACCTTATATTCACTCTGTTCCCCCTTTCTTTTTTTAAGTAACATTCTTTGCTTTTTCTAAACAATTTCAGCGTCATTACAGAACAGCAAACACACTTTCAGCAGCTCGTGCATCTGGCTGAGCAGGCTTCAAGAGCCCCACACTGCTCCATGGACAAAGCTGCCCCAGCCCCCGAGGCCACTGACCTCTCACTTGCTGCTCCAGGCTGAGGATCACTGCCACAGCCTGGTGGAGGATGAGCAGCTTTGTCTGTGGCTTCTCACTCTTCAGGTGCAGCTGGCACATGCGGCCCAGCTCCTTGAACGCCTCGTTGATGTCCCGCACGCGCAAACGTTCCCGGGCGTTGTTCGCCATTCTTCTCTCCTTTTCTCTTTCGATTTTCTGCTCTGGGTTTAAATCCTCATCTTCGTTAGTACTGCTGCAAGAAAGCAAACGTAACAGGGTATTGAAATAACACTGGCATTTCAAACAAGTGATCCTGGTGCTGACTCCAAATAATTGAAGAATAAGACAATTTCCAACAAAGTTTTTGCTATTTTCCAATACATTAGCTTATATAAAAATGCATTCAAGGAATATTCAATTTCATGTTCTTATTTAAGAGTTTTGCTTTTGTTAAAAGAACACACTGGCAAATTTTAGAATGATTTCTTCTTTGACTACTCAGTGTAGAGCTGAACAGTTATATTTACAATTCCTGAACTGCCTCAAATGATATCAAGTTGCATAGCCTTTTTTAATACAGGTTCATCCAATTTAGTCTAAAACTGTGCAAAACCTCTGTTCTACAAAAATTAACACTAACATGCCACTGAACACCTGTTAAAACAGATTATGCTGCCAGTGGTTGCAAAATTTTGATTTTTTACTGTTACATTAAATTTCAATGCTTGTATTAGGCAGAGCCAGAAGCATTAACTCAGTGTCAGCTCCAATTTTGTGTCTGTGGCTTGGGAGGGGGCAAAGTGCTTCAAGAGGATATTTAGCCACAGTGTTTCACCTCAGGCTCCAAGTCAGGAGCTGGAGCTCTCCACAGCCACAGACTCACCCTAGAAGGGCAGCCCTGGCCCAAGCCCAAAGCATCACTAATCCCTGACATTGTCCCATGCTCTGTGCTGGGCAGGGCCCACAATCTTTTGCTGCTTACACGTACAGGCACACATTAGGCATGGCACTAGCATAAGGGAATGCACACTTAACAAGATGATTTTTCCTGCAAATCTTCTACCTTGTATATAAATATATACAGATACTATAAACTTTTTCTCCCTTTCATTGGTGTATGCACTGCAGTAGTACAAAAGCCTTGCAATAAATTTATCAAATGTAAGAACAATGTGCTAGTGAGCATTATCAAAGCACAGATTCTCCAGGTTGTGTCAGCAACGCACCTTGTTCTGCCTCTGGATGAGACCTTGATATCCTTCTGGGAGGACTCGTCATCTGATTTCATGTCATCTGATGAGGGGGGTTCATGGATATTTTCATCCTTCTCCTTATGCTCAGACTTGATTTCTGTTGGACCTATAGCCACAGACTGGCTCTGTAAGCCACCCGAGAGTGCTGCAAGCAAGCAGAGAGCAGAGTGAGTGTCACAGCTCTGAAACACTGCCCAGAGCCTCGGCAGATAACGGCAGCGAGGGGCCAGAGCCGAGCACGAGTCTGGGGAGACTACAGGAAGAACGAACAGAAACAAGCAATCCTGGCAACACTGCTGGACTCGGACATGTGTCATGGGTTATAAAGCAATCACAGCTCACAGAGCAGCTTGATTGGTAACAGCTTAGTCTAAGGAAAATACTGTTTAAGAGAAAAGGACATTGAGTGAAGTAAGGAAATTTGCGTCTGATGTCTGGGCTGCAAATTCAAGGGCAGAGCTGCACTGACATCAAGGCTTGGGTTTAGGCTGAATGTGCAACACCCCCAAAATGGTGCTAGCATGCTAATAAAGGAGCTGACTTGTTTTCTGCAGTTTACTTCTTCAGCTAAAAATGGAAGGAACTGTAAACATGGGTGTGGAATGACCTCCTTTCACTGGCTGTGCTGAACTCTGGTCTCAGCCCACTCCACAGCTCCCTGCCCAACTGGGAAATGGCTGCAGCTCTGCAAGTGGATCCCTTAAGCTGGAGGGACGTGGCTGTAATGCAGCCTTTCTCTTGAAATTATACTGGGATAATCGAGGAATGCCCTCAAAATTGTTGCAGGAGTCCCTAACACTGGTAGTATATTGGATCTGTTATTGATTTTTATTTTTCAACCTTATCTATGCCCCTATCCCTTGCACTGATGCCATTTTACCAAGATTTACAGCCTCACTGGCTCTGAACTACTGCAGACTCTGTCCAGCATTTAAGCCTGAGAAGTTACCTCTGTAGCTGTCCTGTGTTTTATGATTTAGTTCTGTGCTCTGAGCAGAAACTGTACTGGGAAGAACTGAATGGTTGCTGTTGAGGCTGACACCTTCTTCCCGGTGAGTCCCAACCTAAAGCAAGACAAAGTAGAGATTTCTATTAAAGATGTCATTCAAAGAAATAGTCCAAAAATAGATAGTTTAAAACACTGAAAGTATTTGTTGGATTAGAGACTTGAGTTAAAAATCTCACTGAGTAAAGGAAAGATTTAGTTGATAGATGCTGTTACACTGAAACACCTGATTACACCTTACTGGACTGGGCTGTATCTCAAGCAGTGACCAACCCTGTTTGAAATAAAATAATCCAGCTATCTATTCTTACCACCTATCTTCTCATCTATTCCTTCATAATACATCATGATTTAATTTCTGAGTAGCAAGCACTGAGATTAAGAGTCTTGAAAAATTCTAATTTTGCATAAACTCGAATTAATGATACGTACGTGAGACAGCTTTGAGTGTGCTACCTAACCTGAAGAGGCAACCTGTTAAAAACCTGCTGCTCGATACAGAATACTGTCATCAACTTCTATTAAAAAAATATTTGTTCGAGAAAAAAAAAGAGGTAAAGATACACTGCCTGTATTTAAACAATTTGGAACACAGACCATTCAAAGCTTTTGATTTCTAAAGGCACAAAAGTCCTTAAACATTTATAATATAACCAACATAATACAATTAAACAGTTAAAAAATGAACAAAGACGAGGGATTCTACTATTATTTGTATAGTTACAAAAACTGGCTACAGATGAAGCTTTTTATTGGAACAGTAGCAAACATGTCAACTAGAAGATTAAGCCTTTAATTAAATAGGTTTATTGCCTGGAGTTACACATGAGAACCACTGTTTTTCAATAAATCCTTCAATCCTAGTAAACTGCTGAGCTTTGAATCCCTCTTGAGTAATTAATGCAGCTTTTACCTTTCATGTCTTAGTATGGGTTTTACCCAGAGAGAGATAAATACCCTTATGCAAGTTTATCCTTTGTTTAATATACACTTGTTCCTGTAAGCTAATGCACAGGAACAAAAAAAGAAAGGGGGAACCCCCCCTCCCCAACAACCCACAACTAATATCAGGTCATTCTGGGCTGCTATTTGTATCCATTGTTCTGCAGAAAATCTCCTCTTGTATACTGTGGAATATCTGTTGCTATTTTAAGTATATTTTATCTTCCTCTGCTTGTAAAGGCTTTGTGAGAAGTTCTACTCTGGATACAGTCGGCCCAGCTCCTGCAAGAGTCATGAACTCGCTGGGGGGAAGGAGCTGAACCTGGGTCTTTCAGCCTAAGGAAAAAAACTCTTTACAACTGAAACATGAAGCTCATTCTCACTCAGAACTTTTCAAAACTGAGTCCCCAATTCTGCTTTGCAGGTTGTGTGTTTTATTTTCTTCTTCTAGTCATGCTTAGTCCTAACACTTGAGGGTGCTTTTATTCAAACTACAGACTATTAATTGTTTCAGGGCCAGGTTTGTTCCAAAATCTACTTCTTAAAAAAGGCAAAGATTTCTTAAAGCTGTGTACAAACATAGTAGCTGGCAACTTTCAAATCTAGAGCAAATCTAAAGGCAACAGATTAGCAAATCAATTCTGATCAAGGCAGAGAATAGATGAGAAATAAAACCTGAATTCAAGTCCCCGTTCCAAATCTTTGAAACCAAGATGTACAAATTAAAAGCATACAATTTAGATTAACAGGATTTCCACAGAAATCTTAAGAGCTAAAATGTTACAAAACTGATCATAACACTGATTTTTATCTGTGGACTATGATATACCAGAAAATCCAATCTGGCAAACAAAAAAAACCTCAACAAAATGACTTGCAGAAAGTCACCTCATCCCATGGAGGCCAACAGCTCTGTTTGCTACAGTTAAAATAGATAGGAGGCTGCTTCAAGCTACCAAAGATTCAAGCATCTTAAACATTGAGTTCCGAAAATTCGGTTTGCTCTCCTTTCCCTGGACTCGAACTGCATAGAGAAAGGGCTTTCCCCATCTGCATTTCAATGGAGCACAACCTCGGGCTTCCTTTAAGTCTTGTGAAAGGCATCCGAGGCCATCAGCTCCGCGGCGCTCCGAACAAACGAGCTCCCGACATGTTTTATCGCTTTTATTTACAAGCGGTTCCCAGTCAGGCGCTTTCCTAGCGCCAAGGGCCAGCTCCGGGGGCAGCGAGCGGCTCCCGCGGTGCCCGGGGATCGCGGCGCTCCGAGCGCTCCCATTTCCATACAGCTGCCCGGGCCGGCAGCGCGGGCTGAGCCGCGGCCCTCGGAGCGCCGGCCTGCGGCAGCTCGTCTCGAAAGCCAACTAACTCCGAGTTAATTCATCCAGCCTTGTTTCCATGGTCTCGCCTCACATGCAAAGCTCCAAGCTTCCCAAGCACACAAAATGGGAGACACATGGAAAGCCAGGCTCTGCCACACGGCAGGAACGCAGAGCACACAGTGAGGGGAGCACAGCGGGGAGCGGGGAGCGAGCGGCGCGGGCTCCGCAAGGATCTGTGAGGAGTGACCAGCACAGGGACTGCCCGGATCTGCTGAGTGACCAGCACAGGGACTGCCCGGATCTGTGAGGAGTGACCAGCACAGGGACTGCCCAGATCTGCTGAGTGACCAGCGCAGGGACTGCCCGGATCTGCTGAATGACCAGCGCAGGCACTGCCCGGATCTGCTGAGGAGTGACCAGCACAGGGACTGCCCGGATCTGCTGAGTGACCAGCACAGGGACTGCCCGGACCTGCTGAGTGACCAGCGCAGGGACTGCCCGGACCTGCTGAGGAGTGACCAGCGCAGGCACTGCCCGGACCTGCTGAGGAGTGACCAGCACAGGCACTGCCCGGACCTGCTGAGGAGTGACCAGCACAGGCACTGCCCGGACCTGCTGAGGAGTGACCAGCACAGGGACTGCCCGGATCTGCTGAGTGACCAGCGCAGGGACTGCCCGGATCTGTGAGGAGTGACCAGCACAGGCACTGCCCGGACCTGCTGAGGAGTGACCAGCGCAGGGACTGCCCGGACCTGCTGAGGAGTGACCAGCATGGGCACCGAGCTTGGTACCAACGTGTTCACATCACTGTCCTTTGCCTGTTTCCTCCACACAATGCTAACCCAACACAGGTCTGTCATCCAGTGCAATCACAAAAAACTTAGCCCTCAGTATCCCCAGGTTGTGAAACAGCAGTCCTGTTACAAGATTATACGTTGAATTTACAAGGTCAACTGTATTCATTCTTATGCACGTCAAGAAAGACTTATACATAGGACAATCTGTATCCCCTCTGACACTTGCAAATTAAAAAAAGCCCAAAAAAACCAAACCTGAGGGCAGAACATATTTCAGTTGATTTAAGTGGTAACATTTGGGATCTGAAACCAGAAAACCAGTTAAGTATTTTAGGCAACTAAATAAAAACGAGACGAATCATGGGCAGTGATGACACACAACTGCATGCAGGAGAATCGAGAGTGACACGTGGGGAAATTACATCTCTGTCCTGTTAATACTGGTTCTGCACCTCACACTCTAGTTTGACTATTCATTTTGAGCACTTGGCACTGAAAGATTTTGAGAAATGGAAAATAAAAATGCCACTCTTGGTCTGAGTCTTTGAACTTTTCAAGCCCTACTAGCTGGTCAGTTTAGCTATGGTCATTAAAACCATTTTAGCCAAGGTATGCATAATTAAGGCAACAAAAAGGGCTTTGTAACCAAGAATTTTACACTTCAGACAGTTTAGAGTTGTTCAGCAGGAGCATAATCTCTGCAGGGAAATAGCAACTCTTGGAAGGGTTTGAGCAAGAGCAGAGGCTGGTGCTGGCAAAGCTGCTGAACTGCCCTTTTGTGCTTCTGCAGGAGCAGGCACAGGGCACAAAGAGGGAGATCACCAGTTTTCTTAGATTCCTGTTATACCTGAAAAAGCTCTCTGACTTAAGGATTGAGTTTCATCCTTAACTGAGTTTCCAGGCCTTTTATTTATTTATTTTTAATCAGTTCAGGCTGTTCTTTTTCCATTGTATTACAATGACAAATAAAAAGCAGCTTGAATAAGAACAAAAAGTATTACTTCTTAACTTTTCAATAATACATGAAATAAAATACAAATCGACTTCAAAGGCCAGTTAGCAAATATTTGATGAGTTTGAGATATTAAAAATCTATTTGAATAAGTCTAATGGCCAGCCCAGCTAAAAAGAAAACAAGACCATTCAGAGCAAGCAGGAAATGAAGTCAACTAGAGTTGTAAAATAAATCTGGCTCAAAAATTAAGCAAATGTTAAAATAAAACCATGCCTGGTTACACTAATTACATAAAAAGGAGTTAAATTACTCATTTCCTAGCTCCTTCTGCCAAGATCATCATCTTCAAGGGAAATTAAATTTTTTTTTTTTCCTTTTTTTTTAAAGAGCAAAAATGTTTTGTGTAAAGATCCCACCCTCCTTCAACAAGGAAGTTTCATTTAGTGCAGAATTCCAATGAACATTGCTTGACCCTATGTCAAACAAAACTTCAAAAATAGGTTATCACCATTATCAATGTTGACATTTCTCACTATGTTAGCCCAATACTCACTATTTTCTTAAAATTTACTGGATGCCATCTCAAGTAAAGCAGTATCTAAATCCAGAATGAAGGCTGGATCTTACAACTGAGGTCACGTGTCAAATCCTCTGCTCTCCTACTCACTATTTAAAAAGAACGCCAACCTAATAGCAAATAAGAGTTTGAAATTAATTGGTTATTGAAGAAGAATTACCCCTTATACTTGGGAGGCATTACTGCAATGCAGTCATCACTAATAAAGCACCACAGCCAGATGTGCCAGCCCCTGCCCTGTACCTATTTAAGGACTCCATCCCAAGTCGTGCTGAGCTCCTGCAATTGCAAATGATGTCAAAGGGCGCTCTTTGGGGACTGGGCAAGGCCACAACAGGATGCCTTCTGTTGGAGCCAATTATTCTGATGTAACAAAATTAAGGTTAATCCAAGAAATTCTTTAGCTGACTCATTTTTTCAAGCCAAAACTGAGCTGCAAGTTTGTTTCACCAAGTGAGGATGAAATGTATAGGCAATTTTTTTTTTGTGTTGTTTTCCTAATTTAAGTTTATTTCTAACAGACAAGCAGCTGTCAGTCAAATAATGAGATGATAAATTAGGTCTGTACTACATTTAAGTTACCCAACTATATTAAACTAGAAATCAAGGAACTTCTGTCCATTTTGGAGAATCATTTTCCACTGTCCTCTATTCTAATAAAAAACTGAGCTGATAAAATATTTATCATAGCTTATTTAAAAGAGAAACTGAGATTTTTATGTATTTTGGCACTATTTGTATTTATTTGATTTTGTCTAGCTTAGCAGTATCAGAAGGTTCCTCAAGTCACAGAAAAAATTTGTCACTGCAGTTTCAGTCACTCACTTTGCTCCACGTCAAGATCAGAGGGGGGAAAAAAGTTCTTTTGTACGACTAAATTTCAGTCTACCCCAGAACATGGTAGAACTTTGACAACATTCTTTAAATATTAAATCTCAGTAGGTACTGAGAAAAAATTCAAAAGTACTTATGCATCACTTCTTTCATTACTAAAAGTAACTTGTGAACTTGTATAGAAAGCTGAAGTTGGATGTGCATTTGGAAAGTTCCCCCTCCCCAAAGCCCCCAGACACACGCAGCTTATAGAAAGCAACCAGTTCTTTTTGATGTTTACTGCAGTGGTCCTGAAATTAATATAAATGGATGTGTGACGTGCGAATGGGAGAGCCTGGAATTAATTCTCTTTTATAGAATACAAACCCTTCAGCAATTGGGGTACCTAATTATTTTGATGATAGGTGAAATTTTGCCTTGATCACATAGTACCCAGCTGTGAATCTGTTTTATAACAGAAAATTTCACAGCATGTAACTGGTCTTTAAAATTACGCTGTAAACATGCAAACACATGGCACCACTAAAACAAGCATGTTTTTAAAAGCTCTTTTTCCTTTAAGCATTTTTAAGAAGGGTGGAATGAAAAGGAAGAAAAAGGGAAGTGAGCAATGCTACAAATAGATTCGTTTACTGTGTAATGCTTTTAGCATATTTCTGATCTATAAAAAGCTCGACTACATTTTTTCAGAACAGTTCACATTTTTAAAGAAACTAAAAGAGATGGATTGAATTATTTCACCCTTCTTGGGGATTAATCTGAAAGTAGTTTCCTTTTCATTGTTACTTACACTACAGCTGTGCTCAAACTCCTTTTCACTTCGAAAAAAAGTTTAAATTTTGAGCCTGCGCACACTATGGTTCCACATTCCAACAGCTTCCTCCCAGTCCTCTGCCAGCATCTGCTATTGAAGACTAGTTCCAATTTACAATAAACAGCTTTTCCAGACCAGAACACTTGAAATTCAGTCCTTCTTGACTGCTTTTCCCATTCAATCTCCCTATTCACCATTTCAAGGAGAAAACGGTTCTGCCAATTATTACACATCTGGAAAAAATGCATGTATAAGCTGAAACGCTCTCAGCAGAAAGTTTCAGCTTTCTGCATATGGTCACAGCAGGATTTTATGGGCCACTGACCAGGCCAAAGTCTAAGTTTTCCCATCTTTTTCCTCCCCCTCATTTCTGCCCACCCCCACTCCAACATTCTAATTGGAAACCCATAGCAGGTGCAAGCTGCCATCTTTACCTCCACAAGAGTCTCAAGCGGTTTCTTCCTGATAAATATTAGTCTTACAGCCCAGTTCTACCTCAGTAGGCTCTACAATAGTTTCAATGCATCAGCTGCAATTGCTTTGCATAAACATGCTCATGTTTTATAACATCATTACCATGGATGCTTGTCTGTTGGCTGCTACAAGGCTGGACGCTCCATAGTTTGAGTTCAGGCTTCCAATTGGCCCGTTGTGGGATGGTCCCAATAAACTATGGATATCTCCATGGCCAGCTGCCAGGCTGGTGGAAGGCCCCACGGCGTGGTTCCTCAGCACATGGATGGCATCATCGAGTCTGTCCAGGCGATCCTCCATCCGGGACTGCTGTGGGGGAGCAAGAGGGACAGGACACCCCATTACTGAATAAATCCCTGGGCTCTCACACCACAACAGAGTCTATCTCGGAGGTATTAAAGATAGAAGATGAAATGTGGTATCAAAATAGTATCAAAAGACTTTGAGAGCACCTACCAGCACTACAAACAAACAGGAAAAAGAAAATATTATCTGGAGATTTTGTTCAAGATAGCATTCATTCCACAAATAGGTGGCAGCTTTGAAAGTGAAGCTTATTATAAGGTTAATGTTACTCAGCTGCTATTATATGGCATGAAAAGAAAAAAGGAATTGCTACAAAATAAGCTAATGCAGGACAAGAAAGAATGATCATAAAATCAGCCTCACCATGCTGGAAACAATTAAGAGAGGCAGTGATTTTTTGAGAATCTGTATTACAAAAAAACTGGACAAAACTTTAAGTTATTTTTTAAAATGGACCTTCAAACAGATTAAGTATTTCAGAAATAAAAGCGAGTTATTTGTGTTACTACCGAAGTCTGTCTTAAAACTACTTTCTTTTAGTTACTTTCTTTTATTAAAATGAACACCAAAAAACCCCAAAGCAAAACCAATTCTGACATTGCACCTCTAGAAACTGAAACAGCAGGATGTTGGAGTCAAAAGATGGGTCATACACTACACTAATTTGAGTTCTTAACGGGGAATCCGAAGGAAGCGTTAATTGAAACACAAAAAGGCACCATCTAAAGTGAAATAGTACCTCACAGACATCCTTTAAGAAGGACATTGCATCTTGCAAATGCTCGTGAAGTTGCTGTTCAACTCGATTTTTCTGGCAAAGTCAAGACAGAACAGGAAGCAAAGCACAGGTTAAGATTAATTCAAAAAAGAGGTGAGGAAACAGCTGATGTGCATGTCAGCAATAAATTGTTAGTCAAGTTAATGCAACAGAGATCTGATTATATTAAGATAAGAAAAGGCTAATATTTAACACTGCAGTTACATTAGGATTCTAAGATGTACATAACAATTATATTTAATTGCAAAAATATTGAAGAAAAGAAATCTGATTTAACTTATCATTTATCCTTGTTAGACAGAAAAAAAAAAATAGAAATTACATCTGTGGAAACTAAAAATATTAAGCAAGTAATCAAAACCTTCCCTCAAATTTTCCCTGTTTCCTTCCCAACATTGTATCGGAAATGTAAGAAGGAAGTCAGTAACTGAAATCCTCTGCTGAATCCTCAAAAGAAGAAGATTTACAATGCTGTAGATTACTGCCTGTGTGTTTTTCTGTAAAATATTTAATTAATAAATGAACATTCCCCACAACAAATAATAATTACAAATAAAATGTATTAATACTTTAATAACAGTGTAATGCAAACAAGCCCTAGAGACTGCCATTCGAGGGAGAGAGGGGGAAGGACAAGTAAATGCGGAGGCATGAAGTCTTTATCTTTCTCCAGACTGAACTTTAGATAAGAATTAGCTATGGATTTGTGAAAAGGTACCAGAATCTCATAACAGCGCTTTAGCACCAGCTGTCCTCAGCACAGAAGCCTGATGCCCAAGGAACAGATGGTGAAAGACACACCCTGCACGTCTTATATTGTTCAACTGAACAGGCCATTTGTTAGCAAAGAATTCATTTGTAATGCTATCCTACTGTTTCCTTTAATGATATGCAGGATTTATACAAAACCCAGCCTTCAGCTCCTAAGTAAAAAGTACTATGTTGCTTTCAATAATTCTTACCAAGGAGTGTAGAGAGTTTTCATAGCTGGGAGATGAGGGGGCTTGTCCTCCACTCCTCGACCACTGACTGGCACCTGTCAAAATTGTCTAGGTTAGTGCACAGATTTACACGGCAGAAGTGGGAAGCAGAGACTGTATTTCTCAACATAATTAAACCCAACATATTCTGCATAAAGGTAAGCTAACATATGGGTACACAAAGGAGGACAAATTCCTTCATTCTGCCTTATTGAGGGATAATTATCATATCCTGGCATCTGTAGGGTTAGATCATCGTCAGTGACAAAAGCGGTGACATCTTCAAAGTACTTCAGCATTAAAAAGTGGACTAAGTACACACACACACCATGTTTGAAATACCTGCTTCTGCCTGTGTCACCATAAAAGACCTGCTGAATTCTTCTTCACATTCTGTTCAGTATATGAAGGGGTATTTTTAATATTGTTAAAATGCATAATAAAAATATTTAAAGTAATCCAATGGATACCAAGTTAATGATAATTGGAGAGCCATTTTTATAACACCTCTCTACTAAACATGAGAACTTAAAAACGGATCTAAAGGCTTTATCTTGTCTAGTTGTACACTATACCATTTTAGATTACAATATATTCCAAATTAGGAAGAGTAAAAATACACCTAAGTCATTCCCATTTGGTATTTCAGATATAGTACATTTAAGGTAAATCAGCACCAGAAGAATCGTTGATTGTGCAACAAATTGACAATTAAATTCATATTACCTACACACTCTAAATTCAAATACATAGGCATTCTAATCTGACATAAATATACCTAATTGTCATGTAAATTTTAAAAATAATTAGATGTGAAATGCAATAACTAATAAAGCAGTACTTTTAACACAAAGCCTGAAGTAGTACAACATACATTTTTCTCACCAACTAATAATGCATCTTTTATAAAGATACTACATGAAATTCTATGGCCATTAGAGACAGCTTCCTTTCAGCCATACAAATGTAATAATAAAGCAATTACATTAATAAATTATGGATATACAATCCAACGCAGCTCATTAAAGGAAGAGCCTGTGGGCTTGTTCTTTCAGTAACAGCCAGAGCTGTGCGTCTGGAAAACTGGGAAAAGGTTTAATAACATTACAGTTCCTTTGTTCAGAGAGCTGCAAGTAGTTACCTTTTAAAGACAAGGTTTTATTTACCAAAAAGAGTACAGCTTGCGTAGCTATTAAAATTATTAAAATACCTAAATATTTCCTTTCTAATTAAAAAATAAAAAAAAATCTTCTATTTCGTGAAAGTTCAGAGTTGCCATAATTGTGTTGGAATTCTCTTTTAAAATACAAAGAATTCAGTGAGTAAGTTTATAATTACCAATTTTCACTTCACACGGCTACTCTGGGTCTGGACCTGTAGTCTCTGTCTGCATTGCTGTCATTCCTGAAGCTGGGAATAACGCTCGGACTCCTACTTATTTTTGCACAGCCATTAATGAAAAAAAGTATGGAGTATTTTCGTTCATCGTCATCATGTTCGAATTTTTCCCTGCTCAGAACTCCATTTTTGGAGCCAGGACTGTGGTCAGGAGCACTCCTGCTCTCAGAGCACCACTCCCCACAGCACAGCAGCAGGAAGGATTCAGCAGGAAGGTGCCCAGGTGAGCAGCAAACAGAGTGAGAGCCTGTGCACCTCTTCTGACACGTTTGGGGGGTTTAGCTGAGGAAGGTGCTATTTCTACAGTGTAAGCCCAGAACAAAACTGCAAGGGAGACACCTCACAAAGGAGACAAAAAGAAAAGAAGGGAGAGAATAACCAGCTCCTCCTGTGCAATGCCCAACCCAACTGCAACCTGCAGCTTTCAGTCACACCTCGGCACCGGCGGGACTCTTCCCGAGCGGTGGCACTCTGCCTCCATGGCTGCAGGTTGCCAGATGGCACCCATTTCCTGCTTGCCTCATTCCACTCCCCCTCCTAGAAGTTTGTGCATGAAATCCACCAATTATGTTAAAAAGCATCCTGGCACCACAAGCCCTGCAATTAACAACTGCAGCTTTTAGTGCAGCACCAACACAGCAGCATTAAAAAACAAATAAGCCAGGCAAGTGTTAGGATTTACAGGGGTCACCGACAGCAATCACTGCAGTATTGTTCTTACTCTCAGTCTCCCCAACACTAATCCTCTGGCTGCCCTTTCAAACACACTCGGAGCTGCAGAGGGCTGGCTTTGCATCCTCAGAACCCCCCAAACCTCCTGAATGCCTCTGATCCTGCACAAGGATTCTTAAAATACCGAGGCTCCCCCATTCAGATCCCCATATAAACTTCACATGCGTGTACACAATCATTAAAACTATGCAAGATGCTCAGCTCTGGGCATGTTTGTGTAAAATTAGAAATTAAATGAGGGCAGGGCAGGCAAGACACGCACTATTGTCTCATAATACTTGGGGGTTTTCATCAAGTTGTTCTCCAAGCTTTTACTTAACTGAATTAAAAAACGTCATTAATCCTCATTCAGCAACATAAGAGCCAAAGAGTCAGTCATGAGCTTATGAACCCCAAGGTCTCATGACGTTGGTATCTGTCAGTGCCTCCCTGGTAAACAGAGTACTCCTACTGTAATTCACAATTAAAGGATGGGCAAATTATGACTTAAGCAATCTGTAATACTATGAATGCTAACTAAACAAATACCTAACTGCAAAATGACAACGGAGGCTAAAATGCTCCAAAATATATTATTTTGGTACACATAAAACATTTGTTTTATCTGCAATAACTTTTTGGGTCAAGACAGAAAATGGCTACCAGGAGTATAAATAGCAATAAATGCAGTAGTAATTACTTCACATTGTGCTTCACCGTGTTCTTAGTGACTCATCTGGGAATAAAGATAAAAGTCCAGATTCATAAATGAAGGTAATTAACTACTGGAGCAATTTACCAAAGGCTTGATAAATTCTGTATCACTGAAATTAAAGGGGGTGGGAGGGTATAAATGTGAAGCAGATGCTAAGTTTGAGCCTGAAAAGGATTTCAGTATTATTTGCTGATGTCTACTACCGTCTTAACCATCAGAATCCAGAATAAGGAACACAAAGTGCAGATTTTGTAGATTTCATACAGGTTGCAACAGGCAAAGACAAAAACAGCAAAAGGAAAATAAAAATTTTAGTGACCTCCAACTTGTATTTTAAACTCAGAAATTAGCTAGTGCTTTCACACTTACAAAATGAGGTGCAGTGTCTCACTAGGCAACTCCTGAAAAAAAATCTCTTTGGGATCCTTAAAATTTTAAATACTTTGAAATGTCAGAACTTCTTTCTTCCAGCCATGTGATATTTTCAATACTTGCTTTGATGTTAAAAAGAAAAGAATAATAATTTTCTGGTCTGATGTGCCTTTTCAGTACAACAGAATACACAAAACATTTTTTGTCAACTGTAATCACTAAATCAAAAATCCCATTAATCCCATCATTACTCAATTCAACATGGATTATTCAGTAACAGAAAAGAAATGCCCAAAGCAGCTGCTCAGGTAAGCCATGTCAGATATTCATTAATCCATTACATCCACAGAAAACCAGAGCAGTGTCCATTAAACAGGAGTGAAGCATGAACGATGGAGGCTTTGAGTGACACTGCAAACAGAGATATGCATATTCCCATCCATATGATTGTGACTGCATTTTGCATACAAATCCTTTACTAATTTATTCATCTAGATTACAAAAGTGTTCAGCTAAGTTTGTTCTGCACCCTTTTCACCTTAAGGTAATTTTATTGTTTTATAGAAAGCACAACACTTACAAAAAAGTGACCAACGGCCAGGAGCCTGCGGGGATATATTAAACAGGAATAGGGAAACAGGCTGTTGTATAAAAGTTAAATAATTTAACAAATTGCACTATAGGAAAGAACAGGGTTAAAGTTACATCATCTTGCTTGTAATTCTAGTTCTTTGTTAAACAACAAATTTAAGTCAATGGAGCTTTCACAGTCCTCTCTATATGGAGAACAGCTGTTCAACTTTTACTAGACAGCTGAGGCCACAGTGTCTTGATGAGCTGCACTACCACTAATAGCTGCAGGCAGCTGCCCACAGTTCATCTCCACACTGGAATGCTCCTTCCCACATTCACACTACGAACACACAAAGCACAGGTGACAGAGGTGGCTGCAACACACAGCATTTCGTTTGAAAAATGCCAGAAATTCTTCTCCCATAGAATGAAAACATTCATGAAATATATGAATGAAAAGCTATCTTGTGTAAAAATTGGATAGCTTCATAGCCTACTATATTTTCATTAGAGGGAAGACACATCTGCTGTGTTTGTCACTGAAAGCTGCCGCAGAGCTTTAACATACAGCTTTAAAAAAAACCCCAAATCAAATCAAATCGTATCAAATCAAATCAAATCACTCTTCTTTCTCTCTAACAGTGCAAATCTGTACAGTTATCTTTATAGCCCTGATAATGTATGGTCAGTTAATGCTTCCAAACATTATTTTAATTAGCTAATTTTCAAAGCAAGGACTCAAGTGAGTCCTAACGCTCCTAACAAAAATGTCTAATAATCTGGATTTATAAATCTTTGTTTTGTACAATGGAAAAATAACCAAAATGCACGAGCAGTTATGCAAGGAAGTTAATGCTGATTTCACTATGATTCCAAACAGGACATTTTCAAAACAGCAAACAAGGTATTGACAAATGGCCAGTCTGTACCTGTAAGAGGCGATGGTGACCCAACTGGTGTTGATGGATTCGATGGAAAACTACTGCTGGTATGATCAGGAGAATAAATCTGACAACAGACAAAGAGATTATATATCAATATATGTTTTAATACACAGGAAAAAAGCTATTAGGTTCTTTTTCATGTTTTAATTGTCACTCTTGATTCTGGATTGATAAAAAATGCAATTTGATCCTTCAAACACAGCTCGACTTTATTACACTCAAGGCTCTAAAAATGTCCAAAGAACTTTCATTTTCAAGCAGCTGTCCAAATAAGCACAGCCTGTATTTCATAGTGACACAAGTATAACTGACCTTCCTGCTCATTTAAGAGCAGCAGAAATTACAGCCTTTCTGTCTCTGCAGGGGAACGATTCACGTAAGAGTTCACAGTACACAGCTAATTATATCAAACAAAACCTCAGGAAAATGCCAATGAATAATGACTTTCCAAACTTCAGAGAGAGATTTTAGCAGTCAACACACGTTATCTGCTAAAAATTAATCCTTCACAAAATACCAAAAAAGCATTCAGGCTCTCATTATTGGTACCTACCGAACAAAAAAACACTTGAAATTTTGTTCCTCTTGCAATGTATTGCAGGACATAAGATGTTTCTCTCTTATTTTAC
Source organism: Thryothorus ludovicianus (assembly GCA_013397245.1). Classification (NCBI taxonomy): domain Eukaryota; kingdom Metazoa; phylum Chordata; class Aves; order Passeriformes; family Certhiidae; genus Thryothorus; species Thryothorus ludovicianus. Next base: position 302,199 of record VZTB01012900.1, on the reverse strand, counting down.
TATTAATTGGCCTCTTGAGATACTAAACTTCAACTTAAAACAATTCTTCCCTTGCTATTAATGAAATTAAAAACTATTGGTAAAAATAGAAGACGTAATGCTTAAGCTTTAATTAAAAATTAAAATCTCAAGACGCTGGGAAAATTAATTTTATGAAAGGAACTGAATAGATTTAGAGGCTGACTATGGACTTCAGAACATATTTTTATAGGTCATCGGTTCAAACCTGTTTTACTTGAGCAGAGACCAGGATTTGTTAGTCATCAGATGGCAGTTAAAAAAATCTTCACTGGCAGTGTGGTTGATGTCTTTTCACACAGACAATATGACATTTCAGCATTTAGCTGACAATAACTTCATTAAGTTCCATATTGTATTTTCTGAACTGACAAAACCAGGACCTGATAGACCACATGCTCATTCCTGGTATATCATACTTTTCCATTAGAAAAGACCATCAGCTCCCTCATGGAAATGCTTCCTCCTTTTCATACATGCTAGAAAGGAAATATATTTAGAGCAAACTACCTCATACTACCGGCGGAAATTCATGCATTGTACATCAGCATAAAAATAACTCTTGGGTGTCAGTATAAGAACTGTAGAGAGTTTCAGACAGATAAGATACAGAAAATTAAAATAAAGTCAAAGGCCTCAAAGTTTTCTTTGAAACTTCTCACTTTCCACAGTCTACCCGTCAATTTTATTTTGCTGCATTTTATATCAGGGGAAATCTACAGTACAGCAAAGCCACAATTAAAACACGAGGTCAGAATTAATTCTGCATGCAGTCCCTGGCTGCTGTGCTGTTAAATGACCAATGATGAACAACCCTGACACCTTCTGCCAGGCTTAAACGGTAACATGACTCATTTTACTGCAACAAATGAGACTCCTCCTCCTATCAGTCATGGTCCATTCCAATCAGTGGGGTGCCAATATGCCAGGGTCTAATGAAAAGGCTCTTAGACAAAAGCTGCACAATTGAGAGCCTGCAGAGCCAAACCTCGGAGCTGTTAGTCCAATTTTTTAAACACTACAGTGTACATTTCAGTTAGGCTTTGTTATGTTAATGTTATTGAGTCTAAAGCAACAAAGAAACTTAATTCATGAATTACTTTTAGAAGTCAACTTCCCTACATTTTCTTTTCTTTTGTGAAGGGACCAGTGGCTATTTAACTACCAAGACGGTACAAAGGCCTTTACCCTAGTGCTGAGGTAGGAATCAAAACATAAGTTATCACAAAGAGGTCTGATATAATCAACAAAGTTAAACAGTCCTCCTGTTTGATCTCCTCTAAATTAAAGACCAAGTGTTTTGATTTGGCATTAGGCAATGAAATAAACCAGATGTTTCTCCTGCCATATAACCCTCCATGGGCACAATCTTAAAGGGTTATTGTTTGGCAAATGTTCAGGGAAACACATTAGAAATGGCACGAATACCCAGATTTTCTTTTCTTTCTATCTATACTAGTTCATTATCCAAACTAATGCATAATCCACAGGGCTTTGGGAACTTTGTGTAAATACTTTCATGTACAATTCTCTTTCTTGCCTACCCTGAGATTAAGACCACAATTATCCAGGCTTAAACCTAAAATAAAAGAACCTTTGCAAATGTATTATCTGGCCTTACATGTTTAATCACATACTATTCTGTATGGTCTTTAATACCTAAACTGAAGAACAAATGTCGTATCCTCTGATGTTTCACACATGAAAGGCCTATTGTGAGATGTACATCAACAGAATTTTAGAACTAGAAATTCCTCTCAACAGTTGCAGCGGCAGCATTTAAAATCAAAACAGAAAGGGAATATAGCGGCATCTTAGGGGGGGGGGGAAAAAAGGCACGCCAATCACAGTATTTAAATAAAACTTCGTTCAAACAGAAAAATACTCTTGATTTCCTAGTTGTCAAAAGCCATGTGTGTCAGCTTCACCTGCAGGAGCGCGCAGCTCCCTCCTGGCCCAGGCGCGCTCTCGCCGAGCGGGCGCGAGGAGCGAGCTGGGTGCGCGTGGAGCGGGGTGCGGGGGAAGCAGATGGATGAGGCGAGGGATTTGAAGTGTGCAGACTATGGCATGCACTGATAGAGCAGATGGAATGCATCACCATCAGCTATGACAGAAATGATTTATGGAATGACCTGGCTGCTCCTGCCAAGCAACAACACGGGATGACAGAAACAAGTTTCTATGACAACCAGAGCCCACCCACCAGTTAAGATTAAACATTTCTGCCCTGACTTCCACTCGCAATATATTTAGTTTTTCCTCAAAACATCAGCCTGGCTTTCTCAGCTAGTGACTTGGACAAAAATACCTGAAAGGATGAGAAGATCATTTAGAAAAGGAGAGCAGTGGAAAATGTCACAAAGTCCCGCAGGTCTAACTGGGCAGCGTGACAGACTTAACAACGAAATTTTGTTACGGCTGCAGAACAGCAGACACCCAAATACATCTGCAGAGCACTGAACAGCCTGGAGTGTATGAGCACTGCTATTTCTAGGAGGCAAAATGAAGCCCGTTCTTTTCTGACAGGTCTCAAACAGACCAAAAGAGAGCGGTAACTGCCCTCTGGACTCCCAAATTGTTATCTGCTTGCTGAATCCCTGAAAGCAACAGGGACATTTTTCTCCTCAAAGCCAGTAGGTCAGAGTTCTCCTCCCCAATATGGACATTACAGACATTATCAGATCTGGTAATCTTCTAACATATGACCCTCTGAGGGATGCAAGGGGAACAGGATCTGCATGAATATGCACATTTGCATTCACTGGTATGAGGGGAGGGATGCAGAACCCAACACAGGGACCCGTCATTTAGGGTTGCAAAGTTTGCTCCATACAAAACACAAAATGTGCTTCCCCAGCCACCATTCCCAACTCTGAAATTTCTGCTGCTGTATATCAATTACTCTTTTATAAAAAGTATTACATCTGATTGTACAAATGAAAAAATAATTACTGTATGCATGCATATGGAAACAGAACTTACAGTAGATTGAAGATACTTGCCATGTTTTACATTATTCTAACAGGAGTGAAAAGTTTAAATTTATGCATATACAACATTCAAAAGGCTGTTCCATAGATTGTAGCTATACAACACAGTATTCAAAACCCCTGTTTTATAAGGCCACTAAGAAAACATTTTAAACCTTGAGGCAGGAACTGCTCTAAGATTAATGTTAAAAATATTTGACTTTACCTAAAGCACTACAGAAAAAAAAAATAAAATCAACTTCTTATTATTATCTTTTACTTTGTCTAAACAGCTTTTTAAATCAGATCTGCCTTAAATATTTTGATCACATGAAGAAAAAAGAATTCAGAATGAATCTTCTTCAAATAAAAGCATTTTTCACTTGCATTTAAAAAGGACATTTTTCTAGTATAGGAAATTGCATCATAGTACATGGTTTTGACTTCATAAGTGAAAATTCTTCATTTGATATTATAAAATGAATGACACATAAATAATGGATTGAAATATGTGTTTCAGATCTGAATACTCTGCTACTTACAGATGCCAATGCCTTTCCAAGTGCATCACCTGTCTGTGAGCTTCCAGCACCATTTCCTCTGTTTCCTGTAATGTGGAAAGTAAACCCAGCACTTATTTTTAAAGCTGAAATTTTATTTACTTTTATTATTTTATTCATCACATAGAGTTGAGCAACCACTTTTTAAATGGATTTTCTGAGGAAGTCAGTGTCAATAGAATCAGTTCTCATTAGACTTAAAAATTTAATTAAAACAATTAGATTTAGATGCTCTCCTCTTAAAAGTCAAACACAGAATCACTGTGATAACTTAAAGACCAACAAGTGAAACTAGCTAGAAAAGGACAAATTATTTTCTAGGATCATAGTCTAATTTTAATGAAATGTGATAAGAAATATCAAAATCAGAAAATTACATTATTGCAGCTTATTTCTAAACTGCTATCACTGAAGTGCTGCATGTTTAATTAATTCTTAAAGCCAAATTCCCAGAATAGTTCCCTGTGTGTCTCCTTGCTCCCCCTGCTCTAATTCCCTGTGTTGTGCTGTCATCTTTAAACAGTCCCTCACAGGCTGTGATCACCCAGCTCTGTCCCCCCTGCTCTCATTGCATGTCAGCAGCTTTGCGTGCCCTTTTGCTCCACACGCCATTAAGCCAAGAGGAAGTCTGAAGCCCTGCCAATTGGAAACACAGAGAGGAACTGAATCCTCCGAAATATCTGCTTTGCTGTAGAAGACAGATCCTTTAAAAGCAAATCTTCTTTCTCCAATTATCAACTTCTAAAGCCAAAAAATGTATTGCATGTGAATATAAGCCATTCACATAAGAACTCCAAATAACGCAATGCTCGCTGTTTCCAAGTTTGTGACAAACTTGGATTTTCCAGCCTGAATTTCCCATGCAGATTCACTAACTGGGTTCTGTTTAAAGATCTTGGTGTAAAACATGCTCCTGAATCAAAGCTAACATTAAATTCCACCTCCTTAAAATGAAGCTGAGTGCAAATCCTATCGATTTGACAAGGAGCATCTACAAGCATTTAACTTCTACAGCTGTATCTCAAGACAAGCGAATATGTGCAAGGAACAGATGATCATCCTGAATTTCTGGCTTCCTAGGTGAACTCAGAGGAGACTAAACCAGCCACCATACTGGCTACTCTGTAATCTCTGAAACAGTTAAGAGAGGAATTTACGATGCACTTTATCAACCTCCCCTAAGAAACAGCCTTCCTGCCTCTCTCCAGAGCAGTGCTTTGGTGACACAGCAGCTCTGAAAACTTCAGTGCCAGAACTGCCTGTGTGGACACACACATAACTGAACTACAGAGGGACAGTGGCCATTAAGGCAGACACATCCAGCCCCTGAGCACAGCCTTGACTGTGAGAGCAAATAAGCAGGTAAGTCTTAATCTGACTGAAAAACAATTTGCCTCATCTCAGCCGTACTGAGGACAGAAATATCACAGTGGTGAATTTTTCCTGATCTACAAGCCTGCCATAAATTAAATCTTACTGATTTTGTGCGTCATGCAGCCCTAAATTTCATTTTCTTGTAAAATGAAAAAAAAAAAAAGTAGGAAGAACTTTTTACCCAGAATATTATCTGATCCATTGACAGGTGGAGTGTGTGAGGCAGCTACATAAGGTGAACTGCTGGTACTGCCACGATGGAAGCTGGACATTGGAGGAAGACTGGCATTTATATCTGTAGGTGAGACTGAATGCGGGGGATAGCTCTGGAGAGAAGAGAAACAGACATAAGACATTAAGTAGTCCTTAAATAAATGTTATGATATTATGATATTTTAAGATACCAAACACGTAACACCCATGAAGAAAGGGACTCATCCATCCTCTGAACAGACCATTACACAGCCACAGTTTTTTATTTATACAACAGACATAACTAAAAGAACATAAATCTAATACACAAACTTTGTGATTTCCAACAACGGGGTTTTTAACTGACATGCATGAGCAGCAAACGAGAAGTTAATTCTCATAAGTTAGATCTCCATACACGACTACAGACAGATCCATGTGTGCTGAGTCTTACCAAACGGTCGTGTGTGTGCAGGCTGCCGTAACTGCCGGACTGGGACATGTGGGAAGAGGAGCCTCCAAGCATCCCACCATAGCCTGGCTGGCTCATGCCATTGGATGAACTCCAGAGGTCAGAAGAATTGTGGGTCCCATCTTTTTTTTTCGTAGGATTTTTTCAGTAGAAAAGAAAACAAGAAAAATACATTTAATGAAGAATACTAATTTCTCTGCTCCTTTACGAGATCATTTTAAACAAATACAGCATTCAGTTAACTGAGACTAACATCAGGGGGGAAATGGTGACCAGTTTATACCGCATCTTCTATTTTCATGCCATAACACTGTTGCTATATTTATTAAAAAAAACCCAAAGAAACAACAGAGGCTTTATAGCTGAAATATAATCCAACCACAGCTGAGAAAATACCAAGCACTTCTGCTAATTACACAGGCCTTCAGTAAGGCCAGATTTAAATCAAGAGTGTTGATAAAAGGTCCAGACTGAAAGAAATAAAAAAGGAGGTGGAGGGATAAGAAGTTTGGTCAAACAGAACTCATCATAAACATACACTGCAAAATATCTATTTACCTAAAACAAGCAATTTGTAGTCTAAGATACCCTAGCACCTAGCACAAAAATATTAAAACATTTGAAAACAGCAGATTGAAGCAGCTGAAATGACTACATTACATAAGCCTTAGCCTGCGTGTCAGTGCAGTTTCCCTTCTGTAGCACAAACTGAAGTGCTCTGTGAACTCCCGTACTGAGACACTGAGCTCTCAGTGTGCTCCAAACCCTCACCAGACTGCAGCGCGAGCTGACTGCGTGACGTGAGGCTGAGGAAGTGGATTCTGCTCTTGTTTCGCTCAGTGCAACCCCCTTTTTTCTGGCATGCTGGATATACAAGCATTTGAGAACATAAGACTGTTAGCTGATATTATACAGTCAAATTCCAGAAGAGTCAATAAGCCCCCACCTCATTTTTCTCTATCACTCCAGTGTGCTGCTCTGAAGCCCCTACAAATCAAAGGATGGGAATTCTGTCCATCTGGCCTGGTGTGTAATCCCTTTAAATTTCAGTCAGCAATTAATGTCATGAGAAAAACTTCACATCAACAGACAGTTCCCTTCATCTAACTGTTTCAAAAGTATATAAAACTTAACCATAGGCTCTCTCACAGTATGCTCTCACTTCTTCATTCACCCAGTAAAACAGTGTCTGACTGCAGATTCCTGCCTGAAGGACAAGTGACGTTTTACCCACCTTGCATAAAGAAAGTGCTAGCAAACATACTGCTCGGTGGCTTAGGAGATGGGTAACTTGGAGATTCTCTGTTGAAATCATCAGAACTCGGGGATGGTGCATACACCTACATATTGGAGAGCAATAAAAGCAGGTTAGCAATAACTGGGTGTCGTGCATTAAAAAAAAAAACACAACAGCACACAGATACAGAGAGAAAGCATAAATAAAAAAAGAACAGTGTAGCAAGCCGCAGCATTTGTTGCCCTTGTTTTATTTGCTTTTTAGCAAGTTGCCACAGTACAGAGGAACTACAGTAGAATGATCCTAACAACACACTTTCTGGTGTGCCAACTCAGCCAGGTGGCCTGATAAAAGCCTGAATGCTGATTTTGCTTTCTAAGTACACGACTCGCACAGACTTGTTGCTCAAGATAAAAAAGCAAGATAAAACAACTGGGCCCCAAACAAATTTTATTTTAAAACAACTGTATGCCTGTTTGAATATTTAATTAGCTGGCATCCCAACAATCGGAAAGAAAAAGAACATCCAGTGACAAATGGAAAGGTTTTAATGCAACCGTTTTATCATCCATTCAGAAACTCGCACGCCTTTGGAGAGTCATCAGAAATACACGCATGCAAGTCCTCAGGAATAATCTTAAAACTGCAACAGTGAGCACACAATTTTCACACTGGCCTAGCATTAAAGAAAAGCAGTATTATTGTTTTTTCAGTGTTAACACGCCAGTGGAATGCCCATTCTCAACTTGTGAGCAACAAATTTTCTTTTCAAGTTAAAAACGTAAGATGCGAAATAAACATAATGACTCCAAGTCTTTCACTGCGGCAACTCTAAGAAGAAATATAAAGTGTATTCAGGAATAAGTAAAATGAACAAGGCCCAGTATTCACAGAGTAGAGGACTCTACCCATAACTAGTTGCTCTATTCTGAATATTGCAATGATTAGTGTGTGCTAGAAGATAAATTAAATATAAAGCAAATCAACATATACAACAGCAAAAAATATAAAAATGTAACATTGAAACTGGAGCATCTTTTTGCTATGAAGTAAAAAATGTGGTATTTTTAACTGTTTATCTAACTTGTTAAATACAGATGACTTCGTAAATACGTATATGAAGAATAATTTCACAACTTTAAAGCTTATTTAATGCAATTTTAGAAGTGCACTATGCCCTAACATTCAAAAGTGATTATTTTGATCCCCTCCTATGCACACACGTTTCTACGGCATTCACAACTCTCCCCGGTCTTTCTGAGATGTTGTTTACCAAGCAAGAGAAGGGCCAGGAAAACCAAGCCAGCCAACAAAAAAGCCTAAGTTCCCCTAAAAAAGAACCATTGTCCTCGCAGAGGGTGACTGTTCTGCTGGGGACATTGAGGATAGTGAAGTGGGCAAGTCTCTGCTCCATTTGCATCCCAATCCCCCTCCTCCCGCCGCCGAACGCTTTTGCAGCCCTGCTGCTGTGGGAACAAATGGCCGGGATGTGCCGGAGCCAGCGCTTCTGACATCACCCGCACCCAGGCACTGCGCTCTCGGCCCCGCTGCACAGCAGCACCATTTCAGCAAAATCTCTGCCACCCCACAATGGTGCGGCCGGGACAAGCGCACAGGGCGCCAGCCCAGGGCACAGCGGCCGAAATGAGGCACGGGAAGAAAAGGGCAGCAGGTAAACAGACACCTGGTTAGAAGGAGTCAAGTGGGAAACTCAAAACTTTAAGTTACGTGCTTGTCTTCCATTGGTTTTTGTTGAAAACAAATGATTTTTAAATTTTTTTTTAAAGAAAGCTTTTCAGAAAGCTTCGGCTCAATATTTTACTTGAAATTTTTCAGTTTATGGAATAAATGTAAAATAGAGATGCTTACCAGACCTGAGCGACAGAATGACAATACCTTCTGAGCAATGTTCACAGTACATATGTATTTACTCTATATGATGAATGCATATATATTCCATGCCTGAGACATATTTTAACAGAAATGTCACTCTGTCAAATTGTAAATACTTGCACTCATAAGACTGCAAACATATTAGGTAAAACTGGGCTTAATTTACAAGTTCTCTGTTGTGCAGAATAACACAGCATATGCTATAACTGATGGATAATCTATCACTGTCACAGGACAGCAGTGGAAACAAAGCTTTATGACATTTAGCACTGCCATGGAGATGTGCACTGATTAATGCGAAGTCACCTACAGTGACGAATTGTACTTCTTTTAAACTGCAACGTTATCGATGAGATTTGTAAATACAAGCTTCAGTATTTTATCATTTTACATAATTGGGTGATTTATAAAAACTGATTAAATACTATCTCAAAAGAGGAGTTAAACTCAAAGACTCCTACAAATATATAATTTACAAATACACATGTACAAGCCATTAACATAATAAAAATGTTATGAATTATATAAATGCAAAAGAGGCCCTTCCAAACAGCTACATGAAAGTCTTAGCACAGACACATAACTTCATATAGTTTCTGCTTGTTTTGGTATTTTAACTATAGCTTGCAAAAACATAGCTGCAATGTTATGAAGCTGCACTTGTGCCAGTCTAGATTTTTCAGATCAAAGGGTTCTTGCGGCAAAACACAACTGATGTGGTCTCAAAGACTTCATTAACTCCAGATGTGGGGAAATAGCCAGCCAATTCCACAAAAGGAGCAAGTCTCTTTTAGTTACAATCAGAACTACCCACAAATTAAAACCAGGCCTCTGATGTCATCTGATCACCTGCAGATGAGCGCCGGGTTTTTTCTGGTTAATGACCTAATCATAATTTTTGTGTTGCGTTACTACAAACAAAATTTAAAAGCAAAGGAGAAATTTGACTAAAATTAACCCAAAGTCTACGAGATACAAAATACAAAGGTTTTAAATAAGAAAGTTGACGGAAAGGATGAAGTTTTATTTTTAAGTAGGGAAGCAATGCATCAGGGCAAGCGATCTGTTCGCTCTGAAAGGCCCACAGGCACTGGGACCCCTACCCAGCCAAGCCTACCCCTGTGGCTGCTGGCGTGGCTGTGCAGCGGCGCCCCAGCAGGACTCGGTGTCCTACTTAGAGGGCTTTCTCTTCTGCAACAGCTGAGTAAGGCAGTTAAAAATATGACGTGGCTGCTCAAGACTGCCTCTTTTAGCTATTAAACTGATAACACTGACATCCAGGAGGCATCAAACCAGTTTTTCCTGGCTGACATTCCCACTAAGACAAGGAAGGAATACTGTTAAAAGGTCAGCCTGTTTGCAGTCTCCTTGAAGAGGGCTGTCTCCAGCAGGTAGAAGAGGAGCCCATCTTCAATCCCCTCAAATGCTCTGTGCCCAAAAGGCACCAAACGTGCCTCCATGCTGACAAGCAAAACACTCTCCCATTATGAATGGGAAATTCCCTTCCGATAAACGCAAGCCAGAACCAGTTTTTTTTACATGACTTATCAAGTCTTGGACTCGACTTTTTTGGAGCTGTGCTAATACATACATCAATCCCAGCGCTGCAGCGCTCCTGAAGGGCTGATAGCCTCCGCTGAGGCAAGGAGGACAAACGAGTTGCAGAGGGCGTCAAGTCAGAGACCCACATCAGTCTCTCCTGCACCCTGAATGGTTCACGTCTCTCCGGCAGGAAAGGCAGGATGACAACTCAGATTTCTTTATGAGGGGTAGTGGTAGGAGCTGACTTCAGAGCTGAGGAGACGTTAGCTGTACGACATCACGTTTTTGTTTTTTTTTTTTAAATTTGTTTAATCGAAATAAAAGCATCACCCCAGTTCTGAAAAATGACTTGGTGATTGCCATAGGTAATGAAACATATATGGACCTAATATATCTAAAACATTTCAAATATTACTCACTGTTGCTTCTGTTTACGAATACAAGTGCCAATAACTTCAACAGAAAATTGAAGATCTGGGTTTACTGGATTTTATGCTACATAAAACTTCCAAGTCTCGTTCTATAAATGCATTTAATAAATATAACACTTGGAGTCCTCCTGTTGGCATCCATCCTCCCAGGCAATTTTCCTGTTTCAAATTCTTAAATATTTATCAATGTTTAATATTAATGTTAAAAGCAGATTAAAAAAACAGCAATGAAGCAACCAAACTCACTTCCGATGAGCTCATGCTATCTCAAGACCAAGGCTCCCATCACATACACTGTTTATGAAATTATGAATTATGTTACTCATTTAAGCATAGTTATTAGCAATTCTTGGAAGTTCAGGAAAATATTTGTCAAGCTGCTTGAGACAGAATTTTTTGAAACCAGTAAAGATGAATAACCTATTCTGTAGCTTGTAAACTCTGCTAAGTAGCCTATCTGCATTCCATCAGCATCAGTCATGCAAGTGCGTACTGATGAATGATCTGTACATGTGGCAAAACTTAACAGAGTATTATCTGCAGGTTTTGTAGCAAAAGCTAATTTTGCTGAAAGGCAGTTCTAGGAAAAAAAAAAACTTATTTTCATGTTTATTGTATTTCTGACAAAATCATATGCTAAAACTTCAGGAATGTAGAATATTAACTACAGTTTTCCATGCTCTTCTTTACAGCAAGAGAGAAGCTTCAAAAAAAAAAAAACAAAAAAACCCAAAACAAAAAAATCCCAACCAAACCCAAGATCCAGTCTAAATTCTTAACTGATATTTAAGCAAGATGCTAAAATGAAGAGCTCTACTGTACTAAGTCCTCAACCATACTTTTGTTTCCAATACTAGGGGTAAAGGTTCATGTATTTAAAAAACTCTTCTCACCATCCAAAATGAAAATAAAAGACTCCCTTAAGAGAACAGTTCTGTCTGCAAATCAAACCACATTTTTAAAGGATGGTATAAAATTCAAACTTCTTGGAGTAGCTAAACTGAATTCCATCTTAAATAAATGTTTACGCAGTTTAGGCATGCTATACATGCCTATTTGGGTATTTTTGAAACGCAGAATCCCACTGTAATGATACATAGCACAAGCACTTCCTAGCTTCTTCTCTGGGGAATGACAATTTTAAAGTCACGTTAAAAAGTGAGAGGCAAACTTAGCAAAAATCTTAAATTCAGTACAGAGAAACCTTTAGTCCTGGTTTATTTTTTTATTATTATTAGTAGTAGTTTTCATTTATATTTTAGTGTGAACTAGAGAGAAAGAAAAAGAAGGTAAGGCAGCAAAAACAACATTAGAAAGAAATATGTATTTATCTAGTGCTTGAAGATTCTTTTTGTATTTTACTTCCTAAGCAAAATCTCTTCAGCACACTCTTCAAATCGTGCTGTCACTAAGGGACATATGCAAGTACGGCTTCAGAAATTCTTGATTAAATTCAGACTTTCAGGAAACGAAAACCAGAACAGTCGAAACTACTCCGCCTGTTCCTTAACCTGTTCCCTGTGTTTCAGAAGGCTGCTCGAGCTGTGGGAGGAACCCCCAGCACCAGCAGTGCCCCAGACACATGCGGCAGTGGATACAGGCCATCTTTTCTGTTTGTCCCTCTCTCCTCTGGTTCTGCACCTCCAGCACAGGCTGCTGTATTTCTGCAGACCTTGCTGTGCATGTGCTGATGGGCGCCAAGGCACCGAGCAAACGGGGCGTGTTCCTCTCTGGTTCTGAGAAACACAGATCTGCCCCATACAGCACCTGAGCCCATCCCCGGCTGCTGTCATGTGCCCAAGGAAATGGACACAACCTTCACTTTAAAGCATTAATAAAGCTTGTTGCAGACAAGACACCCTTCTGGCAGGGGACCACTGCTCAGCAGATTGTCAGTTCAACCCAATGGAGTGGAGCAGGGAAAACTCTCTTGGGCTGATGGATTGTAACTCATCATATTTTTAGTGGGATAGGGAGGGGAAAGAAAAGAGTGAGAAACAGAAAGAAAATAAAAATCCAGCTGACCAGTATTCACTACCTCTCTTTATTCAATGTCCACAGCCACGTACCCCTAGAGATTTCCCAGATGATCTTATATTTGTCCTGACTCACAAATGTTAGCTTTGACCTTGTGTAAGTTGCTGTGGGCAGCATATGGTACAGAGCAGCTTTAATTGTACCTTCCTCCCGGTGTACGAGCTGGCCCAGTACTAATAAAAGCAAAATTGAATCTTAGCACCTGGTTGCTCCAAAATTTCCAAGCTGAAAACCTTTTCCATGGACGTTAGAAGGCTCGGTGCATTATTTATTGCATAACAGGCACAGCAATGCTGTCGTGTCATCTGAGCATCACGCAGCATTATTAACGTTCTGCTCCGCTCCAGCGCCGAGTGACGGCTGCAAGACGGGCGATTGCTGCGCTAAAAAATCCCCAAAAACGCCCAGCTCCCCCCACACCTCCCTGGATTTGTTCGTCTACACACATGGACTCATCGGCAAAGTGTTCAGAAAAAGCTGCTTGCGCTCTCAAAATTCTCAAGGAAAAGAGTATTTTCTCAAAAAAATCCCATTATAAGCTAGTTCACCCAAAAGCAAATCACAAAACACTACCCATATGCAAAATACCTATATCTCCTCACTTTTTTTTTTTTTTTTCCTTTTTAAATAGGCATTGTAGAAATCTACTGCAAAAGATGCAGGTTCTTCACCTTGGAGAAGGGCTCAATCTCAGCCTATGATGAGAAAAATAAATATTTATTCAATAATAAAATATATTTGTACATAGACTGGTATATTAAATCAACCCAGAAGATGAACAAAATAAGACATTAAAGTGGATATACTCACAAATCTATTCTCATATGAAATAGTAGTAATAGGTGATATAAAATAAAACATAATCTTGATTATAATTATTTGTTTTGATGACAACTGACAAATTACTGCATTGCTGTCTCTATTAAAATAATTCTACAGTACATTTAGAAAATAACTAACTTATTTCTCTACTTTTAGGTGGAACTGAAAACAGTGGAAATCAAGCAAGTCTATTTTACTTTTAAACACAAAGATGGTAGCAGATTTCTAATAAATATAATTTTGGTACTGTTGCACTTCATAAAATCGAAATGAAAAGGCCACAGTGAATGAAGAAGTTTGCCTAATTATGCATTAATTTAAAAAAAGAATAAAATAAAAACACAAAAAGGCATAATCTACATTTGTGCTGTTATCTCTATATAAATATTTCTGCAGCTTTATTTTTAATGCAGATTAGATATTTTGATTATCTGGGGGGCTGAAGTCTGCAGCATGGCTCTTGAATGAAAGAGAAGATAAAAAACTTTTTTGATAAAAACAATTTTTAAGTAGTTTTTAATCTTTTTCCTAGAAACTCTATAGGAAAATGTTGTAAGCTTTCCTTAAACTGATAGTATTTTCTATATGTCAACAGGTGAAGGGCAAAAAAAAAAAACAACAAAAAAATAAACAAACAAAAAAATCACCAACAAAAAAACCTAAAACAGGCTACATCTAGTGCAGCGCAAGTGCTTTATCTTCTTTATGAAACAGATAAGGTCTTTTTTCTTTTGATTTGAATGGGATTCTTGAAATACTTTTTTTCCCCTATAGCATCTATCACACATAAGAGTAAAATTTTAGACCTGCGCAAGGCATTTGTATTAAACCATTACTTTTCATTTTGATGGGTCCTTCCTAAAACATAAAGAAATTACAAAATCTGAACTTCTAATAGTAGAAGTCCCTGATTTATATTTCAGGCTTTATTATATGTGCCAGTGCCCACCGAATCATTTAATGGGGTACTCATACGCTTGTTTTTTAGCATAATATTAAGCTTTGTTTTGGGTTACAGATTAAAGAAATTGAAAAGAACAAAACAGTTTTAATAAAAAGTCTGCACATTTTCTACATGCAATTTCTCACGCATTTTGTGAGTAATTAAATCATATTTTATATATGTTAGTAGGTATCAAGGAATGCCAGCATCCAAAATCTAATACGATGATCTAAATAAAAATCTCTATCTTGAACAATAAGGTTCATGCTAACAACTACTAATTTATCAGACAATACAAATAAAAGCACTAAGACATCAAAATTAGGGTGTGTACTGTTCTCGCACTGTAGAAAGGTTCATACAAAGATTTGGCATACACACCAAGAGGCGTGCTTCAAAAACTACCACAAAAATCAATCCCACAACTCCACATAACCTCTTTATGTATATTTAAATTAGTAATTTAGGCCAACTTGCAGTCTTCCTAAGAGAAACAGTGGTAAAAGTTACTAAGATATTTTTCAAAAAAAAAAAAAATTAAATAAAACCTTGGGCAACATGATATAGGATGATCATATGATTTGTCATCTATTTACTAAGTTTTCAAGCTCATAAAGGTCACCTCTGACCCATAACAGGCACATGCTATCAATTTTCAAGCCATGCCCTCCTACAGTACCAGCACTTCCATCTACTATATGCCTGGAAATACTTAATAAGATCAAAGCCTTTTTTCCTGCTACAAGAACAAAGAGAAATGTTGTAATAGAGTGATCTGTGCTCTAGAAAGAATAAAATCAAAACTCCATGCAAGTTATATTCCCTTTGCTTCAGGGGTATTGTATAGTTAATTTTACTTAAGTCTTATATATATCTTCACATAAAACTTCAAACAGATTGTTTTAGCCTAGGAGCAGACATGAAAGAAAAATCATTTCATATTTGAAAGACAGCTGGCATTTATACCAAAGGAAATGAAATAGAGACCAAGTGATTTTACTGATTCCCCAACCTCTCCTCTTGTGTCTTTGCTGTTATTCAAGAAGCTCATACATAGCGTCTTTTATGAGTATAAAGATCCATAATTTAATTACGATTGAACAAAAATCTTGGCAAAAGAAAAGTTTACTAATGAAA
Source organism: Thryothorus ludovicianus (assembly GCA_013397245.1). NCBI lineage: Eukaryota > Metazoa > Chordata > Aves > Passeriformes > Certhiidae > Thryothorus > Thryothorus ludovicianus. The sequence goes on along the minus strand of VZTB01012900.1, from coordinate 286,572 downwards.
GCAAAACTCGCACAGGCCCAGGGGAGGTGGACCAGCAATAAAGAAACAAAACAAAACAAAAAAAAAGCCACAAAAAAAGATCAGTATCAGCATCTCCCCTTTTCCTACTTAATACTATTTTTATAACAGAAGAAAGCCAAAACCACATACAACACAAACAGACTGGAAGAAACACACCGTTGTTAATTTACCATCGTATGCTAATTTTTACACACAAAAAATCAAAACCGCTGTTTTAATTTAAAAATTAGTAGCGTCTACCACGAAACAGAAATACCTCGTTCAATTTCCACAAAGTTAAATCCACGGAGAAGAGATTATTTTTTTTCCCCCTCCTCTCCGGAATCTGCATTTCCCCCCCACTCCCGCGTTAGCAGGAACATTTGACGATTCCCAACTCCCGCGGCGAGCGCCCGGCGCGGGCAGGGCAGCGCTGGCGGCCGGCCCGGGGCGCGGCGCTGGCCGGGGCTCGGGG